>JAJJWX010003231.1:0-600000 GCA_023529315.1 Papaver bracteatum | reverse complement strand
AGAATAAAAGAGAACTATTGATCTCTTACGAGAATATAAAGATATATTCGCAGGAAGTGTAGATGAGATACCAGGAATTGATCCATCAGTGGCGTGTCATAGATTGAACATCGATAAAAACATAAGACCATTCAAATAAAGAATAAGGAAGATATCACAAAGTTATCATGCACAGATAGAAGAAGAATTACAAAAGATGCTGGATGCAGGAATCATAAGGGAAGCAAAATACCCAGAATGGATTGCGAATATGGTCATTTTTCCGAAAAAGAATAAAGGGATAAGAATTTGTATAGATTTCACTGATCTAAACAAATCATGCCCCAAAGATAGCTTTCCATTACCAGACATACCACAAATGGTGGAATCAGCTGCAGGACATGATAGAGTCACTTCACTTGATGGATATAAAGGGTATAATCAAATATCACTCGCAGAAGAAGATCAAGAACATACTGCCTTTTTTGCTCCAAGAGGTTTGTATTGTTATGTGAAGATGCCATTTGGTTTGCAAAATGCGGGTGCTACATATCAACGAATGGTTGAAAAAGTGTTCGCAAAGTGGATACATAAAACTTTGGAAGTATATGTAGATGATATGTTGATAAAAACAAAGAAGCCAAAGATCATGTGCAAGATTTGAAGGAAATATTTGAACAAATGAGAAAGTTCAACATCAAATTAAATCCTGAGAAATGTATAATTGGAGTTGCGTCTGGAAAATTATTGGGATATATAGTATCAAAGGAGGGAATACAAGTTGATCCAGAAAAAGTACAAGCAGTTCGTGACATGCCAACACCTGCAACAGTAAAGGAAGTACAAAATCTAAATGGACTCTTGGCTTCACTCGGAAGATTTATTTCGCGAATGTCAGATAAATGCAAATATTTTTTCAACATACTTAAGAAGGGAGCAAAATTCAAGTGGACTGATGAATGTTAAAAAGCTTTTCAAGGAATCAAAGAATATCTCACAAATACATCCATATTACAGAAACCAGAGAAAAACGAAGAATTATTGGTATACCTCGCAACAACTCCATATGCTCTAAGTGCAGTTCT
This sequence comes from Papaver bracteatum, assembly GCA_023529315.1. Classification (NCBI taxonomy): domain Eukaryota; kingdom Viridiplantae; phylum Streptophyta; class Magnoliopsida; order Ranunculales; family Papaveraceae; genus Papaver; species Papaver bracteatum. The sequence goes on along the minus strand of JAJJWX010003231.1, from coordinate 598,936 downwards.
GTTGCGAACAGACACAGGAATAGAAAGGCCCATTTACTACATCAGTAAAACTTATAACGCAGCGGAGAGAAATTATTCTAAAATGGAGAAGTTAATTTTAGCCTTGGTTTATGCATCATTCAAGTTATGAATATACTTCCAAGCACATGTGATAAAAGTGGTAACTAAGGTGCCAATTGAATCAGTTATGAAGAACACCAAAAGGTCAGGGAGAATAGAAAGGTGGAATGCACAAGTAAACCATTACAAGATAAAATACGAAGTATTATCATCGCAAAAGTCACAAGTCGTCGCAGATTTCTTGGCAGAATTTCCTTTGGAAGAAGATGAAGCAGTAGAAGAAATGATGGATGTTGAAGAAGAGTTTGGGAATCCAAAAGACTTGTTAACAGAACCAAATATATGGGAAATTTTAGTAGACGGATCATCCAACAGTAAGGGGAATGGAATTGGAGTTATGTTGATCTCACCAGAAGGAGAAAGAACAACATTCTCATTCAGACTAGAATTTGCATCCACGAACAATGAAACAGAGTACGAAGCTGTAGTGCACGCATTGAAGATCGCAATAGAAAAGAAGCTTGAAAGTATATGGATAACAAGTGATTCGCAGCTGGTAATTTGTCAAATTAAAGGGGAATATACCACAAATGAATCTTCATTGAAGAAATACAAGAAACTTGTTGCCGAAATATCTGCGAAGGTACCAAAATTAAAGTGGAGGAATATAACAAGGAAATACAATCGACTCGCAGATGCTTTTGCATTCATTCCAAGTATGATGACAAATCCTAATACAAGAAATATCAAAATTCAGACGATTCAACACCCATAGTGAACAAAGAAGAAGAAATTGAGGAGGCAATTGCGATGGAAGTAGAAAGAGAATTACCAAATAACATCGCAGATTGGAGAAAAGAAATTCATGCATATTGTAGTTGCGGTTTATCTCACAACTACACCCTCATGAGATTTTACTAATTTGATTTGATGATCTAATTAATTTGATATGAAACTAAGAATTAAAGTACTAAAATTGTAAAAGAGACACAAAGATTTTTACATGGTTCGATCATTGTGATCTACATCCATGGTTCTTCACTAGTGATTGTATATAATTACATGATTTTACAATTGAGACTCCATTAATGAATATTTGGATCTCTAGAATTTTTTGGGGAAGAAGATGATAAAGAAAATAAATCTCACTCTAATAATTTCTCTCTCCTCCTAAAATTATCTCTCTCTCTCAAAAAGACCTCCCTCACTTCTCATGCCTAAATGGCTATTTATATGATCTTACAAAAGGTGACAGTTGTGTTGTCCCGCCATTTCGGATTTGAGAATTATCTATCTTGCGAACCTTCGTAACTTCACTTTGCGAACTTCTTTTGCTTTCCTCGTGATTTCCTTTGCTCGCAAAATGTTCTTTGCTTGCAAGATGTCTTTTCTCTCCACAATTTCGTAAGTTATCATTTGTTGTGATATTCCGCTCCTACATCTTGCCTCTTTTTTCTTGAATATTGCTTGAAGAGCGATCTTTAAGAAAAAATCTGTTGTTGTAGTAGTCTTTGATCTTTGTTGATGAAGGAACGAGCGAAAGAATATCAAACTCAAAAAGTATATACTTGCCTCTATTCTTTTGCGAAGTTCTGAAGCTTTAAGAAGTAATTAGAAGTATCATCTTGCGAAGTATGAAGTGTGTGAAGTATCTTGAAGAAGTATGAGGTATAAGAAATATAAAATATCCTTGAAGAAGTATAAGAAGTACTCAATCCTCGAAATATATAAGAAGTATGAAGTATCCTTAATAAGTATAAGAAGTATTTAATCCTCGAAATATATAAGAAGTATGAAATATCCTTGATGAGAGTGATAAATATTGCCTCTGTTCATGTGAAATTATTATTCCATTTTTGGTGAGGATTCTTGCTGAGAAGATAAAGAATCATAAAATATTTTCTTGGGTATCCATAGTTGCCTCTGTTCTTTATCTATGAAGGAGAATCCTTAAGAAAATGTTGAATAATTAAATTACATCTCTATTCTTATCTTGCCTCTGCCTCAAGTGGTAACCCTGCTAACTTCTGAATTTTTCTGCAAATTTCTGAATTTTTCTGTGAATTTCTGGGGTTTTCTGCGAATTTCTAAACTTCTAAATAGTGCTGCGAATATAGTGTTGCGAATATAGTGTTGCGAACTATGAATAGTCCTGCGAATTATGAATGTTTCTGCGAAGTTTCGCGGTATTATCCTGTAAAATTTTGTAAAATACTTGTGCGCATATAATGTTTATGTAATGATTATGTTAAGAAATGTGTATGCGATGCTTATGCCATGAAATGCTTATGCAATGCTTTTATGATGCGAATATGATGCTTGAATGATGCGAGTATGATACTTGTATGATGCGAGTATGATGCGAATACTTTTGCAATGTATATTTCAAGTTTCTGTTACTTAGCTCATTTTGCCGCATTAAAATTGATGTAATCTTTAAGTTGCTTTCAAATTAAAATTGTTCTATTATATAAATTTAATTTTCTCTATTTTTTGTAACTTTGAATTCTTTTGAAATTTTTTGAGATCTTTAAATTTTTGCGATGAATTCATTTTTGAATCTTGCGATTGTATTGCTTTTCATCAATCTAAAAAATCTTTGAAATGTTTTGAAAGCTTAATTATTTTAGAAATCTTACGAGTATATCGTTTTTAGTAAATAAAATCAAAAATCTTTTGTCTTCCGTAAATAAAATATTTAAGGAAATGGTACTTACCTTTTTACGGCTTGTTGTTGTCTCTTACGAAGTATATGGTTTGCTTGAAAATTGAGAAGAAATGAGAAATAAAGTCTTGCGAAATTAACTCTTGATCTTCCTCTTGTATAATGTTACGTCATATCAACTGCTCTAACCATTTTTTGCGAAATATGTCTGCGAAATTAACATCTGAGAAGGATTCATTATGCGAACGTTCGTAAGGTAAACATTTGCGAACATTCATTTTGCTTTGGCTTTTGCATTTTCATCTTTACTTCGCATGATGGAACATTAAATAACCTGCGAACATAAAATAATTAATTAAATAACCTGAAGCTATCGTCATTAAGAACTTCCCTGTAGGTTATTTTGCTTCGTTTTTTGCGAACTTCTTTTGCATTTGCGAACATTCATTTTGATTCCCCACTATGAACATTTTGATTCTTTTACATTAGCGAACATTTTTTTTTTTTTTTTTGCGGATGCCCCACTATGAGCTTTACCCCAGCTTTCCAATTCAGAATCATTACTTGATTCCTCCCAACTTTCTTCACCTATTGCTGCAGACAAGGCGTGGGGGGATAATAATACCCATGCTTTGAAAGATAAAGTTGATGATAGAGGTATGGGATTAAATAATATTGAGATAGTGGGCTGCTCGATCACAAAGGTTCCAACACAAAATGAGGGGGACTCCACGATTGGTAGGGCGGAATAAAATGATTTGAAAAATATGGAGGGGAGTGATACGCGTGGGAAGAGTACATCTAATGATTTGAAAAATGTAGTTGCCTTTTTGACTTTGAATGGGGGTGGATCGAGTAATAAAAAAGTGAATGAAAATGAAAACCATGCTTTGAAATCTAATAATAATAATGGAGCAGCTAATCAGGGTCGGGTGGAAACTGAATTGGGGGGATTGGATATGAACTATGAACTATATAATGATAAATATTTTTCTGAAATGTTGCGAAGATGATTGATAGGTGCGAACTTGGTTTGACGTATTCTTTCATTTCCTTTGAAATGTTGGTTATCTTGAACCGATTATTTCTCCGTCTATACGTCTTTCTTCCCCTATAAACTTTCTCTAGGTAGTCCATATTGGAACAAATCTCTAGTTTTCCATTTCCCTTTACTGCATAATCACAAATCAAACAAGTGAAAGTCAAAAAATTAAGAGTAAGAATACTTCCTTTTTATTTAATCTCCATTTCATTTGAACATGAACTGGTGGACCATCGCAAGTTTGGTTTCTTTTTGCGAAAGAATATAAAATGTTGAAACTCGTCTTCATTTGAACATGAACTGGTGGTCCATCGCCAGTTTGGTTTCTTTTGTGTGAATAATTCCATTATTCGATCCTGCAAACAAAGAAGAAGAAAATTAATGTTCCACTGCGTTAAATTTAACGTTAAAAAATGTGTGTGCGATGAGAATCAATCCTGTCACGCCAAACTCCTTCTCTCTATTTTTTGTATAGTCATGATCTTTCGCCGTAGTTTTCCATATTTTTTCTTGAAATTTTTAGATCCTGTGAAATCTAATTCTAACAGTCGCCAATTTCTTTGAATCTTCTTCAATCCGTCTCGTTCCCTGATAGTGAAATTTATAATAGCAAATTTTTAGTGCAGCTGCGAATGTTCGCAAGGTAAACATTTGCGAAGTGTAAAAGAGTAGTAGTGTTGGTCTTGCGAACGTTCGCAAGGTAAATATTTGCGAACTGCAAAGAGTAGAAGTGCGAATGTTCGCAAGCTAAATATTTGCGAAGAAAGTTCTTTCCTCTTCCCGCTGCGAACTTTCTTCTTCGTATACTTATTAACATTCGTAAAGAATGCTCTTCATTAGTTTATTTGGGTGAACTTCGCATTTTTGGTGGGACTTCGTATACTCCAAGTAGCTAACTGGATGAGTGGACTTCGTATAATCATTTTTGGGTGGACTTCGTATACTCCAAGCTGGGACGTCGACTTAGACTTAAACTAGCTGGGACGTATAATCATTTTTGCGAAGTATAGACTTCGCATAACTTCATTTTTCTTCGTTGATGATTTCTTTCTTTTGATTTTACGAATCCAACTTTCACTTTGAATCTATTTCTCAATTGATTTCTCCAAACTTCCAATATCACCCGTTGTCTACTGATAGAATTCTTTCACTGGAATTTTCATTTTCATTCTTCAAATTTAATGATCCACTGAGATCTAATTTCCACTATAGCTAATTTGATGTTATCAATTGTTAATTTGAAGATGAAGATCCTTCACTGGAATTTCCGTTTTCACCCCTAAAACATGAAAGAGAGAAGTTGTTGATGATGTTTACTCCCTGAAAGTGTAACTTCTTCCATAAATTTTCCATTTTTGCTCCTGAAACTTTAAGATCATGAACAATAGCTACTCTTCCTGGGGACTTCTTAAATCAACAAATTACAGGAAGGATAAATCCTTTTAATCTCTCCCTGTTTCTAGCGCCAAAAATGTAGTTGCGGTTTATCTCACAACTACACCCCCATGAGATTTTACTAATTTGATTTGATGATCTAATTAATTTGATATGAAACTAAGAATTAAAGTACTAAAATTGTAAAAGAGACACAAAGATTTTTACATGGTTCGATCATTGTGATCTACATCCATGGTTCTTCACTAGTGATTGTATATAATTACATGATTTTACAATTGAGACTCCATTAATGAATATTTGGATCTCTAGAATTTTTTGGGGAAGAAGATAATAAAGAAAATAAATCTCACTCTAATAATTTCTCTCTCCTCCTAAAATTATCTCTCTCTCTCAAAAAGACCTCCCTCACTTCTCATGCCTAAATGGCTATTTATATGATCTTACAAAAGGTGACAACAAAGTTGTCCCGCCATTTCGGATTTGAGAATTATCTATCTTGCGAACCTTCGTAACTTCACTTTGCGAACTTCTTTTGCTTTCCTCGTGATTTCCTTTGCTCACAAAATGTTCTTTGCTCGCAAGATGTCTTTTCTCTCCACAATTTCGTAAGTTATCATTTGTTGTGATATTCCGCTCCTACATCTTGCCTCTTTTTTCTTGAATATTGCTTGAAGAGCGATCTTTAAGAAAAAAATCTGTTGTTGTAGTAGTCTTTGATCTTTGTTGATGAAGGAACGAGCGAAAGAATATCAAACTCAAAAAGTATATACTTGCCTCTATTCTTTTGCGCGAAGTTCTGAAGCTTTAAGAAGTAATTAGAAGTATCATCTTGCGAAGTATGAAGTGTGTGAAGTATCTTGAAGAAGTATGAGGTATAAGAAATATAAAATATCCTTGAAGAAGTATAAGAAGTACTCAATCCTCGAAATATATAAGAAGTATGAAGTATCCTTAATAAGTATAAGAAATATTTAATCCTCGAAATATATAAGAAGTATGAAATATCCTTGATGAGAGTGATAAATATTGCCTCTGTTCATGTGAAATTATTATTCCATTTTTGGTGAGGATTCTTGCTGAGAAGATAAAGAATCATAAAATATTTTCTTGGGTATCCATAGTTGCCTCTGTTCTTTATCTATGAAGGAGAATCCTTAAGAAAATGTTGAATAATTAAATTACATCTCTATTCTTATCTTGCCTCTGCCTCAAGTGGTAACCCTGCTAACTTCTGAATTTTTCTGCAAATTTTTGAATTTTTCTGTGAATTTCTGGGGTTTTCTGCGAATTTCTAAACTTCTAAATAGTGCTGCGAATATAGTGTTGCGAATATAGTGTTGCGAACTATGAATAGTCCTGCGAATTATGAATGTTTCTGCGAAGTTTCGCGGTATTATCCTGTAAAATTTTGTAAAATACTTGTGCGCATATAATGTTTATGTAATGATTATGTTAAGAAATGTGTATGCGATGCTTATGCCATGAAATGCTTATGCAATGCTTTTATGATGCGAATATGATGCTTGAATGATGCGAGTATGATACTTGTATGATGCGAGTATGATGCGAATACTTTTGCAATGTATATTTCAAGTTTCTGTTACTTAGCTCATTTTGCCGCATTAAAATTATCTTCGCAAGTTTATTTGTGTATTTTCTTACATATATTCGTCTTTGATCGCGAATGAAATCGTCTCTTCTGGTATGACTTCGTGATATATATTCTAGTAAAGATTCTTCAATGATATTGATGGAATTGTATTCTTTGTTAGGACTTCATGATATATATTCTCTTCAAAATTCTTCAATGATATTGATGGAATTGTCTTCTTTGTTAGGACTTCATGATGTATATTCTTGTAAAAATTCTTCAATGATATTGATAGAATAAATTTCATTAATTGATGTGGTCTTATCATGCCTTCCTAAGTAAAGGTCTTATTTTGCCACCTCTTTTGTGTATAGTATTTTAGCCTCTTCAGGAATTGTTGCGACAATATGACATGTCTAAATATTCTTGCGAACGTAAAGCCCCATGACATTGTCGTCTTGCGATGAAATCGCAGGACGTCTCTACACTTTCATGTAGTGACCCATTGATCTCATCTTAACTTCTTTATTATGTTCTGCGAGTTCTTTTTTTTTTTTTATAGTAGGCTCTCGCAGAAGTTCAGTTGTTGCACAAATATGACAAGCCTTAATGTTCTTGCGAACAAAAATCCTCGTGACATTTGCGTCTTACATCACGTATCAGCTCCCTAATGGAGGGTTCCGCCCTTTATCCTCCCCTTGGTTGCCCCTTCAAGGAAGCGTACATTGACCATACAAGGTTAGCTCTTCCCATCCGGTTCTGCAAACAACCAGCTTTTGATCGCAACCTATTATCCTTTTTGCCTATAGGGCTTATAGTTACGAGGTTGCACCCTATGGGGTATCTTTGGGCCAAGTGCATCATTTGCCAAGACTTGTCAAAAATGGCAGATGTGGTTCAACCCCACCCGGCACTCTTAACTCAACCGTGTACCTCGGCGCCTTGATCTTTTTCTGCACTTCTTGGGAAAGACAGTATGCCTTAGTCGCCCAACCTAAACTTGTTACACCGCATAATATTGCGTAATGTCGCAAGATTAAGTGAGAATCCAAGGTGTTTAACCCGGATAGGTATCCCGTTATTTGGTTATACCCCGTAAAGTTTTCCATGTACTAAGGGCCCTTGGTGGTGTTCCGGTTACCCTTAGCCATGGTTATAGGTACCCCCTTAAATGACGCGCTTTAGGACTTTGCCTCTTACGAAATGTTGCTTCGCGAACTAGGGTGTACGCCACAAAGGTTTGCCTGTGTAAAATTTTCTACGGCTCTCTTTGTTTTTTGGAGGCTGATCACAGATTGCGGTCTTTTGTTCTCAAATTGCGGTCTTTTCTTCGCAAGTTAATGTGTGCGTCTTTCTTTAATGAAAGTTAATCGCAATTGATTTTTGGCGGTATTTTTTCGCCTTTTATAATTAGAATCAAAATTCTTTTTATTCGTAAAAATTCATCGTAAATTTTTTATGTACATAAAATGTTGAGTGTTTTCATAAAATCTTTAATATAAGAAGTATGAGAAGTATTCATATCGCGTCTTTAAATTAAAATTGTTCTATTATATAAATTTAATTTTCTCTATTTTTTGTAACTTTGAATTCTTTTGAAATTTTTTGAGATCTTTAAATTTTTGCGATGAATTCATTTTTGAATCTTGCGATTGTATTGCTTTTCATCAATCTAAAAAATCTTTGAAATGTTTTGAAAGCTTAATTATTTTAGAAATCTTACGAGTATATCGTTTTTAGTAAATAAAATCAAAAATCTTTTGTCTTCCGTAAATAAAATATTTAAGGAAATGGTACTTACCTTTTTACGGCTTGTTGTTGTCTCTTACGAAGTATATGGTTTGCTTGAAAATTGAGAAGAAATGAGAAATAAAGTCTTGCGAAATTAACTCTTGATCTTCCTCTTGTATAATGTTACGTCATATCAACTGCTCTAACCATTTTTTGCGAAATATGTCTGCGAAATTAACATCTGAGAAGGATTCATTCTGCGAACGTTCGTAAGGTAAACATTTGCGAACATTCATTTTGCTTTGGCTTTTGCATTTTCATCTTTACTTCGCATGATGGAACATTAAATAACCTGCGAACATAAAATAATTAATTAAATAACCTGAAGCTATCGTCATTAAGAACTTCCCTGTAGGTTATTTTGCTTCGTTTTTTGCGAACTTCTTTTGCATTTGCGAACATTCATTTTGATTCCCCACTATGAACATTTTGATTCTTTTACATTAGCGAACATTTTTTTTTTTTTTTTGCGGATGCCCCACTATGAGCTTTACCCCAGCTTTCCAATTCAGAATCATTACTTGATTCCTCCCAACTTTCTTTACCTATTGCTGCAGACAAGGCGTGGGGGGATAATAATACCCATGCTTTGAAAGATAAAGTTGATGATAGAGGTATGGGATTAAATAATATTGAGATAGTGGGATGCTCGATCACAAAGGTTCCAACACAAAATGAGGGGGACTCCACGATTGGTAGGGCGGAATAAAATGATTTGAAAAATATGGAGGGGAGTGATACGCGTGGGAAGAGTACATCTAATGATTTGAAAAATGTAGTTGCCTTTTTGACTTTGAATGGGGGTGGATCGAGTAATAAAAAAGTGAATGAAAATGAAAACCATGCTTTGAAATCTAATAATAATAATGGAGCAGCTAATCAGGGTCGGGTGGAAACTGAATTGGGGGGATTGGATATGAACTATGAACTATATAATGATAAATATTTTTCTGAAATGTTGCGAAGATGATTGATAGGTGCGAACTTGGTTTGACGTATTCTTTCATTTCCTTTGAAATGTTGGTTATCTTGAACCGATTATTTCTCCGTCTATACGTCTTTCTTCCCCTATAAACTTTCTCTAGGTAGTCCATATTGGAACAAATCTCTAGTTTTCCATTTCCCTTACTGCATAATCACAAATCAAACAAGTGAAAGTCAAAAAATTAAGAGTAAGAATACTTCCTTTTTATTTAATCTCCATTTCATTTGAACATGAACTGGTGGACCATCGCAAGTTTGGTTTCTTTTTGCGAAAGAATATAAAATGTTGAAACTCGTCTTCATTTGAACATGAACTGGTGGTCCATCGCCAGTTTGGTTTCTTTTGTGTGAATAATTCCATTATTCGATCCTGCAAACAAAGAAGAAGAAAATTAATGTTCCACTGCGTTAAATTTAACGTTAAAAAATGTGTGTGCGATGAGAATCAATCCTGTCACGCCAAACTCCTTCTCTCTATTTTTTGTATAGTCATGATCTTTCGCCGTAGTTTTCCATATTTTTTCTTGAAATTTTTAGATCCTGTGAAATCTAATTCTAACAGTAGCCAATTTCTTTGAATCTTCTTCAATCCGTCCCGTTCCCTGATAGTGAAATTTACAATAGCAAATTTTTAGTGCAGCTGCGAATGTTCGCAAGGTAAACATTTGCGAAGTGTAAAAGAGTAGTAGTGTTGGTCTTGCGAACGTTCGCAAGGTAAATATTTGTGAACTGCAAAGAGTAGAAGTGCGAATGTTCGCAAGCGAAATATTTGCGAAGAAAGTTCTTTCCTCTTCCCGCTGCGAACTTTCTTCTTCGTATACTTATTAACATTCGTAAAGAATGCTCTTCATTAGTTTATTTGGGTGAACTTCGCATTTTTGGTGGGACTTCGTACACTCCAAGTAGCTAACTAGATGAGTGGACTTCGTATAATCATTTTTGGGTGGACTTCGTATACTGGAATTCGTATACTCCAAGCTGGGACGTCGACTTAGACTTAAACTAGCTGGGACGTATAATCATTTTTGCGAAGTATAGACTTCGCATAACTTCATTTTTCTTCGTTGATGATTTCCTTCTTTTGATTTTACGAATCCAACTTTCACTTTGAATCTATTTCTCAATTGATTTCTCCAAACATCCAATATCACCCGTTGTCTACTGATAGAATTCTTTCACTGGAATTTTCATTTTCATTCTTCAAATTTAATGATCCACTGAGATCTAATTTCCACTATAGCTAATTTGATGTTATCAATTGTTAATTTGAAGATGAAGATCCTTCACTGGAATTTCCGTTTTCACCCCTAAAACATGAAAGAGATAAGTTGTTGATGATGTTTACTCCCTGAAAGTGTAACTTCTTCCACAAATTTTCCATTTTTGCTCCTGAAACTTTAAGATCATGAACAATAGCTACTCTTCCTGGGGACTTCTTAAATCAACAAATTACAGGAAGGATAAATCCTTTTAATCTCTCCCTGTTTCTAGCGCCAAAAATGTAGTTGCGGTTTATCTCACAACTACACCCCCATGAGATTTTACTAATTTGATTTGATGATCTAATTAATTTGATATGAAACTAAGAATTAAAGTACTAAAATTGTAAAAGAGACACAAAGATTTTTACATGGTTCGATCATTGTGATCTACATCCATGGTTCTTCACTAGTGATTGTATATAATTACATGATTTTACAATTGAGACTCCATTAATGAATATTTGGAGCTCTAGAATTTTTTGGGGAAGAAGGTGATAAATAAAATAAATCTCACTCTAATAATTTCTCTCTCCTCCTAAAATTATCTCTCTCTCTCAAAAAGACCTCCCTCACTTCTCATGCCTAAATGGCTATTTATATGATCTTACAAAAGGTGACAGTTGTGTTGTCCCGCCATTTCGGATTTGAGAATTATCTTGCGAACCTTCGTAACTTCACTTTGCGAACTTCTTTTGATTTCCTCGTGATTTCCTTCGCTCGTAAAATGTTCTTTGCTCGCAAGATGTCTTTTCTCTCCACAATTTCGTAAGTTATCATTTGTTATGATATTCCACTCCTACACATATCTCGCAACAGGAGAAGTATCTAGGAACAGACTAGAAGCACATAAATTAAAGATTTGTGCAACAAACTATGAGTTACGAGAAGGAATTTTATACATAAAATCTTTCAGTGGACCACCTCTCAGGTGCTTAACTCGTGAAGAAGGAGAAAAAATATTGAAGATGTTACATGGAGGAGAAGCTGGCAATCATAGTGGGGGAAGATCTCTAGCATACAGAGAAAAGATACAAGGATACTACTGGCCTTATATGCATACAAACGCAAAATTGTTCGTACGAAGATGCAAGGAATGTCAACGACATGGTAAAAGAATTCATGCACCAGGGGCAACATTAACTTCTTCAACAAGCTGCTGGCCTTTTGGGAAATGGGGGTTGGATATTGTTGGACCATTTCTCTGCTGGATCCTGACAAAGGCGATATTTGATAGTCGCAACAGATTATTTCACGAAGCTCGCAGAAGTAAAAGCAGTACAACATATTCGTGATAAAGATGTTTTTACGTTCATATTTGAGAACATCATTTGTAAATACGAAGTTCCAGCACAGTTAGTACCTGATAACGGAAAACAATTTGAAGGGAAGAATATAGAGATGTTACTAAGTGCTTTTAGGATAAAATGTGGGAAATCAACTCCGTTATATCCACAACATAATGGACAGGCAGAGGCAACAAATAAAACAATCGCAGATACAATCAAAAAGAAATTAGAAGGACATCTCAAAAGGTGGTGCGATCAAGTACCTAGTGCAGTCTGGGCATACAATACAACTAGAAGAGAGGCAACTGGAATGTCTCCTTATTGCTTAACATATGGGGTAGAATCAGTATTACCAACATAGGTTGTAATTCCGACAACAAAGAAAGAAGCTTGGGAAAGAAATTTAAGTGCCGGGGTAATATTAAGTGAACTGGATGATTTGGAAGAAAAAATAGAAAAGGTGTTGCACCATATGAAGATTTATCAGGAACGATTAGCTCGAGAATACAACAAGAGAGTCATTGAACGTGAATATCAACCAGGTGATTTGGTCATGCGAGAAACACCTCCATATCAGAAAGAAAATGGAGGAAAATTAGCACCAAAATGGGATGGACCATATGTTATCAAAGAGGTTGTGGGAAGCGGAGCTTATCGGCTGATGGATCCAGAAGGGAGAGACATGGGTTTGAGACTTGGTAGACCTTGGAATAGACTGTATTTGAAAAGGTATTATCCATAACACTCATGATAAATTTTACAAATATTGTTTGTTCGCAGGAAATATGCAAAAATTACGAATTTCAAATTTTTTATTGCGATTAACTTTCATTAAATAAAGACGCACACATTAACTTGCGAAGAAAAGACCGCAATTTGCGAATAAAAGACCGCAATCTGTGATCAGCTTTCAAAAAAGAAAGAAAGCCGCAGAAATATTACACAGGCAAACAACCTAGTTCGCGAAGCAACATTTCGTAAGAGGAAAAGTCCTAAAGTACGTCATTTAAAGGGGTACCTATAAGCATGGCTCAGGGACACCGGAACACCACCAAGGCACCTGAGTACATGGAACTTTACGGGGTACAACCCAATAATGGGGTACCTATCCGGGTTAGACACCTTGGATTCTCACCTAATCTTGCGACATTACGCAATATTATACGGTGTAACATGATTTAGGTTGGGAGACTAAGGCATACTGTCTTTCCCAAGAAGTGCAGAAAACGATCAAGGCGCCGAGGTACACGGTTGAGTCAAGAGTGCCGAGTGGGATTGAAGCACATCTGCCATTTTTGACAAGTCTTGGCAAATGATGCACTTGGCCCAAAGATACCCCATAGGGTGCAACCTCGTAACTATAAGCCCTATAGGCAAAAAGGATAAGAGGTTTCGATCAAAAGCTGGTTGTTTGCAGAACCGTATGGGAAGAGCTAACATTGTATGGTCGATGTACGCTTCCTTGAAGGGGAAACCAAGGGGAAGATAAAGGGCAGCACCCTCCATTAGGGAGCTGATACGTGATATAAGACGCAAATGTCACGAGGCTTCTTGTTTGCAAAAACATAAAGGCTTGTCATATTTGTGCAACAACTGAATTTATGCGAGCATTCTTAAAAAAAAAAAAAAAAGAGAAAGAAAGAAAGAAAATATCCAAAGAGAAGTTGCGGAACTTAACAAAGAAGTTAAGATGAGATCAATGGGTTATTACATGAAAGTGTAAAAACGTCTTGCGATTTCATCGCAAGACGATAATGTCACGAAGTTTCATATTCGCAAGAATGTTCAAACTTGTCATATTATCGCAAATACAAAAATATTATCACAAAAGAGGTGGAAAAATAAGACCTTTACTTAGGAAGGCATGATAAGACCACAACAATTAATGAAATTTATTCCATCAATATCATTGAAGAATTTTTACAAGAATATATATCATGAAGTTCTGAGAAAGAAGACAGCTCCGTCAATATTATTGAAGAATTTTTACAAGAATATAAATCATGAAGTACTAAAAAAGAAGACATCCCTATTGAAGAATTTTCATGAAGATATAACAAAAGATGCGATTTTGCACGCAATCAAAAACAGATAGTTCGTATTCATTAAATTTTACGAGAATTACATACTTCTTATACTTCTTCATATACTGAATATTTCTCCACAACTTGAATACTTCTTATAATTTTTCAAGAACGTCTCATATTTATTATACTTCTTCAACGGATACTTCATTTTGCGAAGGTTAAGTACTTATTATACTTCTTCATACATTGAGTAATTCTTCATAGATTGAATAATTCTTATAATTCTTCATACATTGGATAATTCTTTAAGGATTGAATACTTCTAATACTTATTTAAAGATATTTTATACTTCTTATACTTCTTAAGGATATTTCATACCTCGTATTTCTTATACTTCAAAGGGAGAATTTCTTGTTCACAATCGCAACAAGCTGAAGCTTCGTAAGGTGAATTAGGGAAGATATTATAATACTTCCAAGAATGTTTAATCATCTGAAGAGCAATAATAGGGGGAAGGAGATACTAAACTATATTCTTTGAGTTATATTATTTCTTTGAGTTATATTCTTTGAGTTATATTATTTCTCTTCATATGATCAAATGATGAAAATAAGGAAAGCATTCAATTTAAGAAAGGTCAAATTACCTTCGCAAAATATCAAATGTACTTCTTAAAAGAACAAAAATAGTAGGCATAATTGTTTGCAAAAAGAAAACCAACAGTAGCTGAGATAAGGAGTTCAAAGGAAAGGAGAACAAGAGAATAAATGATAATTTGAGAAAGAATATTATTATGCTTCATCAACACTCTGTGCTGGATCTTTAAGATGAGCAGGGTCATTAGCAACTTTCGACCTTTGCGAAATATCATCCTTTGAAGAATCTGCAACAAGAACATCTCCTTGAGGAATAGATTCTTTTTCATCATCAAGTCCTTCATCATCACTCTCATAATCAAAATCACTATCAGGCTCACGAACAACTTCATCGTCAGATATTTCCAGAGGAGTAATTTTCACAGGAGGCAAGGCTCTTGATAAGAGAATGTTATTCACAAAGACTTGAGCTTTAAGATGACTTTCACGAAGTATAGATTTCTGATGGTTGGTATCTTCGATATCTTTGGAATAAGAAAGATAGTTGAATCTCCGAGTAGCACGATCACGAGAATTGATTAAGCGAGTAGAAAGCAAAGAATTTTTCTTACGAAGCTCAGAATAGGAGGCTTCTAATCCAGCCTTAGCATTGCGAAGGTCGTTCTCAGATTCTGCGAGTAAAACAAAATTTAAAGGGTCAAATTTGCGAATATAACAAAATTTAAAGATACATCAGAGGCAGTCAAATTTTAATGACTAACTTCTCTTTGAGAAATAAGAGATTGAGCTAAAGATAGACAACAATTCTTCATCTGATCCATCGGATTATCAAAACCATCACCAACTAATCCTTTAAGTCTAGATTGAAGCTTCTGATCTTTAGAAAGAAGAAAATTTTTATCCTTCGCAAGTTTGGTATTAAGACTTTTTAGTTCAGAATAATCTTCTTCAAGTTGATTCTTCTTAGTACTTAAGATTATATTCTTATTAATAAGGGACTTCTTCTCAACGGCAAAAGAACTTCTCTCTTCATCTGAATACTTCTTCAATTCCACAAGTTCACCTTTTAACAAAGAAAGAAGATTTTCTTGATCGCAACATTTATTCTGAAGAGTATCTAATTTTTGCGAAGAAACGATCATTGTATTCAAATACGAGCATTTATCTTCTGATAAGGTTTTGTTCTCTTCTAATAAGGTTTCTACTCTCAAGCCGGCTTTAGTTAAAGAAGAAGTAAGTTGAGATATGTCATCATTCAAAAAATTTCGGTCGTAAATCAGTTGGGTATTCTCTTGAAAAAGGGCATCAAAATTATCAAGAGCACACGAATAAAGATTAGATAAATGGGATAATTGGTTCAAGAGGCTTTCATGCTTGGCTTGATATTCTGCTGCATCTGATTCATAGCGAAGTACCAATCTTCTACATTTCTGGATGGATTCTATAAAGGGGAATGGGTTTTAATGGGTGTTTCAAACATATGAAGAACAAAAGTAAACAGAAGGGGAAAATAGGAAGATAGTAATCATACCTTTCAATTCATCATTCCTTTTGTGAAGGATCGCACAATCAAGAGAATCATTCTGAAGCTGATAATTCTCTTTGAGGAGATTCTCACATTCTGCTCTTGAAGACTTCAGAGATTGGCGAAGCAATTCAACTTCTTTTTCCAAGGATTGGCGTGAAGTAGAAATATCAGGATTGATGAAACTATTTAGTGCTTCACAAAACTCATATTGTGAACGAATATTGGTAGACTTCGCAGTATTATTCAAAACCTCAGATAACATTCGAAAACTTAAGTAAATTCCATCTCGAATTTCTTGAGGAAGAGGAGAAGAATTTGAAGGAATAAGAGCAAGTTGTAAATTGTCTGGAGCAATAGCACTCAAAGGATTAGGAGTCAAGATAGGATTTTCAAGAGAAGATGTTGAAGAAGTATTTTGCGAGGGTTGATCTTGAAGAAGTGTTGATAAATTGACATTGGTGGGAGATTGAAAACTGGGTAATGGAGTAGCGGCAGGAGTTTGCGAAGAAGTATTTTCACGATGAGGAGAGGGAAATTCCTTATCCATCTCAGGAAGGAAGTCATCAACTGAAATTATTGGTGTGGGTTTAATCACTCGAGATATCTTGTTGGGGATGGATTTTTCACCAGCCTACGAATCAAAATGTAGATTAAAAACTGAGGCAACAATATATTGTTCAAAAAAGAAGACAGAGTATTTTAACTACCTTTTGATTCTCGGATTTTCTTCTTCGAAGATTAGGGCTTGAATTTCTGGGTGGAGATTTCACCTGAGGAATAGTTTTGCTGAAATAAACCAAAATCAAACAATAAATTATACAGAAATCAAAGAGGAAAACAAGTAAAAAATGTGAAGATAGAAGAAAATTACCTTGGAGAACTCATGATGATATGAACAGGAGGAGAAAATGGTAACGAAGAGTGTAATAAGAAGACAAAATTGCAGAAGTAAAAAGATAAAATAAGAAGAAGAAAAGTAAGAGAATATAAAAGAATTTATATAAGAGAATAACTAGAAAAGGACGGTTACAAAAGACGTGTCCAAATTCTAAAAGACTAAGTAACGGTTATGTTCTCACGATCATTTCTTCTTCGCAAAATTGACATGAGAAGAGGAAAGATGTAGGTACCAAATATCACAAGGCATTAACTTACAAACATCGTGACAAATATAAGAGGAAAGAGTTACAAAACAATACGAAGATAGAGGAAGCACGGGGAAGTATGAAGATTTGCGAAGATAGAATAATCTTGCGAAGATGAATTGCGATACTTCGCAATTCATATACAGCTGTACAAATTTCACTATAAATAGGAGTTCAAATGTAAAATTCAAGAGGTTCTTTTGGTGAGTATTAGAAATTATCTTAGGAAAGAGAATAGAGAAAGTTGTAACTATTATAGTTCCATTTAGATACTTCTTTGTAATCAATTGATAGAATTAATAAAAAAAGTTGTCATTCAACATCAAGAACTTCTCAAGTTTTACTAATTCTACTGAGGGTGTAGTTGTAGGTTATTCTGCAACTACAGAAGCACGCTTAGCTTGCGAAAGGGAAAGATTGAGAGAAGAAGTGGAAGAGAAAGAATTCCAAGAGGCAATTCACCAGAATAATCATGACAATCGAGAAAGAAGACGTGAACAAAACCACAATAATGGTAATATTAACGAAGAATACGATAGGGTGCAAAGAAGAGCACAAGAAAATCACATAAGAGAAAATGAGAGATATAATGGTGCGTGCATTCGTGAAAGAAATGTAATAGAAGATAGCGGAGAAATACAATAAGAAAATAATGGAGACGTAAATCAAAATCTCGCAACACAAGATAGGCAAGAACGCAGGAGATGGAAAGCTGCGCTGAAAAGACCAATGAAGCAAAATTCAACTGGGAATGAACAAATCTTAAGAGAGCTAGCAGAAATGACGGGAATGTTAAATAACAGAAGAGAAGGAGGCAGAAGGCAACTTGATGAAGCCATTGAAGAAGCTGCGAGAACTTCATTCACTCAAGAAGTACAATTAGGAGGAATACCCCCAAAATGTAATTTACCAGCATTAACCAGTATCTTCGATGGGATTACTTGTGCTGTTCAACATGTCAAGGCTAATGTTAGGTGTATGCTACAGTGGGAAAACCATGATGCAGTATTATGCAAATACTTTGCATCTAGCTTAACTGGCGAGGCGTTAAAATGGGTCGAAGGTTTACCTAAAAACACTATAACTTCTTTTGACCATCTACAAGCTACATTTTTGGGAGCGTATATAAGCAACAATTCTTCGCGGCCCGGTATTGAATATGTATTTGGGTTAAAACAGAGGATTGGCGAAAGTTTGAAACACCTAACCATAAGATGGAAGACAATGTGCAGTGAGATGGCTGGAAGAGTAGATGAGAGATACCTCATTTTTTCATTCATTAATGCTATGTTCGCAACCAACCTGTTATATATACAAATTTTTAGAATCAAAAATACGATCACTATGAAAGAGCTGCGAGAATTGCAGGAAGAATATATTGCGTTGGAGGAAAAATAAAATGAGATGGAGTCGTATCCTATTGCGAACACTAGTTCAGTTTCAGCGAGTGCAAGTTTACTTCCCAAGATGATAAATACATTAGCGAGCACCTCGCAGGAAAAACAAGAAAAGAATGTGGATGATGGTCAACAAATATTAGTAGTTATGGGAAGTCGAGATCAAGAAGAGTTTGAAAGAGAGAGAAACTTTTATCGCGGGGGAAATAATAAAATTCAGAGACTTGATCAACCACAAGAGACTTATGGTAGACAGAGACTGTAGGACCAGAATATCGCTACAACACTTCTCTGCGAGATTAACAACACTTCCCAACGAGCATCACCTCTAGCTTTTTAACAACACTTTGCGAGTGTCACAAAATCAGTCAAAAGAGTGACGTAATAGCTGACGATTGAAGAAAATATAAGAAAAGCATGTTTGTCCCGTGATGGTTACAAAGCTTGCGAGAATGAACATTATAACTATCGCGGTACAATCGCAGAACAAATCCGAAATAAGAGGAAAACTTAGTTGTCATCCATTATGTAACTACCCTATAAATAGAGACCCAATATGTCCAGAAAATGATGATGTATTTTTGAGAGTTGAGAAAGTCTTGAGGAGAGAGAAACTTCAAGATAAAAGTTGTATTCTTGAATTCTTACATTTCCTGTAAACATTTCTGAAAATCAAATAATAAAGTGTCGTTCTTAATCTTCAAATTTGAGTTGGTTATTACAAATTCTTAACAAGGGTGTAGTGTAGAATTTCATGCAACTACATTTTAGCGCTCGAAACAGGGAGAATCAAGCTAAGAAATCTCTAATTACAACTTGAAGATTTGAAGAAATTGTTAGAGTTGAAGAAATGGCTAGAAGAAGAAGAAATACATCAGAACCACCAACAACTGTAAGGAGGAGTAAAAGACTTGCAGGTGGAGAAACAAATGAATTAGGAGAATCTTCAAGGATAAGAACAAGAAGAAATAGAACAAGGATTGAAGGAGAAAATCAAATTCCACAACCGAATCAACAAACACCAATACAAGATAGAAATGTGGATTATGATAGAGTGAGTGTGCATACTTGGAGATCGGATTCGATGAAAGATGTAGAAGATCAACAATTAAGAGACGGAAGAAGAGAAGAAAGAAATCAAGGAGTGGTTGAAGGATTAATTCATGGAGAAGGCGAAGTTGAAACAACATATGATCTAAGACAAAGAATACAAGAGTAAAGAATATTAGAGATGAAAGAACGTGCAAATTTAACAAGACAAAATCATGAGTTGATAATGGAGAATTTGAGATTACAAAGTAGAAGATAAAGAAGTACTGTTAGATCCAATTCAAGGTCATTTAGAGAAGAGCCGAGACGAAATTCCCCAATGAGAAATGCTATAGAAAATACTCGAGAAGAAAGACAAAATCCAAATGAAGAGCAAAGTCATAGAGAAGAAGAGGTAATTGAAGATCGCTATGATCCGCGTGGTGAAACTATGGAAGATAGACGCAATAATAGAAATCAAAAGGATGGAAATAATCAAAATGGTGAATAAAATCGAGAAGAAGGTAGAAGAATATTACATGGGCGAGAAATTCAAAGAAATCGAAGAATAATTGAGGATGAAATTTAGAGGCATTATGCTGAACAAACACGCTTAGCCTGCGAAAGAGAAAGGTTAAGAGCAGAAGTAGAGGAACAAGAGCTTCAAGAGGCAGTACGATAGAATAACCATGAAAATTGAGAAAGGAGACGTACACAAAATCGCCACAATGATAATATTCAGGAGGAGTATGATAGAATACAGAGAAGAATAGAAAAACAGCGAAGAGAAATGATAAGAAATGAAGAAATTCGCAGAGAAGAAAATAGACAGCATAATCAGCTGCGATTTCAAGAAGGAGGTGAAAGATAAAATCACAGAGAAAGACAGGATGAAGATGAAGAAGAAAATGCACAAAATCTCGCAAGACAAGAAAGACAAGAACGTGGAAGAAGGGAAACTGCGTTAAATAGACCAATGGACCAAAATTTAGCTGAGAATGAGCAAATATTGAGAGAATTAGCAGAAATGTGAGGAATGATAAACAATAGAAGAGAATGAGGTAGAAGGCATCTTGATGAAGCAATTGAAGAAGCTGTGAGAACCCCTTTCGCTCAGGAAGTACAGCTAAGAGGAATACCTCCTAAATGCAATTTATCGACATTAATCAGTATCGTTGATGGAACTACTTGTGTTGTTCAGCATGTTAAGGCTTATGTCAGGTGTATGCTGCAATGGGAGAATCATGATGATGTATTGTGCAAGTATTTTGCATCTAGCTTAACTGGCGAGGCACTAAAATGGTTCGAGGGATTGCCAAAAAAAATACTATAACTTCTTTTGATAATTTGCAAGCTACATTTCTGGGAGAATATATAAGCAACAATTCATCGCGGCCGGGCATTGAGGATGTATTTGGATTAAAACAGAGGATTGGTGAGAGTTTGAAGCACTTAACCATAAGATGGAAGTCAATGTGCAGCGAGATGGCTGGAAGAGTGGATGAAAGATATATCATTTTATATTTCATCAATGCAATGTTCGCAACCAATCTACTGTACATACAAGTTTTCACAGTCAAAAATACAATCACAATGACTGAGCTACGAGAACTACAAGAAGAATACATTGCTTTGGAGGAGAAAAAAAATGAGATGGAATCATATCCAATCGCAAACACCAACTCAGTAGCAGCAAATGGAAGTTTACTTCCAAAAATGATTAATAATGTGGCGAGCACCTCGCAGGTACAATAAGAGAAAGTGATGATTGATAATCAACAAAAGTTAGTAGATATGGGCAGTCGAGATCAAGAAGAGTATGAGAGGGAAAATAATTTTTACAATCACAGAGGAAATAACAAAATCCAAAGGCTTGATCAGCCGCAAGAAACCTATGGTGGACAGAGGAAAAATAACTTTAGAGGGAAAGGTAATCAGAAGATAGTATGGGAAGAAATCAAGATGCCACCCCTAAATGCTAGTATAGAAATTTTTTGGGAAGCTATCATTTTGATGGAAAATATACCATCCCCATGGAATATGGTAAAAGAGCCACATCCAAATAATCGAAGTCAAGAATTTTGTCCTTACCATCACTTTCATGGTCACACAGTAAATGATTGTAGGAATGTAAAGAGAATAATTTTAAGGATGATTGACCAAGGAAAGCTAAACCACTTTTTAGTAGGACATCCACAATCTCAGCGATTACCTCCAGCACTAGAAATTCGCAGGGTAAATATTGTAAAAGGAGCAGAAACATTCGTAATAGAAATTGGGACTAAAGCAAAGAATTTGTTTTGTAATTCAATTGTACATTCACACAGAACTATTGAGGATTTCCATGATAATGTTCTAAGCAGAGTCTTCGCGAGAGACGCAGATGGAAGAGAGATAATGAATATTGCGAGAGCCTCGCCATTAGAAGAATGGCAAAAACAAACTATATCTTTCACTGCATAGGAAGTACCTGAGCCGGCGAGCAACATGATAACCCATTGGTGGTAAGGTTAGAGATAAATCCAAAGCAAGTAGAAGAAGAAGATGAAGAAAATGATGATAAAAATGTAGATTCTTGGGCCATCAATAGAGTTCTAATAGACACAAGCAGTTCAGTCGACATCTTATTCTATCATACCTACAAAACCATGGGTGGAAGAGACGGAGATCTAACACCATCAACATATAAAATCTATGGCTTTAATGGAACAACTAACAAACCAAAAGGGGAAATTGCAATGCGGATTCCATTAAAAGGAATATCTTCAAAGATCTTGTTCTGTGTTGTGGACATTGAATCACCTTATAATTCCCTGATTGGTCGACCTTGGCTACATAGGATATTAGGTGTAGCATCTACTTTTCACCAGTGTATTAATTTTCCTCATCCTAATGGTGTTGGAGTTATTAAGGGAGATTGGGGAGAAAGCAAGAAATGTTATGAGATTGATATAAAATCTTGCGGGTAAAGAGCTGAGAAGAATAGCAATTGTAAGTACAACATCAAGCAACGACAGAGATGTGAAAGATTGATGATTGATACAATAGAGCAGCGAGAGGAATTTGATGGCGAGCGTCTCGCAGATAAAGAAAAAACAGCAAAACGTAATAGAAAAGCAGAACCAGAAAATAGTAAGTAGAAAGGTAAAATGATGAAATTTAAAGAAGCTGACGCAAAATTTGTTTGAAGAAAATGCAATTGAAAAGAGTACTCTGTTTGAAAGAATTGGAAAATTTTACAAGAAGATCAAATAAATGAAATTTTATCAGAGTTACAATATTCGCGAGAAGCGCGAATAAAATTTCGCAGAGATTAATAGAATGGGACGAACCTTTATGGCGTGCACCTTAGTTCGCAGATATAATTTCGCAAGAGGCAAATGTAAGACCTAATAGTGCATCATATAAGGGGGTATATCTTTACATGACTCGGGGATAAGGTTGTACCGCTGCTGGAACCTGAGTCATGAAGATGTTAGGGTTAAAGAAAACCTATCCAGGAGAGAGATCTTGGATTTCCAACTATATAAGGTTATACCCTAGTTGGGAGACTGAGAATATCTTCTAAGAAGTGCAAAGTATGACCAAGGCGCCGAGGTACACGGTTGAGCCAAGGGTTCCCGGGGCGTACGAAACTACCCTAGCCATTCTTGGTAAGTCTTGGCTATGATGCATGTAAGTACTGAATATCGCAAGATAATAGGTCACGAGTATCGTAATAAATAAAGGAGAAAAGAATTATAAAATGTTACGATGATAGAAGAAACGCGGAGAAATATGAAGTTTTGCGAGGATGGAGTAATTTTGCGAGCATGAGTTGCGATACTTCGTAACTCATGTACAGCTGTATAGAGTTTTACTATAAATAGGAGTTCAAATGTAAAATTCGAGAGGTTCTTTTAAGTGAGTGTTAGAAAATATTTTAGGAAAGAGAATAGAGAAAGTTGTAACTATTCTAATTCCATTTAGATACTTCTTTGTGATCAATTGAGAACATTAATAAGAAAATTGTTATTCATCATCAAGAACTTCTTGAGTTTTTACTAATTCTATTGAGGGTGTAGTTGTAGGTTATTCTGCAACTACATAATTGGCGCTAGAAACAGGGAGAGAAAGAATTACTGTACCAGAAAAATGACAAGAGGAAGAAACACATCAGAACCTTTAACTGAATTAAGAAGAAGTGTAAGATTAGCAGGAGGAGAAGCAAATATAACAGGAGAACCTAGTAGAAGAAGGAGTAATCGAAGAAATCAAGCTCAACAAGTAGAAGATCATGATCAAGTAAGTATACACACTTGGAGAACTAATACACCAGAAGAAGAAAATAGAGAACCACAAATCAGAGAAAATGGGAGGTTGATGGGAGGAACAATTCTTGAAAGAGAAAGGGAGATGCTAGAAACATTGAGACAAGGAATCCAAAAAGAACGAATGATCGAAGCTGAAGAACGTGCCAAATTGACAAGACAAAATCAAGAATTGAGAATAGAAAATGAGATGTTACAAAGGAGGAAATCTCAAAGTGTTGCAAGATCAAATGTTAGAATAGAAAGAGAAGGACAAAATTCACCGATAATCAATAATGAAAATGATATGCAAGAACAAACGCAGAATCAAGGTGATAGAAATCAAGAAAATCGTTTCATTTTAATACCAAACCGCGAACAAAATATGGAGAATTTACGAACAAGACCAAATCATAAATAAAACAATCAGAATCGATAGGAAGAACAACAACTTATGGAAGAAACTGAGAGACAACAAGAAATACATCAAAATAATCACGAGAATGGAGTAAGAAGACATGAAGAAGTTCGTAACAAACAAAATGTTGAATATGAAAGAATTAAGAGAAGAATTGTAAACCAACAAATAGAAGTGGAAAGGAATGAACCAAATTCTCGAATCAGAGTACAAGTAAATCAAGAAGAAATAAGTCACAGAAGAAGGAGAAATGAAGAAGAAGAAATTCCTGATATTCGCATGAGAAGAATAGAAAGGGAAGAACAAGAATTCCAAGATGCTTTATAACTGAACAATTATGATAATTTATAAAGAAGATATTTGCAGAATTATGCGAATGAAAACATTAATGAAGAATATGATAGAATGCGAAGGATCGCAGGGGAGGAAGCGCAAGAACGTAGAAGAAGAGAAGCTGCATTAAAAAGACCAATGGATGAGAATTATGAGGCAAATGCACGAATCTTTCGAGAATTAGCAGAAATGAGAGGGATGATAAACAATAGAAGAGGAGGAGATAGGAGGCAATTAGATGAAGCAATAGAAGAAGCTGCAAGGACTCCATTTGCTAGAGAAGTATAGTTGGGAGGAATTCCACCAAAATGTAACTTGCCCACACTTACCAGTATTTTTGATGGGACTTCATGTGCTATTCAGCACATTAAAGCATACATAAGATGCATGTTACAATGGGAGAATCATGATGCTGTGTTATGCAAGTACTTTGCATCAAGTTTAACAGGGGAAGCTCTAAAGTGGTTCGAAGGACTCCCTAAGAACACTATTACGTCATTTAATCATTTGCAAGCAGTTTTCCTTGGAGCATATATCACAAATCACTCTTCACGGCTTGGTATTGAAGATGTATTTGGTTTAAAACAAAGAGTGGGTGAAAGTTTGAAGCATTTGGTAAGACGATGGAAGACTATGTGCAGTGATATGGCAAGGCATGTAGATGAGAGATACTTGATTCTGTCCTTCATAAATGCGATGTTCGCAACTGAACAATTATATGTTCAAATCTTCAGAAGAAAGAATTCCATAATGATGACAGAATTACGAGAATTGCAAGAAGAATACATTACACTAGAAGAAAAACAAAACAATATGGAGACATATCCAGTAACAAACACTAACAATCAAGAGGGAGGAGCAAATTTACTTCCCAAAATAATCAATGTAGTAGCAGGTACTTCGCAAACATCCTCACAAACTTCTTCGCAAATTTTAGAAGAGAAGAAAATCAATGATAGCCAGCCAAAGATGGTAGCAATGGGCAGTAGAGATCAAGAAGAATATGATAGAGAGAAGAATTTCTATAATCGGATAGGAAATAACCAAATTCCAAGATTAGATCAACAACAAGAAAATTATGGTGGACAAAGGCAAAATTATTTTGGACAAGGAAACCAGAGACAAAATTATAACAACGGTCAAGGAGGTCAAAGAATGGTAAGGGAAGAGATAAAATTTCCACCTTTGAATACAAGTATAGAAAAGATATGGCAAGCAATTATCCTGGTAGAGAATGTACCAACTCCATGGAATATGGGAAAGGAACCACCAATGGGTCCAAGAAGTCATGAATTTTGTTCATATCATCATTTTCATGGACATTCTACAAATAATTGCCGTAATATCAAGAGGATAATTTTGCGAATGATTGATCAAGGAAAACTAAATCAATTTTTACTTAAGCAGACACAGTCGCAACAATTACCACAGGCTCCAGCCATAACTCGCAGGGAGAACACGACAAAAGAAAAGGGAGAAGAAATCCTACATATAGAAGTGAGGTCAAAAGCAAGGAATGTTTTCTGTAATTCCATTGTTCATTCATATAAAACCATAGAGGATTTTCATGATAATGTGTTAAGTAGGGTATATGCGAGGGATGGTGAAGGAAAGGAAGTAATGAACATCGCAAATATTTCACGACTTGAAGATTGGCAGAAACGTGAAATTTCTTTTGAATCCACTGAAATTCCAGAAGGTTGTGAAGTACATGATAATCCATTGGTGGTAAGACTGGCAATATACATGAATATGGAGGAGAACGAAGATGATATGGAGGAAGAGTCAATTGGTCTTAATAGGATTTTGATTGATACGGGAAGTTCTGTCAATATCCTCTTCTATTCTGCTTACAAAACTATGGGGGGAAAGATGCAGATTTAATACCTTCTACTTACAGAATTTATGGTTTTAATGGAACTGCCAACAAGCCCAAAGGAGAAGTGAGCATGCGAATTCCATTAAGTGGAATGCGAACTGAAATTCTGTTTTGTGTTGTTGATGTTGAATCACCATATAATGCTTTGATAGGAAGGCCATGGCTTCACGGAATTCTAGGCGTAGCTTCCACTCTAAATCAGTGCATAAAATTTCCTCATATGAAGGGTATTATAATTATCAAGGGTGATTGGGCTGAGGGAAAGAAATGTTACGATACAGAAGTAGAAGTTTGCGAAGGAAAAACTGCTGAGAAGGAAAATTGGAGAAAAAGAGCAAAGGTTGTGAAAAGAAGTGGAAATTTAATGGCAGAGGATTAAGGAAAAAGAGAATAAAGTTACGATGATAATCATACAAGAAATTTACGATGATAATAAGGGATTGTGATTCGCGGGGAAAAAAGAAGGTTATCAGTATGTTTTCTCGTGAAAATGAGGTATGTGGCAAAACAAATTTTTTATTTCATGATAAAATTTTACGAATATTGTTTGCTCACAGGAAATTGGGAAAAAGTTACAAATTTTCAGAATTTATATTCCGATTAAAATTTCATTAATTTGCGAATAAAAGACCGCAATCTGTGATCAGCCTCCAAAAAAGAAAGAGAGCCGCAGAAAATTTTATACAGGCAAACCTTTGTGGCGTACACCCTAGTTCGCGAAGCTATAATTCGTAAGTACGTCATTTAAGGGGATACCTATAACGTGGCTAAGGGTAACCGGAACACCACCAAGGGCCCTTAGTACATGGTAAAAATTTTGGGGTACAACCCAATAATGGGGTACCTATCCGGGTTAGACACCTTGGATTCTCACCTAATCTAACGACATTACGCAATATAAAATGCGGTGTAAGAAGATTTAGGTTGGGCGACTAAGGCATACTGTCTTTCCCAAGAAGTGCAGAAAACGATCAAGGCGCCGAGGTACACGGTTGAGTCAAGAGTTCCGGGTGAGGTTGAACCACATCTACCTTTTTGACAAGTCTTGGCAAATGATGCACTTGGCCCAAAGATACCCCATAGGGTGTAACCTCGTAACTATAAGCCCTATAGGCAAAAAGGATAAGAGGTTGCGATCAAAAGCTGGTTGTTGGCAGGACCGGATGGGAAGAGCTAACCTTGTATGGTCGATGTACGCTTCCTTGAAGGGGCAATCAGGGGGAAGATAAAGGGCATCACCCTCCATTAGGGAGCTGATAAGTGCTATAAGACGCAAATGCCACGAGGCTTCTTGTTTGCGAAAACATAAAGGCTTGTCATATTTGTGCAACAAGTGAAGTTCTGCGAGCCTTCTAAAAAAAAAAAAGAAAGAAAGAAAGAAAGAAAGAAAAGAATAAAGAACTCGCAGAACATAATAAAGTTAAGATGAGATCAATGGGTCATTACATGAAAGTGTAGAGACGTCCTGCGATTTCATCGCAAGACGGCAATGTGATGGGGCTTTATGTTCGCAAGAATATTTAGGCCTGTCATATTGTCGCAACAATTCCTGAAGAGGCTAAAATACTATAAAAAGAAGTTAAGATGAGATCAATGGGTTTTTGCATGAAAGTGTAAGAACGTCCTGCGATTTCATCGCAAGACGATAATGTCACGAGGTTGTATGTTCGCAAGAATGTTCAGACTTGTCATATTATCGCAAATAATTAATACAAAAGAGGTGGCAAAATAAGACCTTTACTTAGGAAGGCATGATAATACCACATAAATTAATGAAATTTATTGCATCAATATCATTGAAGAAATTTTATAAGAATATACATCAAGATATTTTGAAGAGAAGACAGCTCTGGCAATATCATTGAAGAATTTTACGAGAAGTCCTATCAAAAAAGACAACATCATTGAAGAATTTTAATGAAGACTTAACAAAAGATGCGATTTTGATAACAATCAAATACAGATAAGTTCATATTCGTAAAAATTTACGAGAATTACATACTTCTTATACTTCTCCATATATTGAATACTTCCCCAAAAAGTTGAATACTTCTTATAATTCTTCAAGAATATCTCATATTTATTATACTTCTTCAACGGATATTTAATTTTGCGAAGGTTAAGTACTTATTATACTTCTTCATACAATGAGTAATAATTTTTATACTTCTTCATATATTGGGCAATTCTTCATAAATTGAATGCTTCTAATACTTCTTATACTTCTTAAGGGTATTTCATATTTTGTATACTTCATACTTTCTATACTTCATGGGGAGATTTATTATTTACCTCGCAACATTCCGTAAAAAGCAAAAGGCTTATATTTCTTATACTTTGAAGGGAGGATTTTTTATCACAATAAGAAGAAAATTCGTAAGATAAATTCAGAAGGATATTCTAATACTTCCAGCAGTAGTTGATCATTTGAAGAGAAATAATAAGGGGAAAGGGAATACTAAGCTAAGTCTTTAAGATATATTATTTCTCTCCATATGATCAAGTTATGCGAATAAGGGAAATAAACATCAAAGAAAGATTAATTCAAAATTAAGCTTTGAAAAATAAATTGTTGGATTGATTGAAAGCATAATCAAGAAGAAAGTGTTGTATGGAAAAGTTACAGAACAGATATAAAAAAAAATTAAAAAAAATGAAGTTATTCTTCAGGCGATCTGTTCCCATCAAAATGATCTTCTTCTTCAACTTCACTATCATCTTCAACTTCACTTTCAGAAATTTCCAGATATGGAGTATCTTCAGGAATTTCTTCAGAAAGGAGCGTATGGTACTTCTTGAGAGGAATTTCATTATCTTCGCAAATCTTGCGAGTCATCTTAGCTCGAAAACGCTTGACATATAAATTATGGTTATGCTGGGAAATTAGAAGCTGAGATCTCAAGTCAGAAATTTTCTTATTACGATTAGCAAGGAGAGTTTCCAGATTATTATTTATCTTCGCAAGTTTTTCTGCAGCAAGAAAAGAAATTAAGGAATTGGTTAGCAAATTATGAAGGAAAAGTAACCAAAATAATTATCATCGCAAAGAATTTAACTTCTAGTTGCTTTTTATCATTACGAAGAGAAGAAATTTCAAGCTTTAGTTGATTATTCTCCTCAAGAAGAGAAGAATTATCAATTGCGATGCTCGCAGATTGTGAATTATCTTCGTGACGAGATATTAATTCTGCGTTATCAATATTTAGATCTTCTATTTTCTGACGGAGACTTGAATTTTCAACCTCTAACTTCTTACAACGATTTAAAGTTTTCTTCTCAGCAATATAATGACGTCTTTCCCAATCAGAAGCAGCTGTACAACTAACTCTTCCAACCTAAACAAGAAAAAAGGGGTTAGAAATCAATAAAATAAGGAAATAAACAAGGAATAGAGAAGAAACTTACCATGCTGCCTAAAGCATATAATGAAGCAGGAGAGACGAATCTTGAAATTCTTTTGAGGGAGTTATTATCAATAACAGTAGGAACTTTACAAGCCTTCGCAATAAGTTTGCGAGCATTCGCTGTAGGAGAATTTCCTAATCCACGAGAAGAATGGAGGAAAGCCTCAGAAATGCTAACCATTGTTGAGGCAAAAGTTTCTGGGATACTATAATCTTCATTCCCACCTTCATCAACATCATCATCATCTCCTTTGTCAGAAAGGGTATCATAATTAGAACTAAAGTCCTTCTCAGGAAGTTCATTATCTTCATCACCAAGATCTTCCTCAATGTCCTTATTATAAGAAATTACATTGGAATGGGATTTGGTTGAGAGTATCTTCTTTTTCTTTCTCTCGTAAACAATATCTTGAAGTTTTCTTTTTCCTTTGCGAAGAGCATCATCTTGACTGTCAGAAGCTTGAGAGACATTCGCAGAACGAAGAGTTTGTTGCCTCGCAGTAAGCCTTTTAGAAGAAGTGAAACTTTTATTTTCACTCGCAGCAATCTCAGAAAGAAGTGGAACCTGTAAATTCAAATAAGGATAAGAAACAGAGGCAACAATATATTGTTTATAAAAATACAAGAGTGTTTCTTACCTCATTTGAAATTAAAGGGTAACAAAAAGATAAGGAAGTGGAAATACATACATTTCTAAAAACCCAAGGTTGATAATAGCGGTTACGAAGATTCGCAGGAAGTTCTACTATCCCAGTAATATAAGAACCTGATAACATTAAAGGGTACTTATACCAATCTTCATCATTAGAACGACGAGGTGTCTTATTATTTCCTGAAGAATAATCAATATCGTGCATGAGAATATCATCTGCTGCGATATTAACTTTACGATGAAGATGAACACCCCAACGATTATCTTCTTTCCTCGCAGGAATTAGTGTGTAATTTTTGAAGAAACCCTCAACTATATAATTCGCAACAACAATTTCTATATTCTCAAACCCAGGTTTTCTAAGATCAGTTGAATATAAAGATTTCCCAAAAGCAGCGTGATTTGCGAATTCAACTAAGAGGCGAATGCAATCACCAGTCAATTGATAAATGGCACAAGAAAAATTGGGGTGGGAAATAATTTCGTAGAATAAAGGAAACTTAACATCATAAAGAGGAAGAGGAAGACCTGCGAGGATTTGACCTCGTGAGATTAAAACTTTCTGATCATCCCAAACATAGTTGGTAAAGATCTTCACACAGAGAGAAGACTTATTATCATAACCTTCAATCTCAGAAAGAATAAGGTCTCTATCAGCAAGTTCCGCATTAAGTTGTTCAATAGTTTTCTTCTTTGGTGCCATTGAATATAAGAGGGAAAATAGGAAAAATAGAAGAGGTTACAGAGGCAGAAGTGGTGAAGAAGATGAGTAAGAGAATAAAAAGCAAAAACAAAGGATAATATTTATAAGAGAGTTTGATGAAGATAAAAATTCATTAATACGAGTAAGCGTGAACGGTTGAAAAGAACGGTTACGAAGAAACGTGTCAGAAAGATAAGGGAAAAGTAAAAAGACGTGTTGCGAATCCTTGGTTTCCTTATTTGAGCCAAATTCCTTTAATTTCCTCATTTAGGTCTGTAGTTACCTAAAATCTAAGAGAGGTTAGAAGTGGGATTCCAGGGTTTCTGAAAGTGAGTTACGGGAGGTTGACCACGAACAGTCCCTGCCTAAACCACGCATAGTGGTCGTTCAAAGGCTTCTTTCGTCACATGGAAGAGGTTTAGGGCTGGTCTTAGGGAGGGAAGTAAATGAAGTACGAGATCAAAGAATTCTAGGGTTTGAAGAAGAATTGATCTGAGAGGTTATCAGAAATATTATGGTAGCTTGGAGAAATAGATGACCTATTTATAGCTGAATTCTCTAATCTCAGGTCGGTGAAGATAAGGATTACTTTTCGTGTCGTGCAGAGTAATTGTCCCATTTCTTCATGATTAAATATAAAATAGGTTGAGTTTATCTCATTATTCCACCGCCTTCACTCTCTTCTACGGTGATAAATAACCCGGGTATTTCTCACACGTGTTGTAGACCGCCAGACCAAAACCCTAATTGTTATCCCCCCATTTGTGTGAAGCTGAGTCAGCCTTTGTGATGATGTGTTGAGAGAGAGAAATATTCTCTTTAGCTGAGTTGGCCAATATAGAGAGATATTCTTCAATTTGTAATAATGACTAGGATGAGTCACGTGAAAAGGCAAGGGATGCATCATAATTCGCATGGAGAGTCTGAAAAGGAGACTCGATTCCTACATGGGGTTCGTGCTGTAATATTCGACCTTGAGATTTCCCAAGGGATTTGAAAGTTTGTGGGGAGATGTGAATCTCTCCGGGATTTAGAGAGGAGAGATGTGAACCTCTACGAGATTTTGCAGAGAGATTCGAATCTCTCCGAAATTTTATGGACATATCGAAATATTTACGAAGATTTTCTCAACAGAATCTCTCTGTGGTCAGCTTGGACTTGCCACGAAGAGAGAGAAAGGGATTTGTACTCCCGATTAATGTCACTGCGAGACTTTAGCTCACTTGTCTTTGATCAGCGTATCTTGCAGAGATGTGCTAGGAATCAATGTTGCGCGTATTTATGGGGCCGACATGACCAGTATATCTCGAAAGGATGTTCTAGGAATCTATCGAAAGGGCCTAGAGGCAGAATAACCAGTGTATCTCACGGGGATGTCCTATGTATTATTCGGAAACCTCAGTATATCGAGTCAGATCCTAGAGTAGACATGACCAGTGTCTCTCGTGATGATGTACCAGGAATCAGTCATTTATCTCAAATAGGATGAGTCATGCTTACAAGAGACATGGATATCTCCGCTCTGGGTCATAAGTCCGCTGGGGATGTTTTTACGCATCTACAAAGCCTACATGACAAGCAATATCTCGTCGAGGATGTATATTAGGAATCATGGCATCACAATCAGCTGTGTCTCGTGAAGACATGCTGGAATTGTGGTTGTTCTGGTTCATAAGCCAACTGGGGACGTTATTGTAGATGGGGAAAAACGATTAGATGGTTTTTGCGGAATTAAGGACGACCATGCGGAGGAGATTCCTTTAACCGAGCTAAATGTTCAACCTCACACAGATGCACCGCTATGAAGGGGGTTCTTTAAGTTCGAGAGACCAATCTGTAGTACTCCGTCCTAAACCAAGACAATGGCTGTTCCACAGTAAATTCGGTCATAAGAGAGGATGGGTTGATCTGTAGGAGGGAAGCTGAGAAATGTGTGAGATCAATGATGATCTGAGATTATAGGTGTGTTGTAATTTCAGCGTGAAAATGCTCTGAATGATTGAATCTTGCCTGATTGAGAGTAATTTCTGTGAGTTCGTGTAGAAAAAAGAGCGTCTTTATGAACTTTGGTGAGAAATTGCTCGTTCAGAGGGTTGTTTTTCAAATGTTTAAATTTTTTTTGAATGTTGTTCTTTCAATCAGGATTCAGAGACATTATATAATGCCGGAGATGAAAACACCATGATCCCATGAAGTGTGACAGTTTGATGGAATCAAAGAGTGGGGAGGTGGGAAATCGTGTTAAACCAATTACTCATCGTGCGGAGACTTGGTTAATTTTCCACCCACTATTTTGCTGATTCCTTCAACTTATTGCACGACTTGCTCACATTCCATCGTGTGTTTGAACACACATGCCGTAGACTGCCATACCAAAACCCTAGTTGATATCCCCCCTATTGACACGATTGATGTCTCGTGGTTAATTTAGTCAGTTGTTGATTTCATGACTTCGTGGGACAATGAGTCCACGTATTTGCTGAGTTAAACATGATTTTGTGAAATGTTCTGCAACTCATGAATTGAACGCGTCTACTGAGACAGTGATAGGATTCTCACGTTGAGGAGAGCAAGTTTTGCTCGATAATTTATTTAATATTGATAGTTCCAATATTCGTTGATTTAAGTAAATATTGCTCATCTGAGCAAGTGTTGCTCGTCTGATGAATTATTGGTAGCGTGACCAAAATAAAATATTAATTAAAGCGTTGGTAGTTGAACCGAGCATAATTAATAAGAATATTGATCAGGAGATCATTGCAAAATTATTAGTGTTTGAATCTGGAATCATGATCCTTGGATTCAGAAACCCTAATTTGATCAATTGATGACCAATTGATGGTTTATTTGAAAATTAACCATGGAATGAAGGAGAACTGGCTTCATGGGGCCATGGATCGACCATGAAATTCCCATATGCTCACGTGAGCAAAAACCAATACCTCTTTGAAGAGTTGGTGAGATGCTGAAAGATTGATTAAATGCTGGTTTAATCATTTGCTGAATTACTGCTGGGTTCAACATTAAGTGATAAAACCTAATTAATTTTGAAAAGGTGAGGGACCAACCAAGGGGTCATGAAACCGGCCCTGGGTAGTCACGAGATCAAATGATGATTGCTCCGTCAAATTCTGAAATTATTCGGAGAGTTTAGGACCCAATACGCACAATTGTGCAAATTAGGTCAGATTGTGAGAAACACGTGGGACTGGCTCATTACGAGCCAAAAATCTAACCATGGTCGGTCAAGGTAACATGCTTTTGTCGTTGAGACGTCCGTGTTTCAGTCCTGAGAATTTTGATATTTTCTGATGCTCGTTTGAGCGACTATTTGAGAAAATATGACAAAATTAGGGTTTTTTGATAAAACCGTCAAAACTTCATCGGATGAAGGAAAATAATGAAAAAGTGAAAATATTAGGGATTGTGGAACCAATCATGACCGTGGGCAAGGCCGGCCGGCCAAGAGAGCCATCCCACACGTTTTCCATAATTTTGTAATATTTTTCATGATTTTAGGGAAATATGATAAAACGAAGGAGTTTTGCTAAAATTAAAGAGTTTTGTTGAAATCAAGGAGTTTCCATGAGATGAGGGAAACATAAAAAATCATAAATAATAAAATAAGGGACGTGTGGGCGTGTGGGACCGGCTTGGAGCATGACTGGATGGCCAGGGCCTGGTCCCGTGCGTTTTCCTTATTTTATGCATTATTTCATGATTTGAAGGAATTTTCATAATTTGAAGGAAATATCATGAAATCAAGGAATTTTCATGGTAAACATGAAAAATATGCTAATAAAAGAGTGGGACGTGTGAGCCATCTAGGGCTTGGCCGACCGGCCATGGCTCGTGCACACGGGTTTCCCTAATTTTTATTATTTTTCATGGGACCAAGGAAATATCATGAGATTAAGTAGTTTTCATGAAATTAGGGAAATAATAATAAAATAATGAGGAACCATGAGGTGTGGGACCAATTCATGGCCGGTTGGCCAATGGTCATGCCCTATCATGTTTTTCCCTAATTTTATATTATTTCCTCCGCGCGAAGGAAGCATCATGAAATTGAGGAGTTTCCTCAAAATAAAGGATATTCGTTCAAATGAAAGGGTTTTCATAAACTTA
The DNA here is from genome assembly GCA_023529315.1 of Papaver bracteatum. Lineage (NCBI taxonomy): Eukaryota > Viridiplantae > Streptophyta > Magnoliopsida > Ranunculales > Papaveraceae > Papaver > Papaver bracteatum. The sequence continues at coordinate 563,328 of JAJJWX010003231.1, read as the reverse complement.
GAGAAAACAACAAAAATATGATAAAAATATGAAACTGGCGAGGGATTGACCACGGCACGGTTGGCCGGTCAGTGGGTCCATGCTCCCAGCGCCTTGGTTAATTTTTATTTATTTGTTATTTTTCATCCTATTTTGCATAGGTTCATCGTTTCATCGTATTTTGAAATACTCATTCGTGCGATGGTTATTAATGTATCATTGTTGAATACACTTGCACCATTTGAGATAGGGCTTGCTCAGAAAGCAGCTCTGATGCCCGTGCATCCAATATTTATTACTAATCCATGGATTTTTACTGGGAAGGACCATGGTTTGCGTAATGAAATATTTTGTGAAAATATTTGAATATTTTCAGAAATTCTGCGGATGAATCCAAGAATTTAAGTTTGAGACAGGGTTCGCTAAGAAGGCAGCTCTGATGCCCGTGAGTCCAATATTTATTACTAATCCATGGATTTCTGCTGGGAAGAACCATGGTTTGCGTAATGAAATATCTGCGAAAATATTTGAATATTTTCACAAATTCTGCGGATGAATCCAAGAATTTAATTTTGAGACAAGGCTCGCTCAGAAGGCAGCTCTGATGCCCGTGCGTCCAATATTTATTACTAATCCATGGATTTCTGCTGGGAAGAACCATGGTTTGCGTAATGAAATATCTGCGAAAATATTTGAATATTTTCAGAAATTCTGCGGATGAATCCAAGAATTTAGGAATAATTAATTTATGACTTTATACTAGCAGAGAAAACTGTCTAGGAGCATTAATTATTCTAATATGAACTTGCTGGAGCTTCATATCTTTTACATAGCCAGGGTAAACTCGTTGTTTGTATCCTGAAAACGTCATCACTCTATACTAGCAGAGCAAGTTGTTTGGGAGTTGTCCATCCCATGATAAAAATAATTACTAAAGTGCTCAGTACTACTCATGAGATATGGCGTTGTCCAGCTGTGAGACTACATATCTATATGCACTCTGAGAGAAAGTATTATCAATCAGAGAATTCGATGAGAGACTCGTGTCTCGATATTCACGTATGATTGCTGGATAAGAGGTTTGTATAATTATGGGTTTACGATTTTAGCCTTTGTTGAAAATCCACCATCTACAGTTTTATGCTCTACAAAACCTACGTGACCAATAGTATCTCTTCTACTGGGGATGTGCGCTAGGAGTCACGACATCACGGCCAGCAGTATCTCGTGGGGACGTATACTAGAAATCGTTGCTATGAGTGCCTTGAGGACCAAGGGCTTAATATCTCCCGTGAGAGTTGAATTCTGTCTATAGTCTTGAAATGATACTTTTGCCCCTTATCCAAGTTTCACCATCTACATTAAGTCCCATACTCACAGTAGAACCTAGATTGTTCTATGATGAGTATATAGATGGTTATGAATCGTTCAGGCACGGAATTATGATCCACCAGCATAAAAATTGAGCCTTGATGAAGTAAAATTTCGGTTTTGCAAGACTTGACTTGCGAATTCGTATTTCTTTGATCAAAACCCTGAATTCTTCCTTTTGTGCAACTCTGAGCTTGGAATTGACCATGGTCTTGGAATCCTTTTAGGCTTTCGTATTGGAAAGCATCATCGGAATGGGAATAGAGTCTTGTAGAGATGAAATTTCCATCTTGGTTGAATGGGATTTGCAAATTAGGATTTACTTGGTGTTGATGGTGGTTTTTAGTTCAGGGCTGAAATTGTAAAACCAGTATTTAATGCGCTATCACCATGTAAGGGGTAAAGCCATTTGAAAAGTGACGAGTGCAAAAAACCTCCTCGCTCATTGAGCAATTCAATATGTATGAAATTCACTCAGAATGGTGCGCGTAGTAGCAATCCCAAATATTCTGTGATTTTAATTTTATACCAGCATTATTAATTAATGTATGATTTGCCTAGTACTTTTCCGTGCTATGTTCTCAGCCGAACTCTCATTATTGACATGGCATGACGATTAAGTGATAGACGCATTTATTTGTCTATTTATATATTGTTAGTGCTCGATTTTATACTTATTTGGTAATTTTATGTCTTTGTAGGTACTTTTGGATAAATAAACATGTGCGGAGAAATTGGCTTGAAAAGTGGAACTTGCAACCCCTCGGGAGAAAATTACTATTGGCACCCAGAAGATGTACTAAAGGCACCTTGGAAGTGTGTTGGAGACGTCCCAGAAAAGTTATATTTACACCCCAGAAAAGTAATATTTACACCCAAGGTCATGTGCTAAAAGGACCCAGTCTTGGTTAAGGGGTACCCAAATTACTAAGGGGCACCAAATTACTATCGGCACCCAAGCTGCAGGATAAGGGGCACCTTCTTCCCAAATTCAAATAATAGAAAAAGGTGGGAAAATGTTGTGCATTACGAACCAGATTAGGGTTGAAAATTCGAGTGATTTTTAAGGAGATTCAAGGGCTTATTTTCGTTGGATTGGACATGTCATAGCATAACAGGGCTTCTGTGTGTGGTTGGATCAAAGGAATTGGGCTAGATAACCCGAGGAAGGAAACAGAGGTAAAAGAAGTTACGGGTCTCTGCTGGACGGATTTTTGAAGATTTAGGGATACTAAATCAAAGATAATCTTTCCTGAGATAGTTACTTACCTAATAGAGAGTTTGGGATGATTTGGAAGGTTCAAAAACGCGTAAATAAGTAGGCAGAGAGACTATTTACGTGACTTTCACGGAAAGGAAGAGAATAATTTTAATCGAAATTTTTATGTTTCTGAGGGATATAAAAGGTGTAGTCGAGTTCCAGAGAAAGGTATTGTAGTTTAGAAGAAGTTAGGGTAAGTTTAGAACACTACAGAGCCGAGAAATCGAAGTTGCAGGAAACAGAGTTTTGTTGCTGCTGCTGAAGAACACGAAGAACATTAGACCCTTCAAAACAATCTTTTATTCTACAGCATATCTCTTCTATCGTTTCCTGTAACAGTTCATATTACAACAGTGGTCTGTAACAGTCGGTTTCTAACGCATATTAAACGTTGCAAGCTGTCTGCTTTATTAGTTTTCTCTTGTTTTTTACTCTTTTGAGCTATGAACACCTATTTTGAGAATGCGAATAAAATGAGGAGCTAAACCCCTTAGCTGAGGCGACGAAGGAAGCCATTGTTCCATGAAAAGTGGTATATTTCTATTTTGATTAATTTTTGCAATTCCTTTTATGATTATTTGCATGGAACTAATATTGAAAAATTGATTTTTATTGAATGATTGTGATTCGTTTTGATGGAGCATGCTTAGTTTATGACTTTTGATGTTTCATGCTTGATGTTTACAATTGTTACTTCAAAAATCTACTATATGAAATAAATTAGATTCACTTCAAATGCAAAGAATTACATGAATATTGATTAGATTGAATCACTTAATTGATCAATGGTGGAATCCTGAGTCTCGGTGCTTTTTATAATCTTGATAACAACTTATTAAGTTTTTTTTATTGAGTTTGAATCTAAAATCGAGTCTTTACAAGTCTGAGTTGAACGAAGTTTTACTACAACTATTAAAATTAAATCATTAAGTATTCACTCTCAGCAGAGTAGCATGAATCTCCTGAAGTGCTAGTATTGAGATCTGCATGAAAATACCCACGTAGGCTACCTCACTCTCTGACAAAGAGAACCTCGTATCGACGCACTTTTTATTAAGTTCAGCTCGATCAAACATGTTTAAATTACTTAAGGAAAATCTAGAATGATAATCTCAGTCTTAGAAACGATCACGGCTACATAATTTGGCCGCGTGTTTTAGCAAACCCATACCACTACTGGCAGAACTAGGTAATCACTGGATTGACCGCCGGTGGGCCAACTAGTGTCCCAACCGATCGGACTTTGTTTAAACGCATCTTAGTGTTGTCAAATGCCATACCTAAAAAGGGTGGTCGCACCGTTAAAGAAAGCTCGAACGAGCTAGACTTTCCAAAATAGTCTCAGAAGTATCATGACCGTCCAACTTCGCCATCCTAGTTGGACGGCGTAGATCTTCTTACAAATGATTAAAGAAGTGCCGGCATGATCAGTGGTGGCCCAACCCTGATAGAATTCGCTCGAGTACAATAAATGCACGCGAGGAATATGAACATGATGAAAGAGACGATAGAGAACATACTCGACTTCCTCGTTAAGCTGACATCGGATTTGAGAGGCTTCCCTTCTCTGGATATTCCAACAATAAGGACTAACGCTCCCACCGATGATCATCCTCAAGTCAATAGCTTCACCACCAACCAGCAGCCAGTGGACCAGGAAACGGCTTCTTTAGTGGAAAGTCTGTGTGAACTTCTACAACTCACAAAGGAACAACAGATGGAGACATTTGCTGCAATCAATCAGATAGCCTTAGACGCACATTTGGATCCATCGCGAAATAAAACCTCAAAAACATCAGAGATGTCCATAAATAATGTCACATTTATTGAAGATGACATGATAACAGAAGAAGGCCACAACAGAGCCCTCCATGTTACTGCACGCATCAAGGGTTCAGAATTCAAAAGGGCTCTTATTGACACGGGAGCATCCTCGAATGTCATCACTCTTAAAACTCTAAGGACAGCCAGCGTTCGACCAGACAAGATCATACGGCAACCTACCATGATGAAAGACTTCGAGGGGAACCAAACCAGCACATACATGTATGTTAATTTGAATATATCAGTAGGACTTGTCTATTCGAAAGTAAAATTCGAAGTGATACAGAAAGAACCAGACTATCACATGATACTAGGGAGACCATGGCTTCATGATAATAATATTATCCCCTCAACGTATCACCAATGCTTGAAAACCATGCTGAATGAAGAAGTTATTCGCATTCCTGCATCATTATCTGATGTAATTTTAATTGTTGTAGAGAGTGGTAGAGAGAATGTCGTTCACTCGGACTCATTGAGGTTTGATTTAAAACTTAAAAATAAAAATATATAAAAGATATGTCACAAGATCAAGAAGTACCGGGACTTCGGATTCGACCATTAATCACATTCAATTGGTTCATATAATGATTTTTAACAATTATAGCTCTTTTGTAGACTCTTGTTCTTTGCCAAAGGTTGATTTTGAAAACATTATATGTAAATCACAAGCATGGTATATCAAAAGCTCTTACGTATAAGCATATACCATCAAACAAAATTACAACTAATTAATGAAAATCATAAATCGATTAACCATAATGCAAAAAGTCATAAAAAATAAAATATAGTTACCAAATTATTGTGAAATAAGGCTTCTTCCATCGTCCCAGTGATGGGGTTTAGCTCCTCATATTATTCATATTCTCAAAATAGGTGTTTATAGCTCAAAAGTGTGCAAAATAAGAGAAAACTAATAAAGCAGATAGTTTGCAACGCTAGAGAGACGTTACAAACAGACTGTTAAAATGGTGTTGAACTGTTACAGGGAAAAGATGACAAGATTGTGATAATTGAGATCTCTTGAACAACAATACTTCTATTGTGTTGTTTGAATATGACTGCCTCTGCGACTGTCCTCGACTGTCCAATGTGCTTCACCTTCGTATTCTTCCCTGAAAGTGAAAAACTCGTCTGCAACTTTCTTTATTCGCTCCGCAACCTCCCTTTAGGACCCCAAAACTCTCGACAGACCTTCTATGACTCTCACAACTCTATATATATACACAACATGTGAAAGAAATCATGAAAATATCTTCCCTTTTCTTCTCGGCCGAGATGCGATAATATTTCTCTGCACGCGTCTTCCAACCTTCCATGAGTTATCTAAACTCTCCAAACTCGGTAACTAAATGCTGACATAATCCAAAACACGATATCCTCTCCAAAATTGCACGTAACTTCCAAAAGAATAACCAAACTATCCCGAGAAACTTTCTTCTTTCCATGTATCGATGCAAGTCCGATGAGCTTCCATTTTTATCTAATACAACTTCAATACCTTCCCTGTTTCGATATACTGGATCATTCCCAATCCATATCCAATAGAAATTCCACTAAATTCTAGTCCATGGCAGATCTAGAAAAGTCTGCAACTTGTTTTCTCCCGGTTTGATCGTACACGACCATAACTTCCTTCTTTTTTGAACTGAAACTCTTCACCTATCCCGTGTTGTCCTAACATGACTAAAGCAACCGAAATCGGAGATTAAATCTCGTTAAAAACACTTCCAAAATCCGATCAAACTTTCATGCAAGTGACAGCTTGTTTTCCCGCCAAAATTTGGTTTAAAAAAAGAGATGAAGTGCTCCTATCTATTCTTGGGGTGCCTTTAGCACCGGGGGTGTAAGTATCATCCGAGTGTCCCTTAACAATTTGGTACCCCTTATCCAAAATGGGAGTTTTTTAGTAATTCCTCTAGGTTGTTTTCAACACTTCGTCCGGGACATTTCTTCGGGGTGCCTCTAACACATTCTCTGGGTGTAGTCTTTCTGTGGGTGCAAATACCACTTTTCGAGCCAATTCCTCCGCAAGAGATTATTTCTCCAAAAACACATACGAAAGCATAAAAAGCCAAAATAAGTACAAAATGAGCACTAACAAAATAGATAATTGAGATCAAAATAGACACAAAAATGCGTCTATCATTGTCTCCTTATCCACCAATTTACGGCGTGGAACTGTTTGATCCAAAGGAGAATTCACCATGTTCATCAAGCAAGGTTTACTGCACTCCGCTTCCCATGTGGGCGTCGATCGAGGAAGAAGACCGGCTCACATTACCGAGTAAAGAGACCAAGTCTCACGGCACGCCTCTGCTAACATGACATATTAATTCTTCCTCATCAAGTGAAGACTCAGCCCATCTCCATACTAAGAGGGAATATACCTTTGTGTCAAGTCGTGACCAAAAAATGAAAACTGTATACCGGCGCCGCTGTTAGCAATTAGCAGGGGAGGCTATCACCCGGTCTCTCCGCCTAATAGAATGCAACAATAAAAATAGGCTGCAAGAAGAAGTACCAGATGCCCCATGGTAGTTACAAGACGACACCGATTCCACAACCGATGAACTCGAAGTCATCAACATCGGAGATGAAGAATCTCCAAGACCTATCTCTATCATTTCGACTCTATGTGTAGACGAACACACAAAGCTCGTGAATTTTCTCAAGGAGTATCAAGACATATTTGCATGGACATATGAGGAAATTCCTGGCCTAAATGAAAAACTGGTCACTCATCATCTACACATAATACCTGGATCCAAACCAGTCAAACAATCTCCAAGGCAGTTCAAGCACGATATGGAGGAACAGATTAAGATAGAGATTCAAAAACTACTGACTGCTAGCTTCATCAAGCCCATTCACCATCCTACCTGGTTAGACAACATAGTTCCTGTAAATAAGAAAAGCGGCCAAATTAGATGTTGTACTGATTTCAGATATCTGAACAAATGCATCCCCAAGGACGATTTCCCCCTTCCCAACATTGACATGATAGTAAACACAACCAGTGGACATGGCATGTTCTATTTCATGGATGGGTACAACAGATAAAACCAGATAAAGATATATGAACATGACGCAAGTAAGATAGCTTTTCAAACTCCTCTCGGAAACCTTTACTATACTGTGATGCCTTTTGGTTTGAAAAATGCTGGTGCTACCTATCAACGCGCCATGCCGTAAATGTTTCATGATATGATGCACAAGCAAGTTGAAGATTATGTAGGTGACATAGTGGTCAAGTTTAAGACTCGAGCAGCACACACGGATGTCTTACGACAAGTGTTTGAAAGGTGTCGCGAGTACAAATTAAAGATGGATCCTCTGAAATGCACTTTCGGAGTCTCTTCTGGCAAATTTTTGGGATTACCTTTGAAGGAATCAAGGTTGATCAAACCAAAACCCAAGCTATCCTCACGATGCCTCCTCCGCAAACTGTTGTTTGAGGGTGAAAACAGTATCAGCTGGTTTCAGTAATTTCGTTGTTTGAGGGTGAAAACAGTTGTGGGTGAGAAACGAGTCTAAACCCTAAACAATGTACTGCAAGGGAGTACTTTTGATTCGAAAGATAAATCTGTACAATCCTGGCCTAAATCAATAAATGGTCGTTCCAGGCTTGCTTCGGACACAAAGTGAAGGAGAAGGGTTGGTCTTAGGGAGGGAAGCGAAGAAAGTGTTGAGACCAGAATAGTTAATTCTGGAAGTGTGGGCATTTTTATGACTTGTATCATAAAGTAGAACTGGTAACCAGAATGGAAAGCTACCAGGTGATTTCTAGATATTGTGTGTTGCCGACCAAAAACTTATTTTTTGATGAAAATAGGTGAGACCTATTAATAAAACGTACCCTGGTCTCGTAAAAGTGGGAACAGTTTGAGTAATGGAGGAGAATATTAACGGGTAACGCCTGTAATTGATGTTTCCATAATGAAGGATATGTTTCACCATTATTTATTGCCATTACTAACCGCCTCACTTTTATGATACTTTTTTATAACGGGCGTATTGCACGCCGCATGCTGTAAACCGCCAGACCAATACCCTGATAAGCATCCCCCAGTTTGTGACATATTTTGATGTCTCGAGTGTTTCCGTGGAACCATGTAGCACTTTTCTACGTGTGGCAAGTTAAAATTGAGAGGCTTGCCGCAGGTAAATAGCATGTAATGTTATGCTCGTCTTGGCTAGTCGCCTAAAACTTGTCGTGAGCTTATCGGTACGTTGGATAACTTGGATGGTTAAGATTGCATCTCATAAAGAAGGATGGCCATTGATTATGGCCACATATTGTTGTATAGTGAAGTGGCATTGTAGGACCAGAATATCGCCACGATATTACTCTTGCGAGATTAACAACGTTTCTGCGAACATCATCGTGAGTTCTTCAATAACACTTCGCGAGTGTCACAAAATGATTTGAAGAATGACGTAATAGCTAGCGAATGAAGAAACACGGGAAGAGCGTGAATATCTTGCGATGGTCACGACGCTTGCGAGAATGGATATTATAACTACTGCGATAAGATCGCGAGTCAGATCCGAAATTAAAGGATAGATTAGCTGTCATCCACTATGTAACTATTCTATATAAAGAGACCCAGTAGATTCAAAGAGGGGATGATGTATTTTTTTGAGTGTTGAGGAAGTTTTGAGGAGAGAGAAAATTCAAGGGAGCGGTTGTATTCTTGATTTCTTCCATTTCTTGTAAATATTTCTGAGAACCAAATAATAAAGTGTTGTTTTTAATCTTCAAATATGTCTTAATTTCAGTAAATTCTTATCAAGGGTGTAGTGTAGGATTTCCTGCAACTACATTTTGGCTCCCGAAACAGGGATTTAATTGTTGATTTCCTGAAGAAAAAGATAAGAATTGACATAGTGATTGAGAAGAATTTGGAGTAGATAGTGAAGGATTTTTACGCAATTTCTAACAACTCTTGAAGATTAATGGCTAGAAGAAAAAATACATCAGAACCACTAACAACCGTAAGGAGGAGTAAAAGACTTGCAGGAGGTGAGACAAGTGAAATAGGAGAATCTTTAAGGTTCAAAACAAGAAGAAATAGAACAAGAAATGAAGGAGAAAATCAAATTCAACATCTGAATCAACAAACACCAATAAAAGATATAGTTGTGGATTACGACAGAGTGAGTGTGCATACTTGGCGATCAGATTCGATGGAAGAAGCAGAAGATCGACAATTTAAGAAATGAAAGAAGAAAAGAAATAAATCGAGAAGTAAATGGAGGATTAATACATGGAGATGATGGAAATGAAACAGTAGAGGTTTTAATACAAAGAATACAAGAGGAAAGGAGGTTAGAGGCGGAAGAACGTGTGAATCTAACAAGACAAAATCATGAGTGAAGAATGGAGAATTTGAGATTACAAAGTAGGAGATCAAGAAGTACTTCTAGATCAAGTTCAAGATCATTTAGAGAAGAATCAAGGCGAAATTTCCCTATGAGAAATGCTGGAGAAAATATCCGAGAGGAAATGCAAAATCCAAATGAAGAGCAGCATCAGGGAGAAGAAGAGATGATTGATGGTCTCTACGTTCCACACGGTGAAACAGTGAATGATAGACATGATAATAGAAATCAAGATCGTGGAAATAACCAAGATGGTGAAGAAAATCGAGAAGAAGGTAGAAGAATATTACATGGGAGAGAAATCCAAAGAAATCAAAGAATCATTGAGGAGGAAATTGAGAGGCATTATGCTGAACAAGCACGTCTAGCTTGCGAGATAGAAAGATTAAGAGCATAAGTGGAAGAACAAGAGTTTTAAGAAGAAATACGGCAGAATAATCATGACAATCGAGAAAGGAGACACACACAAAATCGCCATAACAATAATATCAATGAGGAATATGACAGAATACAAAGGAGAATAGAAAGACAACGAAGAGAAATGATGAGGAATGAAGAAATTCACAGAGAAGAAATTGGAAGGCATAATCAGTTGCGAATTCAAGAAGGAGGTGAAGAGGAAATTCGCAGGAGAAGGAAGAATGAAGATGCTGAAGAAGAAGCACAAAATCTCGCAGGACAAGAAAGACATGAACGCAGAAGAAGAGAAGTTGCACTGAAAAGACCAATTGAGCAAAATTCAATGGGGAATGAACAAATTTTAAGAGAGTTAGCAGAAATGAGGGGAATGTTGAATAACAGAAGAGAAGGAGACAGAAGGAAACTTGATGAAGCCATTGAAGAAGCTGCGAGAAATCCATTCACTCAAGAAGTACAATTAGGAGGAATCCCTCCAAAATGTAATTTACCAACATTAACCAGTATCTTCGATGGGACTACCTGTGATGTTCAACATGCCAAGGCTTATGTTAGGTGTATCCTACAATGGGAAAACCATGATGATGTGTTATGAAAATACTTTGCATTTAGTTTAACTGGTGAGGCGTTAAAATGGTTCGAAGGCTTACCTAAAAATACAATAACCTCTTTCGACCATTTGCAAGCTACATTTCTGGGAGCATATATAAGCAACAATTCTTCACGGCCCGGTATTGAAGATGTGTTTGGGTTAAAACTGAGGATTGGCGAGAGTCTGAGAAACCTAACCATACGATGGAAGACAATGTGCAGTGAAATGGCGGGAAGAGTGGATGATAGATACCTCATTTTATGTTTCATTAATGCAATGTTCGCAACCAATCTGTTGTACATACAAATTTTCAGAATCAAAAATACCATCACAATGACTGAGCTACGAGAACTACAAGAAGATTACATATCTTTGGAGCAAAAACAAAATGAGATGGAATCATATCCAGTCACAAACACCAGCTCAATAACGGCAAACGGGAGTTTACTTCCTAAAATGATTAACAATGTGGCGAGTACCTTGCAGCCACAGCAAGAGAAGGTGGAAATTGAAAACTAGCAGAAGTCAGTAGCCATGGGAAGTCGAGATCAAGAAGAGTATGAAAGAGAAAGGAATTATTACAATTGCGGTGGAAATAATAAAATTCAAAGACTTGATCAGCCGCAAGAGACTTATGGTGGTCAGAGGCAAAATAATTTCAGAGGACAAGGGAATCAAAGAGTAATATAGGAACAAATTAAGATGCCACCCCTAAATGCTAGCATAGAAAAAATTTGGGAAGCTATCATTTTGATGGAAAATATACCACACCCTGGAATATGGGAAAAGAGCCACATCAAAATAATCGAAATCAAGAATTTTGTCCTTATCATCATTTACATGGACATTCAATAAACGATTGCAGGAATGTAAAAAGAATAATTTTGAGGATGATTGATCAGGGAAAGTTAAATCATATTCTAATAGGGCATCCGCAATCTCAGCAGTTACCACCAGCACCAGATATTCGCAGAGTGAATACTATAAAAGGAACACAAACATTTGTGATAGAGGTTGGAGCCAAGGAGAAGAATTTTTTCTGTAATTCCATCGTACATTCATACAAAACTATTGAGGATTTCCACGATAATGTTCTAAGCAGAGACTTCGCGAGAGACACAGATGGAAGAGAGATAATGAATATTGCGAGAGTCTCGCCATTAGAGGAGTGGAAAAAGCAAACTATTTCCTTCACTGCGCAAGAAGTACCAGAGCCTGAAGAAATGCATGACAAACCATTGGTAGTAAGGTTAGGAATAAATCCAAAACAAATAGAAAAAGAAGATGAAGAAAATGATGATGACAAAACTGAGGATTCCTGGTGTTTATGGGTGAAAACTATTCCTGCCGATTTTGGTAATTTGGGGTGTGTGGATGAGGAATGAATATAAACCTTAAACAAATACACTGCGCGGTGAGTGCTTGTAGATTCGAGAGATCAATCTGTGCAAGTCCGGCCTAAACCAAGACTTGTTTCGGTCACAAAGTGAAGGAGATGGGGTTGGTCTTAGGGAGGGAAGCGAAGAAGGTGTTGAGATTGTGAAGGTGTTGGCTATGTATAACTTGTATCAGAAAGCTGAACTGGCTTACAGGATGTAACCTATCAGTTCCGGTATTTGAATACGATTATATCAACACTTGCCTGTGTTATCTCGTCTTTTTCAGATCTTGTTGAAAAATAGGGCGGAGAACCAATTTATACAAGTCTTTTAGCCTAACCTTCGTATCTCGTGGGAAGTGGAGAAAGTGGAGTGATGAAGTAGTGGAGTAGTGTGTTGGTGTCACACGCCCAGACTTGCCCACTTCTCCCATCATCACTAACCGCCCATGTCTTCCTAACACGTTCTTGTGATGGCGCGTTGTACGCTGCACGCTGTAAACCGCCAGAAAAATACCCCAGTATGTATCCCCCAGTTTGTGACATGATTGATGTCTTAAACGCGTGTATCGTGGGACCCACAGAAAGTAGCATGTAATGCTACGTTATTTTGGAAATTGATACTTGTGAAGTATTGTGTGTATACTATGCAGGTACTGCATCGAGTATATTCAGCATGTATGAAGCATCATTGTTTGAGAGTCTCAAAGTAGTCTGATATCCATACTACTTCATGTGATGATCTGGAGGTTGCGCAAGCAAGTCCTTCCTTGACCGACCACATGGTGTGGTAAAGTGGTGGATGATGATCACCATGACTCCGCACTGACCAATTAACTCCTGACCAGGGTTATATAACCAAGCCCGCGAAGTTGGACGGACGATATGAGCTTTGACACACTCATCTGCGACCGTTGATGATATTAGGGTTTTAGGAAAAAGTGCGCAAACACCACTTTCCATCTTGGTCGAATCCAAGCTTGGTACATGGTTTTGGTATGGACGATCGATCATGTATGCTGACGGCATGCGTGTACACATATTCATACGTCACTGTCCCATGGAAGTGTGATCTGGGCCACTCAATTTATCCGGCGAAGTTGAGTGGTCGAGATCAATTTGCGACAGTAAACTGGTGCCGCAAAATCCGTACACCGTACCAACTTCGGGCGCGTGTTCCAAGATGACCAGGCTTGGTCGGTCTTGGCCGATTGCTCCAGCGTGTAGGTGGTAGGCTGGTGTTCACGCCTATGCCTTACTGTCCCATGAAAACATGATCTAAGCCACTCAATTCGTCTGGTGAAATCGAGCGGTTGAGATTAGTTTGCAATTTGGAAGGAGCGACCATGCATGTTGGAGGCGCGCGAACCGAGGATAAAAAGAAAGTTCGGTCTTGGCCGATTGGGTGTAGAGATAGATGGGCCCATAGTGATCATGTTGATACTTACCGGACCTGCTTAGCCTATTCCTGGACCCTTCGTCCGATCAGGAGAAAATGGATGCTTATGATCGCGACATAAACCCTAATCAGGGTATTGCCGGCCGTGTGTTGTACCTAGTTTGGAGCGCAATAACTAGGATGACCAACTATAGTTGGTCCTGACCGATCGATCAGGTATGTAGGTGGGCCCACGGTGATTGTGTTGACATACTCTGTGCCCTTTGAATCTACATCTGCACCCTCCATCTATACCTGCGAAGATGGATGGTTGAGACTGTTTTGTGACACATGTAATGTGCCGCAAACCCTAATTTAGGGTTCTCCGTCCATACTGCTATGGTTTGGACGTTTTGGCAAGCTAGGCTAATCTTTTGGGGAGGCCGACCATGCGGGGTCTGTATGGGTTCGGCAGCGGATATTCCATACCTGCTTGGGGGTTATGGAATCGATCTGGGCCATCCAATAATGCTGGTGGAGTTGGATGGTCGTGATCATATCCAGACTGATACGGTCAGTCCGGATGCTCAATCGGGCTAGTATAACACACCGAGAGTGGCTCAATCGGGCTAGTATAACACACAGAGAGTTTCAGCCTGTACGGGTATTTCATACATGCTTTCATTATAATGCTTGGAGATTCGTGTTGCTCTGCTGAGACCAACACTCAGTCGTCATGCTGCACTGATAATGAGTACATGAAATACAAGGATGGTTGCGCATTAATTAATAATGCTGTAAATTCGTAGGGTATATAGGATTGTTGCTTCATGCTCCAACCTGGATGAATTTCGTGTATTTTATTCACAGAATGGGATTGTTGCCACATGCTCCATTCTAGGTGAATTAGTAAAGTGAAGGAGTATCCATCACTTATTAATGGCCTTATCTTTTACAAGATGTTAGCGCATAATTTTTTGGCTTTTACAATCTTAGCCTTAAATGAAAATCCACCATCAACACCTAGGACATTAACAGAGTTCTAATTGATACTGGAAGTTCAGTTGATATCTTGTTTTATCATACTTACAGAACCATGGGTGGAAAAGACGAGGATTTGATACCATCAACCTATAAAATCTATGGTTTCACCGGCACTGCCAATAAGCTCAAAGGGGAAATTACAATGTGAATTCCATTAAAGGGGTTATCTTCTAAGATTCTATTCTGCGTTGTGGATATTGAATCACCTTATAATGCCCTGATTGGCCTACCTTGGCTACATGGGATATTAGGTGTGGCGTCAACTTTCCACCAATGTATTAAATTTCCTCATCCTAATGGTGTTGGAATAATAAAGGGAGACTGGGCTGATGGGAAGAAATGTTATGAAATTGATATGGAATCTTGCGAGGAAATGGCAGCAAAGAGCAGAAATTAGAAACGAAACATCAAGAAAAAACAAAGAGGTGATAAGCTGATGGTTTATACAATAGAGCGGCAAGAGGAGGGAATACTGTGAAATCAACATGAGTTGGAAACTATATGTGGCGAGCATCTCGCAGATGGAGAGAAAACAACAAAACACAACAAAAAGGGAGAAGCATAAGGTAGTAAGTAGAAAGGTAAAATGATGAAATTTAAGAAGTTTATGAATGATTTGTTGAAGAAAATATTTCAAAAAGATATTTTGTTTGAATGAAAGAAATGAAATTGAGAAGTTATACAAGAGTTGAAATGCAAATAAAGAGAAGATCAAAGAAAAGAAATTTCATCAGAGTTGCAATACTCGCAAGAAACGCGAATAAAATTTCGCAGAGACATAAAAATGGGACGAACCTATATGGCGTACACCCTAGTTTACGGATACAATTCCGCAAGAGGCAAATGTAAAACCTAAAGTGCGTCATATAAGGGGGTATCTCTTTGTGTGGCTCAGGGATAAGGCTATACCGCTGCTGGAACCTGAGTCACGGAGACTGGGGTCCATCTCTTTGAGATACCTATCGAGGAGAGATACTTTGGATTTCCAACTATATAAGGTTATACCCTAGTTGGGCGACTGAGGGTCTCTTCTAAGGGGTGCAGAGTATGACCAAGGAGCCGAGGTACACGGTTGAGCCAAGAGTGCCCGGGATGGATGAACCTACCCTGGCCATTTTTGGTAAGTCTTGGCTATGATGCACTCAGCCTCAAGAAAACCCCACTTAGGGTGCAGTCTCGTAACTATAAGCCATATATGCATAAAGGATAAGAGGCTGTGAAAACAACTGGTTGTTGTTAAGACCGGATGGGAGGATCTAGTCTTGTATGGCCGATGTGCCCTCCTTGAAGGGGCAACCAGAGGGAGTAAGGGTGGCACCCTCCATTAGGGAGCTGATAAGTGTCTTAAGACGGAAATGTCATGGGGATTTATGTTCGCAAGAACATTTAGGCTTGTCATATTGTCACGTGACAAATACAGAGGCAACAATCCATAAGAAAAAGATAAGATGAGATCAATGGGTTTTTACATGAAAGTGTAAACACTTCCTGCGATTTCATCGCAAGATGGCAATGTTATGGGGCTTTGTTCTTGCAAGGAACTTAGACTTGTCATATTATTGAAGACATTTGACAACATATGGATAAGGCAAGATCAATGGGTCTTTACATGCGAATGTAAAGACGTCATGCGATTTTGTCGCAAGAAGAAACGTGGCGAGATAAGACCATTAATTAGGAAGGCAAACTAAGACCACAAGAGATTAACACATGACTGCGAGATTATGGTTGCGATTTTTGCACAATTTTTTTAAGAATCTAATATGCTCAATCTTTTATATTGCAGACGAATAACAGAGGTAAGTATGGGAATGAACAGAATGATAATATTGTTATTCGTCTTTATATAACAGATTTACGCATCTTTATATAACAGATTTACAAATAGATAGCCAAAAACTTATAAATATATTACTTAACCATATTGTACAAAAGAAATTACCTTTTAATATATGCAGGAAGAGATAAGAAGAAGTTCATGCACTAGAGAACATTAGAAGCTGGAGAAATTCGCAACAAGTATATTACAAAGAGAAAAGGATAAGTGTACATATATTACAGGGAGAATATAAGAAATCTAATTAGATCCATCATTGTCTTCGCCGGATTTCTTTTCTTCATCCCCACCACCTTCATCATGACCTTCATCTTCTTCAGAATCTTCAGCTTCGCTATCAGAAATGATAAGATCAGGGACATTTTGTGGAACTTCATGCAAAATGTCAGGATACTCAGAATGAGGAATTTGATGATCATCACATACCAATTTAATAGACTCATTGCGAACACCAACAAGAGTGTGACTAAAATTCCTTCTCATAATTTCTAATTGTTCCTTCAGTTTTGAATAATTTTCGTTGCGATAAGCTAGAGTTTTTGCGAGCACTCCCTTATCATCTTCAAGTTCTTTAACTCTGACAGAGTATCTCTTTTCAACTCCTGCAAGCACAGAATGGCAAATTAGAAATTTAATAGCAAAATATAAAAAACGAAAGACCAATGAGAATGAATAATTAGCAACCTTCTCTTTCATAAATAATGTCTCTAATCAAGGCTGCTTGTTCAGTGTGAAGACTAACATCTACACCTAGATTATTTCTGGCATTATCAAGAACTTTCGCAGCCCAAGCAAATTCTTCATCATTGCTGATAAGAAGACAAGAGCGAACTTGGTACTCTCTCGCAAGAAAATCTCTATTTTCGCTGATAAGTCTATCCTTCTCAATTTTAACATCAGTGAGAATTTTATGGAAATATTCTAGGGCTTGAGCACCATTTTTAACAATAAGATCTTTCTCGTCAATCAGATCACTTTTCTTACTTCTCAATCTATTAGTTTCTTCTTTCGAATCAAGATAAAGACACTTAAACTTATTGGTTAAGCCCAAGTTGAATCTGTGCTCAATTTTTAAGAGATGAAGTTTGGATTTAAGTTCATCTATGTAAAGAGACCTAATTTGATCATCTGAGAAACTACTTAAAGAGTTATTAAGACGAACAAGAAGGGTATCCTCATCTACAAGTTCAGGGAAAGATCAGAAGATTTTAGCCTCATCAGTAAGGTCATAAATATCTGCAAAAATGGTTACTTGAATGAGCAAAAATAAGGCAAAAGAATTAAAAGAAAATAAGGAAACGTTTATACCATAGAGTTGCTGATTAGCCTTTTCAAGATCAAAAATCTTTTGTTTATTACTTGAAGCATCAATTTCTAATTTTTTATTCTTCTTGCGAAGCTCAGCAACCTCAGCTTCTAATTCTCCTTTACTCTTGCGAAGATCAATAGCTTCAGATTCCAATTGTTCCTTTTTCTTGCGAATATCTGCAGATTTAGACTTTAAATTTCATTTTTGTTGCGAAGGTCAGCACGTCTTTTCTCCAAATTTGAGGCAGCGATAAAAGAAGATCTTCCAGCCCTCGAAGAAATTTAAAAATTTCTAAGACAAATATAGTTTGAAATCTAAGGTATAAAGAAGAGGCAAAGAATTAAATACATACCAAAATGCTGAGTGAATTCAAAAGACTGGGAGTTAGCGATCTTGAGATTCCCTGGAAAGAATCATTGTCAACCAATAGGGAAGCATCGCAAACCTTTGCGAGAGCTTGAGACACTTCATTAACAGCTTCATCTCCATAATCATTTGAAATACCATGTGTGACATTGCCAAAAATCTTAGATAATTGGGTCATAGGAGATTCATGAGAAGAGGAATCCTCATAGAGAGATGTCATTATTATCTTCGTCCTCATCATCATCAGCATCATCGTTACTCGGATTTTCTTCGTTAGATTGAGGAGTTGAAGAAGAAGAGAGTTGGGCTTTTCTTCTCTTTAAGGGAGGATCACCAGATTTCTCTCTGCGAGGAGCAGTAGAATTCTCTTTGCGAAGGGCAGTAGATTTACCCTTGCGACCAACTGTGGATTTCTCTTTAGTTCTCGCAGGTTTCACAAGCTCTCTTTCTTTAATTTCCTGCGAACACAGATAAAGATAAGAAATAGAGGCAACAATATATTTTAAAAAAGTTATAAAGAAATATTTCTTACTTCATCTGTGAGAGATTTGAGAGCTAAGAAAGTTGTAGTTACAGGATTTCCCACAACACACCCCTTATCATATCTTGATATTAATTTCTAGATCTACATATAAAAATGGTAGTTAAATTGCTAAAATTATAAACGGACACCAAGATTTTTTACATGGTTCGATCAATTTGATCTACATCCATGATTCTCCACTATGATTGTTAAAATTTACATTTGATAATCTCCATTAATGGAGTTCTAAATCTAATTTTGGGGAAGAAGATGATAAAGAAAAATACATTTTCTCTCTCTCTAAAAATCTCTCTGCAAAATATCTCTCTCTCTCCTAAAATTGTCTCTCTCCTCAAGACTCTCTCAACACTAAAAAATACATCATCCTTTACTGAATCTATTGGATCTCTATTTATAGGAAATTACATAATGGGTGACAGATAAGCTGTCCTCTAATTTCGGATATCTCTCGCGATATTATCGCAGTAGCTATATTATTCCTTCTCGCAAGCATCATAACTATCGCCAGCCAACCATGTTCTTTTTGTGTTTCTTCAATTGTCAACTGTTATGTCATTATTTTGTGACACTCGCAAAGTGTTGTTAGAGAACTCGCTGTGACGCTCGCAGAAATGTTGTTAATCTCGCCAGAATATTGCTGTAGCGATATTGTGGTACTACATCTTGCCTCTTTTTTCTTTAATATTGCTTGAAAAGTAATCTTTAAGAAAAAAATCTGTTGTTGTAGTAGTCTTTGATTTTTTTTTGATGAAGAAACGAGCGAAAGAATACTAGACTTGAAAAGTACGTACTTTCCTCTATTCTTTTGTGAAGTTCCATATCTTTTCTAAGTAAATAAGAAGTATTAACTTTTGAAGTACGCGAAGTATGAAGTATCCTTGAAGAAATATAAAAAGTACTCAGTCCTCAAAATATAAGAAGTATCCGTCCTTGAATGAAAGTTATAAGTATTGCCTCTGTTCATGCGAAATTATTACTTAATTTTTGGTGAGAATTCTTGCCCATTTTGGAAATGATTCTTACCGAGTAGATAAAGAACATAAAATGTTTTCTTGGTAATCCATAGTTGCCTCTATTTTTTTATCTATGAAGGTAGAATCCTTGAGAAAATGTTAAATGAACCAATTGCCTCTGTCTCTTTCGATAAAATAATCATATTCTGCGAAATAATCACATCTCTTGTGAAATTCTGGAAGAGTCTGCGAGATGAGCTTGTAAGTTCCTGAGTGAGTCTGCAAGATTCTGAATATTTCTGCGAGTTTCTGGATGTTTCTGCGAAATTATGAATAGTACTCCTGAAATAGAGCTGCGAATAGTGTCGCAAATAGTGCTGGTGAATAGTTCTGCGAGCTGATGAATAGTGATGCAAGCTGATGAATAGTGCTGCGAGATTGTATAAACTCTGAATAATATTTCTGAGAGTTTCTGAACAATACTTCTGAGAGATTCTGAATAGTACTTGCTATCTTTCTTGTGATGAACAAATCTTTCCTGCATTTCTAAAAGAAAACAGTTAAGTTTGAGATTATTCTATTGGTCTTATTTTGTCTTCCTAGTTAAAGGTCTTATTTTGCCAATTTTTCTTTTTAAGACAAAATCGCAGGACGTCTCTACATTTGCATGTAAAAACCCATTGATCTTGCCTTATCCATTTTTCTTTGATTTCATTGCGACAATATGACAAGTCTAAGTTCCCTCGCGAGATCAAAGCCTCATGACATTGCCGTCTTGCGATGAAATCGCAGGACGTCTTTAAACTTTCATGTAAAAACCCATTAATCTCATCTTTTCATTTTCTCTTTAGGCTTGTTGCCTCTGTATAATTTACGTCACGCGACAATATGACAGGCCTAAATGTTCTTGCGATCATAAACCCCCATGACATTTCCGTCTTAAGACACTTATCAGCTCCCTAATGGAGGGTGCCGCCCTTATCTCCCCCCTGGTTGCCCCTTCAATGAGGGCACATCGTCCATAAAAGACTAGCTCCCCCCATCCGGATTTACCAACAACCAGTAGTTTTCGCAGCTTCTTGTCCTTTATGCCTATATGGCTTATAGTTACAAGACTTCACCCTAAGTGGAGTTTTCTTCAGGCTAAGTTCATCATAGCCAAGACTTACCAAGAATGGCAAGAGAGTTTCGTACGCTCCGGGCACTCTTGGCTCAACCGTGTACCTCGGCGCCTTGGTCATACTCTGCACTTCTTGGAAGAGATTCTCGGTCGTCCAACCAGGGTATAACCTTATATAGTTGGAAATCCAAGATCTCTCTCCCGGATAGGTTTTCTTTAACCCCAACATCGGCATGACTCAGGTTTCAGCAGCGGTATAACCTTATCGATGATTCATGTCAAGAGATACCCCCTCATATGACACGCTATTAGGTCTTACATTTGCCTCCTGCGAAATTTTATTCATGAACTAGGGTGCACGCCATAAAGGTTCGGCCCATTCTTATGTCTCTGCGAAATTTTATTCGCGTTTCTTCATACTTTCATTTCTTCTTTCATTCTCATAACATCATTTTTTTAAAATCTTTTGAAATCTTAGAAATATTTTTTGAAATCTTGCGATTGTATTGCGTTTTTAAATAAAAAATCTTCTGTAAAATAAATTTTTCTTGAAAAATATATAAATTGAATGTTCTCGGTTTTTTTGATTTTGAAGTCTTTGTAATCTTGCGAAAGTATCGCTTTTTTGGAAATGAAATCAATTTTTTTTGGAAACTTAGAAATCTTTGCGACAGTTTCATTTTCTGTAATCTTTGAAAAATTTTGAAATCTATAAATTTTTTGCGATGATTTCACCTTTTGTAATCTTTGAAATCTTGCGATTGTTTCATTTTTTGTAAATTAAACAATTTTTTTTTTTTTTTTGAAATATTTTGAAGTCTTAGAAATTTTTAGAAATCTTGCGATTATATCACTTTTGGTAAATTAAATCAAATTTGTTGAAATCTTTTGAAATATTAAAATCTTAGAAATGTTCTTTGAAATATTGCGATAGTATCGCTTTTTATGAAATAAATCAAAAATTTGCATTTTCTGTAAGTAAAATATTCAAGTAAGTGGTACTTAGCTTTTTTGCGATTTTCTGTTGCTGCCGTTTCTCGCGAAGTATTTGAACTCTTGACCTGCCTCTTGCGCCATACCAATTGTTCTAACCCTTCTCTTGCGAAATTAACTTGCGAAATAATCAAATATCTGACGAAGTAATGAAATAACAAATTCCTGCCTCTGACCAATTTGGCGAAGTAATGAAATAATCCTCTCGTGGAAAGTAGATGTACCATGCCAAAACTAGACTTCATTTTCTCGCTAGCCAATTCCTTGCGTTAAATAGCTTGGTGCAGTACAACTGGGCTTTGGACGAACTGGGCTTGAATTTTGCTTATCTCTTCTTCACGCTGGTTTTTTGGAAGAAAGAATCGTTTGCGAAGAAAATCTCTTATCTGCTCATGCTGCGTATGTCTTCATGGTAATCGTCTTCAAAGGAAATGTTTATAATGTAAACATTTATGAACTGCGTTTATGACCATATGTTCAAGTTGCTCTGGATATGATTATACCGCAAGTTTGTTTCTTTGTTTAAGCACGTCCAATCCCTAAACTTCACTGGTACTAGCTATGATGTAGACCTGGTGTTGTATTCTTTGCCACTACAATAGGCTTGATTTTTGTATCTTCTTCTACATAGACACGAGAAAATATTTGATTTTTATGCCTCTTTAGTTCGTCTCCTTGCTCGCCAAAAATTGTTACTGGATGTACATCTCTGCGATATTATCGCAGCTAAAATTTTGGTATACTGCTACAGTAATTCATGTTGATTTCATTTCTTTGTCATTTCTTCCCATTTCTTCTTTCTGGCTCGTCCTCTATAGGGTTGAGCTTCCTCTTTGTGAAGTAACCTCTGTCAACTTGTATTACTTTCTTCGCAGGTGGCTTAATTTCTCCTTCTTCTTTCTTGAACTTGTGTTGCTCTGTTCTTGTCCCTTTCATCGCTGATGGATGTTTTTTCTTTTCCATGCTACTAGCTGTGTTGCTCGCAGCTTATGGTTCATGAAATTAGTCCCTTTGATAGCATTCTCTTGTTCTTTGTTAATGCTCTTGGTGGATTATTCTGTTGAAGTATAGTGAGTTGGTGGGTTATAAACTCCATCTTTCTTTATTTTTCTCGCGGTTGCCTCTCGCTGGATTAACTTCTTTTGTTTCCTTCCCTCTCTAGGCTTCTTTTGATTCCTTTTAAATCAAAATATTAGTAGGCTTCTGTTCCCTTCCATCGCTAGGCTTCTTTTGCTTCCTTTTAAATCAAAATATTAGTAGGCTTCTGTTTCTTTCCATCGCTAGGCTTCTTCTCGCTGGATTAGCTTCTTCTGGACATTTCATCACTATCTTCCGATCAAATATCTATCTTCACCACAGACTGCTAATTCACAACCATCCATTTCCTCCTGGTCATCAAAAATAATTTTGCTCCTTCTTAAGTTGGCAGGACTGGTCATTTGTTAGCTCATCTAGGCTAATCATTTCGAACGTGGGTCATTAAATGTAAGTTATTATTTTGTTGTGTTGCACTTGATTACTCTTTGATTGTTTATTTAATTGGCATGTTTATTTAATTGCGATGTTCCACCCTCTTCTGATCTGGCTTTTCCTTTGCGTTTGCTTCACACTAATTATTTAATGAAATTTTCTTCTTGTTCTATGCGTTAAATAAATGACTCCATGTTGACTCCATCTTTATTTCTTTGTGCTTTCTACGTGTCCACTATTCTTTTCTTCTCTGCGTTTCAGCATCTTGTGTTCATCTCTTCTCTCATCTTTTCTATTGGCTGTGAAAAATAATTCTTCCCTGCGAAGACGACCGCATAAGGCATATTTCTCTCGTCCTTCCATTTTCTTAAGCTTTTGTTTGTATTCCTCTTGGTCACTGTATCTAGTTCATCTGTGCTTTCTCTTTAAGTTCATCTCCCGTTACATTTCCCTGTTGTTGATTTTTATGAGATGTCATTTTTTGTGTTGGTGTTGCAGGCATATCTGCGATTTTCATCTGCGAAGACAATCGCAGGAGTAGCTGAGATTCATCCCGGGTGTCTTTGATAATCCTTCTCATTGCTTTGGTTCTGAGATGTTTTCACGTGGTGTCTTTGTCTTTCCCTGCATAAGAAGTTTTAATTATTTTAACATATCTTATTATTTACCTAACGTCTTTTACCTGTGATGCTATTCGCCGGAAACTTTAAACTTCGCAAAAGGTCTTAGCATTTGTAATCGCTGATGATGATATTCCTATGAACTGGGAACTCATTTCATATCTTAAACCTGTATTGTCGTTAATTAATCAATATATGATAACCATATCTTTGGTAAGTTATAAAGTATCGTTGTAACTAATAAATTACTAAGAAATAAATTAATAATAAATCATTTTGGCACTTGTAATCGCTGCTCTTGCGAAAATCCCCCGATATTGCTTCGCCTGATGGATTGGAACTGTCACTTTGCTTTCTAACAGGGACTCTCCATCTTCTTGATATGAATATATCTCTTTTATGTTCTCTCCACCTACTCTTCATGCCAACGATGACTTCATTAACTGCAGTTTTCTTCGCAAAAGGGACCTTTGTCATCTCGGGTGCTGCGAAATTTTGACTGTAGTTGTTGCTTTCTTTGCAGAAATTTTTCTTCTGTAGTATTCCTTAGCCTTTGCCTTAAGCACGTGAGATCTGTTCACCCTTGGAGCTGCGATTATGACTATCCCTTCGCTGTGTTTGGTTGATGGTTGCGATGGAATCATGGTCAAGAAGTTTTGCACCACTAACTGAATTCTTCGTCAGGTCATATACTCCGTATTTGCTATGTTTGTTTGATGGAATTGTTGATCATTCCTTGAATCATCTTTGTTACACACAAAATAATATAGAATCTGCGAAATCTCGTCCCTATCCCTTTATTTCTCCTCGTCAGTAAAGCTTTCTCTTTAAATTATTCATTAATAGTCAACAATCTCGCAAGTAGGTATTACGCTGCGAAAGAATACATTGCTGCGAACAGAGAATCAATTTAGTGAGTGTTATAGAAAAATTTGTGCTAAATCTTATCTTACAAAGGATGAGAATTATCCACGAAAATCCGTTATGTTTTGTTTATGAGAAAAATATCTAAATTAACAAAATGACAAATCCTCCCAGATTAACGAGAATACAACATCAATCTTCAAAGTTAATTTGGATCAAAAATCAGATTCTTTCGGAAGAATAATTAAAGGTTTTTACAAAGTGTTTTCAAAATTTTGCTTATAAACAACCAGATCTAAAAATTCAAGAAAATAATAGATGAGTTCAAGAGGAAGGATTCTTTTTCTGAATCTGCTCCTGCTTCCCAATATTTTCTGCTTCTCTTTCTCTGTAAACATTTCTCTTAAATTGTGTTAGTTGTTCTTCATTATTCTTTTTCTGTATACATATCTTCCCCTGTATCTCATAAATCCAATTGAATTCATCATCAACAGTTGCTAATTTCTTTAGATCTTCTTCAATCCAACAAGCAGGTAGTGTTTCTAGCGCCAAAATGTAGTTGCAGGATTTCCCACAACACACCCCTTATCATATCTTGATATTAATTTCTAGATCTACATATAAAAATGGTAGTTAAATTGCTAAAATTATAAACGGACACCAAGATTTTTTACATGGTTCGATCAATTTGATCTACATCCATGATTCTCTACTATGATTGTTAAAATTTACATTTGATTTTACATTTGATAATCTCCATTAATGGAGTTCTAAATCTAATTTTGGGGAAGAAGATGATAAAGAAAAATACATTTTCTCTCTCTCTAAAAATCTCTTTGCAAAATGTCTCTCTCTCTCCTAAAATTGTCTCTCTCCTCAAGACTCTCTCAACACTAAAAAATACATCATCCTTTCCTGAATCTATTGGATCTCTATTTATAGGAAATTACATAATGGGTGACAGCTAAGCTGTCCTCTAATTTCGGATATCTCTCGCAATATTATCGCAGTAGCTATATTATTCCTTCTCACAAGCATCATAACTATCGCCAGTCAACCATTTTCTTTTTGTGCTTCTTCAATCGTCAACTGTTATGTCATTATTTTGTGACACTCGCAAAGTGTTGTTGGAGAGCTCGCTGTGACGCTCGCAGAAATGTTGTTAATCTCGCCAGAATATTGTTGTGGCGATATTCTGGTACTACAAAAGTAGCAGGTTTCCCTATCTTATCATAGCTGGCCTTTAACCTTTCAATCTGATAAAAATTAAATAGTCAGCGAGAATCTAAAGACATGAAGAAAATAATAATGATAATTTATTATGCAAAAAATTAAGAAAACATACTTCTTTATTTCTCTCAGGCCAGTTGAATACCCACGGCTGGTATTCTGTGAGATTCACATGTAAAGTATGGGTACCAGAGATATATGAACCCTCTAAAATTAGAGGGAAGATGAACCATTTGTCATCGCTAGAATGACGCGGACCTTGATTAGTACTAGTATGCCAATCGATATCCAGCATAAGCATTTTATCTTTCGCGACATCATCTTTCTTTTGCAAGCGGACACCCCAGCAGGTGTTATCCCTCTTCATGGGGATTATGTCATAGTTAATGAAGAAATTATCTACAGTATACATTGCGGGAATAATCAAAACATCCTTGAATTTAGGATTCTTCGCAGAGTCAGGGTAGCGATATTTTTTATCAGCGGCACGAGTAGCGTACTCCAATAGCAGACGAATGCAATCCTCACCTGGTTGATATATAGCTCGCGAAAATTTTGGATGAGAAAGTATCTCATAAAACAAAGGCATCTCAGGATCGTAGAGAGGAATGGTAAGACCAACTTCAAGCTGACCTAGCGATACTATAACTTTCTCGCGAGAACATTGATGATCAGAAAATAATTTGATAGAAAGTTTGGATTTAGGGCTCTGATCTGGAATTGTAGACAAAGTAAAAACTTTATTTTTAAGCTTTTCCCGCATCTCACCAAAAGCAACCAAATTTTTATGACCAGGAGCAACCATTTTTGAGTATGGGAATGAAGGAAAAGATTGAAGAACGATAAAGAAATCACATTAGTAACAGATGCGCAATTTACGGACGAACAACAAAATTGCAGAGAGATAGAAAGAAGAAAGTAAAAAGAGGGAAAGAGAAGAATGAAAGAAGTATTTATAGAAGAAGAAAGTTCTCGAGAAGATGAATGCAATTAATGCAAAGAAAGGACGTGAACGGTCAGATCACAGCAGTTGAAAAGGACGTGTCAAAAATTGAATGGAAGAAAAAATACGTGAAAACAGCTGGCAAAGAATACAGAAACGTGTCAAAGTAGAAGAGTGCAAAAAGATAAATAGCTGCGCCATTATAAAAGATTCGATTCTCATGGTCTTTCCTTCTTCGCAGAAAAGACATGATAAGAGGCAAGATGTAGGACCAGAATATCGCCATGATATTACTCTTATGAGACTAACAACGTTTCTGCGAACATCATCGCGAGTTCTTCAATAACACTTCACGAGTGTCACATAATGATTTAAAGAATGACGTAATAGCTGACGAATGAAGAAACACGGGAAGAGCGTGATTATCCTGCGATGGTCACGACGCTTGCGAGAATGGATATTATAACTCCTGCGATAAGATCGCGAGTCAGATCCAAAATTAAAGGACAGATTAGCTGTCATCCACTATGTAACTATTCTATATAAAGAGACCCAGTAGATTCAAATAGGGGATGATGTATTTTTTTGAGTGTTGAGGAAGTCTTGAGGAGAGAGAAAATTCAAGGGAGCGGTTGTATTCTTGATTTCTTCCATTTCTTGTAACGATTTCTTATAATCAAATAATAAGGTGTTGTTTTAATCTTCAAATATGTCTTAATTACAGTAAATTCTTATCAAGGGTGTAGTGTAGGATTTCCTGCAACTACAAGCATTGATCACATGATAATGGTATGCCGGTGGCGTAGCCATGGCATGGAGGCATGAGAGTAGCCATGGCATAGTGGTATGCCAGAGACATTGCGGCATGGCCAAAGCTAAAAATTGGCTCCGCAACCAAAGTTAAGTTTTGGCGCCTTAAAAGGATTTGGCGTGGTTGGAAAGATTTGGCGTGGCCAAATCTTGGCGCCTTGGAAGGTTTTGGCGTAGCCAAGTTTTGGCGACGTTGGAAGAATTCTCCTTGGATGAATTATGGCTTGGCGTGGCAAAGGCGTCGTGGAGGCATTCTCCCTAGAAGAATTAGGGCTTGGCGTGGCCAAGGCGCCATGGAAGAATTCCCCTTGGAAGAATTCTCCTTGGAATAATTGGGGGCCGGTAAGCAAAATGGGGTCGGCTTTGTTCGGAATGCGTGTGCCGCGTTTATGGGGACCTGATTGGTCGATGGGAAGTGGGGCCGGAGAGCTAGTGCATGGCCACACTTCCAGCGCGCTGCGACGGATTTAAAGCGACCTGATTGGTTGAGGGAAATAGGTCCGGTTTAGGATGGGACGTGGCTAATGGAAAGTGGCACCAGCAGGCCTAAGGCATGTGCATGCCTCCCTTTGCTGCTGCGGCTCCCTATTTTTTCTGATTCTGGGCGAGGTTTTGCACCTGCTAATCCATGGAGGATTAATTACCTAGTTTTCCTAGGCTTAATTTTGACAATCAAGGTTTAGTATGTTGCGCAAGGCTTGGAACCCTAACTTATGCAAGTTAGTAAGGTCTGGTATACTGCGCGAGGTGCGAAACCCTAACTTCTGCAAGTTAGTAAGGTTGATTGAGTTCTATGTGTTAACGCAGAACTTTTTTAAGTTCATTGCCAGAGAACAACATGCTTTTATGATTGAATACCTTATGCAAAGATCGTATTCTTGATACTTGGAGATTCGTGATACTCTGCTGTGAGTGAACACAAATCGTCATGCCATATCAACATTATTCAGACGGAGAACATAACATAGAAGGCATCCAGAGGAACTTATATTTAAGTGAATACAGAACATCTGGGGTTCTCCAGTCTGGATAAATTTCATGTAAGTATATTGAGCGGCTCAATAAGTTTTCCAGTGGAGAGTTTAGCACACGTGGCTCTGTTTCCTTGCAGAGTGACGTCACATCATATGCAAGGTTTTACGATTTTAACCCTAAGCTAAAAACCACCATCAACATTAAGTCCCCTGCTTAACACGCAACAGTGGAGTTGTTGCGGGGTAAGCATGATATGGAGACGAATAAGAAAAAAATCGAACAGGGGCAAGACGTGAAGAGTTTGCCAGGAAAATTCAACTAACCTTTAGTGGAAGGCATGAGGAATATGTGATCCTTGTATTGATGTCTTGACGCATTTCCGGCTTGACCAGGGAGCGTTGGCGTAGAGTTTTACTTCCCGGAACATTGGTGCCAATTTGGGCCATGAGGTGGTGAAGATGGTGCTTCCGGTCTGGGAATGGCAGATGCGCGGCTTTGAACGGTGGATATTGCGTTGTCTTGAACGGAGAAGATGGTGCTTCAACCTTGGCCGAGCGGAGATGATTGTATGCGTGTCGTAACCACAACAAATTAATTAATACTTTACTACCTAATTAACAAGTAATATAGAGAAGTCAAGGTCGATCCCACGAGAAGCACGAGATTCTAGTTGTAAATTTGTCACACAAAGGGGGGTATTGATTAAGAATTTGAGAAAATAAATAAAATAAACAAAGCAATTAA
This sequence comes from Papaver bracteatum, assembly GCA_023529315.1. Classification (NCBI taxonomy): domain Eukaryota; kingdom Viridiplantae; phylum Streptophyta; class Magnoliopsida; order Ranunculales; family Papaveraceae; genus Papaver; species Papaver bracteatum. The sequence goes on along the minus strand of JAJJWX010003231.1, from coordinate 533,921 downwards.
AAGGAAATCAATAAGAGAGATGAGATCAAGGAATCCTTCTTCGCTGAAAAACAATGATTAAAGTTATGTTCTTTTCCACTTCTTATTAGTCACAGATTATCACCAACCGTAGGATAGCAGGTTCGCTTAGCTAACCCCAAAATTCCTTATTTCACTGAGTAACAGGTTCGCTTAGTTATTAGATTCTATTCAAAAGAACCACCTTGAGGTTCGCTTACAAGATGTAATTCCCTGAACGCATTAAGATTTATGAATTTAGGTATAGTACTAGTAGTTAGACTCGGTTCGCTTGGTCCACTTTCTAGAGTTGTTTTCACACACAATTGCTCCACGGAATCCCTCCGAAAGGTCTCGTGTTTTCTACCCGTGTAAAGAGTCAAGAAACTATTACGTATTCCCTAACTTTCACTAGCTATAGATCAAATTAACAAATCAATTTAGTTGCGCACCTAAACAATCTATCAATCAATCATGAATATATAAACATTCCTATTAGTAAAAACAAACGATAATTATGTGAAAACTTCAAAGTAGATTTAAAACAAAACTCAAAACATGTTAAGAACTAGGAATTCATCCTCAATCAAATTAGTTACTCATATTAAAGAGTTCACACAAAGAGAAAAATATTGTGTGTGTAAAAGTGTGCAAAAGATATGTAAAGATGTGTGTAAAAGATGTGTGTATCTAAGTGTAAAAGATGTGTGTAAAGAAGTGTAGAGAACTCCTTTATTTATAGGCTTCAATGCTCTCCAAATCTTCCAAGGAATAGAATCCCTTTCCTTTTGTTGATCAATTTCCAAATCCAAGCCTTTCTCAAATCTTCCATCTCCTCTTTCCAAATCCAAGCCAAATTCTTCATTCAATTCCAAGTCCAACTCTTCACATCCCATGAGAGAAATCCACACAAAATTCTGCAACTTTTGCTCGCCGGAAAACTGTCTTTTTGGCCGGAAATAGGCTGGAATCCGTCATCGCCGGCAGCCTGAAAATTATCTTCCGGTCAAGGTATATTCTGTTGGTCAACCGTCATGACTAACGGTCAAAGGAGTCAAACTTAACGGTCAAAGGTTATTCAAGGGTCAAGGTCAAGGGGCTGAGTTAAAACGAGTCAGAACCGAGTCAGCTGGCTAACTCGGCTGACTAGTTCTAACCAGGCCACTTGCACAGAACATTGTTCACGGCCAAGATGGCCATCTTTGCACTATCATTGTGCATCACTACCAATTTTAATCCCAGCCATGATGGCTGGCCCTGTCTGTAACTTCTCTTTATTCATCTTAGCATTCGCCTCAACAGTATTCTCACAACCAATTCATCACCCTTGCCTGGCCATTTGCTCAAGCTCATGACCTGCAACTGCAACTTAAGCACTAGTTACACCTCTATCTCACCAATTTCATTCCTTCCATAATCACCAGTTCCACAAACTCCCCTGCAAAGCACTCACCAGCTGTGACACTGCCATCAAACACCACCACATGAATTCACATCTTCCATTCTCCTTTGTGAGCTCAAACACGACTTGTCAGCCAATTCCATAACCTCCACCTGCAACATCAACGGCCCTTCCATTTGCACAAACCACCTGCAGTTCCATTACCACTGCCATCTTGAATCTCCCTTTACTTCATTGCAATTCTTCTCAGCTGCTCAACATCAGTTCCAGCTCATTTTGTAGCTCCTGCACTAGCACTTCCAATGACACTCAACATCACCAGATTCCTATGGCCTAGCCACCATTTCCAGCATCAACACCTCATGTGCTACTGCTCTGTACGCCATTCCAAGCACCATCAGCTTCTTTAGCTCAATCCAACTCTTCCAGACCACCAACATCATCATTCATTCTCTGATTTCATCCCATGTGCTCAATTCCAGAAAATACCCATGAGATTCCCTTCTTTCATTGAACCCATCTTCCATCAACAGCAACATCGAGTCTTGTTCTAGAGAAATTCGAACCCTAACATTCTTTATCTGCTTCAAAACTCACAGCAGCAGCTCACCCACCAATCCATATTTAATATCATCTCAAACCTTTATCAAATCGATCCACAAACCCAATCTCCAATTGATCAACAGCGAAACCTCCAATTCCTTCTCAATTTCAAGAACCCTAATTCCTAATTTCTACCATGTTAATCTCTTCAGCCCCAGAAACCCATTTCCTCTTCATTATCATCTTCCTTCGAACCCTAACTGCTTACTTTAAATCAGTAGCATCATCACATCTTTTCCATCACAAAACTTCTCTTCTCTCGATCTCTTCTCTCGACAGTAACAGCAGCCATGGCTGCTTCTTCTTTCTGTTTCAGTAGCAAATAATGATGGAGAATCGATTCTAGGGTTGGGATTATAACATCCGGATCCGGGTTCAGGTTTGGGCATAGACCATGGATACAGACCACTTATTTGGATGTCTTATAACAAGAAGTCTTCTTTGGATAAGGGCTATCCAGTTAGGTTGCCCCTAAACAGTTAACTAGACTGTCTTTAGTGCTCCTCCAATTGAGTTGTCATGTAACCTTGACTATGCTCCAGATAGTGTTGCCCCATGAAATGACAATTTTACCCTTTTTGCTCAAATTGGGTGATTTATTCTTCTTTTCTCCGTGTGACTCCAGAGTACCTACTAACTCAAAAACACACGTAAAATACATAATTTACAAGAAAAATAGCAAAGAAAGCATAAACTACTAGATAGTAAATTAGGTGTATTCTACACCTATCAATGATGCTTCGGAATGGCGAATAACGCGACTAGATTGGAAAAGCCGGTGGAGCGTTGGTATGCTTTAAAGGTCGATGGCGCATCTAGCTTGGAAAACCAATGGAGTGGCTGGCTCGGAAGGGCCAATGGAGCGCTGGCTTGGGAAGGCCAATGGAGCGTTGGACTTCTTGGAAAGCCAATGGAGCGTTGGATTGCTTGGAAGGCCGATGGAGCGCTGGCTTTTTTGGAAGGCCGATGGCGCAACAAGCTTGGAAAACAATTGGAGTGGCTGGTTCGGAAGGGAGAATGGCTATATCCGTGGCCTGGTGGATGGAAAAGCTTTGGCTTGGAGTGGTTTATGACGCAGTCATCTTGGAATGGCGGTGCTAGATTGGACACGGACTGGCACGGGCGTGGTGAAGTTGGCTTTGTAAAGATGAGGCCATGGGGCGTTGGCATAGTGTTGGCCTTGTAGGACCATAATATCGCCACTATATTGTTCTTGCGAGAATAAACGACATTCCTGCGAGTTATGCTGTGAGATTCTCTAACGACATACTAAAAATGTTGCAGGGTGATCTAATAAATGACGTAATGAATGATGACATCCAAAACACGAAAAGAGCGTGATGATCCTGCGAGGATTAAAGTACCTGCAAGAATTGATATTATAACTGTTGCGAATGTCTCGCGGGCCAGATCCGAAATTAAAGGACAGCTAAGCTGTCATCCACTATGTAACTACCATATATATAGAGGACCAGTAGATTTGAGGAAGAGAGAGATAATTTTTGAGTGATGAGGAAGTCTTGAGGAGAGAGAAAAACTTAGAGAAGGCGGTTGTATTCTTGATTTCTTATATTTCCTGTAATTCTTTCTGGATCAAATTAATAAAAATATTGTTCTTTATCTTCAAATTATGTCTTAATCTTTGTGAATTCTTACTAAGGGTGTAGTGTAGGATTTCCTGCAACTATATTTTGGCGGCCGAAACATGGATGAATTGTTGATTGTTTGAGAAAGAAAAAGTAAAAATTGACATTATGATTGGAAGGAATTTGGAATAATTAGTGAAAGATCTTACGCAACATTCAACAGATTACTAAGATTAATGGCTAGAAGAAGAAGAAACACATCAAAACCACCAACAACCGTAAGGAGGAGTAAAAGACTTGCAGGCGGAGAAACAAATAAAATGGGAGAATCTTCAAGGGTAATAACAAGAAGAAATAGAACAAGGAATGAAGGAGAAAATCAAGTTCAACAACCAAATCAGCGAACACCAATACAAGATAGAATTTGGGATTATGATAGAGTTAGCGTGCATACTTGGCGATCAAATTCGATGGAGGAAGCAAAAGATCGACAGTTAAGAAATGAGAGAAGAGAAGAAATTGATCAAGGAGTGGTTGAAAGATTAATTCATGAAGAAGGCGGAAATGAAACAGCAGATGATTTAAGACAAGGAATACAAGAAGAAAGGAGATTAGAAGCAGAAGAACGTGCAAATTTAACAAGAAAGAATCATGAGTTAAGAATGGAGAATCTGAGGTTGCAAGGTAGGAGATCAAGAAGTACTGCTAGGTCAAGTTCAAGATCATTTATAGAAGAACTAAGGAAAAATTCCCCTATGAGAAATGCTAGAGCAAATATCCGAGAGGAAACGCAAAATCCAAGTGAAGAGCGACATCATAGAGAATAAGAGATGATTCGTGATCGCAACATTCCACGCGGAGAAACTTTGAATGGTAGACGTGATAATAGAAATCAAGAGGGCGAAAATAACCAAGATGGTGAAGAAAATCGAGAAGAAGGAAGAAGAATATTACATGGGCGAGAAATTCAAAGAAATCAAAGAATCATTGAGGAGGAAATTGAGAGGCATTATGCTGAACAAGCACGTCTGGCTTCCGAAAGAGAAGATTAAGAGCAGAAATTAAAGAACAAGAGTTTCAAGAAGCAATACGGCAGAATAATCATGACAATCGAGAGAGAAGACGCACACAAAATCGCCATAACCATAATATCAATGAAGAATTAGATAGAATACAAAGAAGAATAGAAAGACAGCGAAGAGAAACGATGAGAAATGAAGAAACTCGCAGAGAAGAAATTTGGAGGCATAATCAGTTGCAAAATCTAGAAGGAGTTGAGGAGGAAAATCACAGAAGAAGGCAGACTGAAGATGCAGATGAAGGTACACAAAATCTCGCAAGATAAGAAAGACATGAACGTAGAAGAAGAGAAGCTGCATTGAAAAGACCGATGGAGCAAAATTCAGTAGGAAATGAACAAATTTTAAGAGAATTAGCAGAAATGAGGGGAATGTTGAATAATAGAAGAGAAGGAGGCAAGAGGAGACAACTCGATGAAGCCATTGAAGAAGCTGCGAGAACTCCATTCACTCAAGCAGTACAATTAAGAGGAATCCCTCCAAAATGCAATTTACCAGCATTAACTAGTATCTTCGATGGGACTACCTGTGATGTTCAACATGTTAAGGCTTATGTTAGGTGTATGCTGCAATGGGAAAACCATGATGTTGTATTATGAAAGTACTTTGCATCTAGTTTAACTGGCGAGGCATTAAAATGGTTCGAAGGCTTACCTAAAAATACAATAACTTATTTCGACCATTTGCAAGCAACATTTATGGGAGCATATATAAGCAACAATTCTTCACGACCCGGTATTGAAGATGTATTTGGGTTAAAACAGAGGATTGGAGAGAGTCTGAAACACCTAACCATAAGATGGAAGACAATGTGAAGTGAAATGGAAGGAAGAGTGGATGAGAGATACCTCATTTTATCTTTCATTAATGCAATGTTCGCAACCAATCTGCTATACATACAAATCTTCAGAATCAAAAATACCATCACAATGACTGAGCTACGAGAACTACAAGAAGAATACATTACTTTGGAGGAAAAACAAAATGAGATGAAATCATATCCAGTCACAAACACCAGTTCAATAGCAGCGAGCGGGAGTTTACTTCCTAAAATAATCAACAATGTGGCGAGTAACTCGCAGCCACAGCAAGAAAAGATGGTGACTGATAATCAGCAGAAATTAGTAGCTATGGGAAGTCGAGACCAAGAAGAATTTGAAAGAGAAAGGAGTTATTACAATCGTGGTGGAAATAATAAAATCCAAAGACTTGATCAGCCTCAGGAAACTTATGGAGGACAAAGGAAAAATTATTCTAGAGGGCAAGGAAATCAGAGGATAATATGGGAAGAAATTAAAATGCCACCTCTAAATGCTAGTATTGATAAAATTTGGGAGGCTATTATTTTAATGGAAAATATACCATCACCCTGGAATATGGGAAAAGAGCCACATCCAAATAACCGAAATCAAGAATTTTGCCCTTATCATCATTTCCATGGCCATTCAATAAATGATTGCATAAATGTAAAGAGAATAATTTTGAGGATGATTGAGAAGGGAAAGTTGAATCATTTTCTGACAGGACATCCACAACCTCAGCAATTACCACAAGTACCAGAAACTCGCAGAGTAAATATCGCAAAGGGAGCAAAAACATTTGTCATCGAAGTAGGGGCTAAAGCAAAGAGTCTATTCTGTAATTCCGTTGTACATTCTTATAAAGCAATGGAGGATTTTCATGACAATGTTCTAAGTAGAGTCTTTGCGAGATACATGGATGTAAGAAAGATAATGAACATTGCGAGAGTCTCGCCATTAGAGGAGTGGCAAAAGCAGATTATTTCTTTCACTGCACAAGAATCACCTGAGCCAGGAAAAACGCATGATAATCCATTAGTAGTGAGATTAGAAATAAATCCAAGGTACAAAGAAGAAGAAGTGGATGAATAAGAAGATAAATATGATGAAGCAAATGATTCATGGGCTATTGATAGAATTTTGATTGACACTGGAAACTCAGTGGATATTTTGTTTTATCACACTTATCGTACAATGGGAGGAAGAGATGAAGATTTTATCCCGTCAACATATAAAATTTATGGTTTTAATGGAACAACAAACAAACCCAAAGGGGAGATTACCATGAAAATTCCATTAAAAGGGATATCTTCTAAAATTCAGTTCTGCGTGGTTAATATAGAATCTCCTTACAATTCTTTGATTGGACGACCTTGGTTACATGGGATACTAGGTGTGGCATCGACCTTTCACCAGTGCATTAAATTTTCTCATCCCCATGGTGTTGGAGTGATACAAGGAGATTGAACTGAAGGGAAGAAATGTTACGAAATGGACGTTGAATCCTGTGAGCAAAGAATTGTAAGGAATAGAAACTGGAGAAACAAAGTTAAACAACATCAAAGAAGTGAAAGGTTAATGGTGGATGCGATAGAAAGGTGAGAAGATGAAATGCTGAAAGATTTGTGTATGCAGAAATGAACTGACTGGCGAGCAACTCGCGAATGAAGCAAAAATAAAGACACAGAAGCAGAGAGTAGTAAGTAGAAAAGGTAAAAATCTCAGTTTGAGAATTTTCATGGATATCTTGTTGAAGAAAATTTTATTCATTTTAAAGATATGTACTTCTTGTTGAAATAAAAAGATGACATTGAAAGATCATATAAGAATTTAAATGCAAAAGCATAAGACATTGCGATATTCGCAAAAGAGACACAAGAATGGGACGAACCTTTATGGCGTACACCCTAGTTCGCGAATACAATTTCGCAAGAGGCAAATGTAAGACCTAAAGTACATCATATTAGGGGGCATCTCTTTTCATGATTCGGCGAAAGGTTATACCGCTGCTGGAACCCGATTCATGGAGATTGGGGTTATAGAAAACCTATCCAGGAGTGGTAACTTGGATTTCCAACTATATAAGGTTATACCCTAGTTGGACGACCGAGAGTCTCTCCTAAGGAGTGCAGAGTATGACCAAGGCTCCGAGGTACACGGTTGAGCCAAGGGTGCCCGGGGCGTGTGAAACTACCCTGACCATTCTTGGAAAGTCTTGGCTATGATGCACTCGGCCTGAAGAAAACCCCACTTAAGGTGCAGTCTCGTAACTATAAGCCAGATAGGCATAAAGGATAATAGACTGCGAAAACAACTGGTTATTGCTAGGACTAGATGAGAGGAGCTAGTCTTGTATGGCAGAAGTAAGTCTCCTTGAAGGGGCAACCAGGGGGAAGATAAGGGCGGCACCCTCCATTAGGGAGCTGATAAGTATCTTAACACGACAATGTCATGGGGCTTTATGATTCGCAAGAACATTTTGGCATGTCATATTATCGCGTGACAAATATTCTACAGAGGCAACAAGCCATGAGAAAAAGTTAAGATGAGATCAATGGGTTTTTACATGAAAGTGTAAAGACATCCTGTGATTTCATCGCAAGACGACAATGTCATGAGACTTTGTTCTCGCAAGGGAACTTAGACTTGGCATATTGTCGCAGAATACTGAAAGAATAAAGTGAAGGCAAGATCAATGGGTTGTTACATGCAAATGTAAGGACGTCCTTCGATTTTGTCGCAAAGATCAAACGTGGCGAGATAAGACCTAGGCAAAATAAGACCACACTAAAGATTATCAGAAAACACAGAATAGCCGCGAGATTATGGCAATCATTCTGGATGATTATTCTACTGAATTCATCATATTGTAGATGAATAACAGAGGCAAGTATGGGAATGCATAAAATAATAACATTGTTATTCATCATTATATGATAAATATGTGTAGATAGTTAAAGATTGATGATTATATTAACCATATTGCAAAAAAAAAATGTTTTCTAATGTACACAGATAGAAGCAAGGGAAATTTATACACCAAGGAGTATTTAAAAATGGAAAAATATGCGAGAAAAAAAAAGAGATAAGTTTACAAATCTTATAAAACATAAAAGAGGAAAACAAGACTATTTCGATTCATCGTCGTCTTCACCAGATTTTTCTTGTTCTTCATCTTCATTATCATCTTCATTAAATTCTCCAGCTTCACTATCAGAGATAATTAGGTTGGGAGTGTTCGCTGGGATTTCTTCCGTGAGGATAGGATATAAAGAATGAGAAATATTATGAGTATCACAGACCTTCTTGACGGAATCATTGCGAACGACAACAAGAGCATTGTTAAAATTCGCAGTAGAAATTTTTAGTTGCTCTTTCAACCTTGAACAATTTTCATTGCGAGAAGCAAGATCTTTCGTAAGCTTTTCTTTTTCAGCATCAAGTTCTTCAACTCTGGTAGAATATCTCTTCTCAGATTCTGCGGGTATATAATAACAAATCAGATATTTGATAGAAATATATAAGAGACAAGAAGATGTTAAGAAGGAATAATAAACAACCTTCTCTTTCAGTGATCATATCTTTAATCAAAGCTGATTGTTCAGCATGAAGACTAACATTTACACCTAGATTATTCCTGGGATTATCAAGAACTTTCGCAGCCCAAGAAAATTCATCATCATCATTAATAAGAAGACGGGAGCGGATTTGGTTTTCTATTTTAACAAGATCATCTCTCTCGCGGATAAGTTTATCTTTGCAAATTTGGACTTCAAGAAGGGTTTTATGAAAATCCGCTAAGGTTTGTGCTCCCTGTCTAGATATGCGATCCCTTTCATCTATAAGATCAATTTTTTGGGCTCTTAGAATCCTGATTTCTTCTTTCGAATTAAGATATTAACGCTTGGATGCGTTGGCCGCTTTCAAGCTAGATCTATGATCAATTGCTAAAAGATGAAATTTGGATCTAAGATCATCTATAGAAAGAGATTTAATCTGTTCATTTGAATAACTAACTAAGGATCCATTAAGGTGATGGATAAGTGTATCATCATCTATTGGGTTTGGAAAAGAACGAAGGAATACAGCTTCGTCAGAAAGGCCATAAACATCTGCGAGGAAGAATAATAAGAACAAAATGCAAAGGAATACAAGGGTAAAAATAAAGGGAAAGATTTCTTACCATAAAGATGATCATTCGCAGCTTGGAGGCTTGCAACCTTTTCTTGCGAGAAAGTTTGATCAGTTTCCAACTGCTTGATTTTTTCTTGATGGTCAGTTAACCCAGATTCCAATTGCCCGCGAAGACTAGCGCACTCAGATTCCAAATCCACATTCTTCTTGCGAAGAACAACATTCTTCTCGCAAAAAGATACACACCTCTTCTCCAAGTCTGAGGCAACGGAAAAAGAAGCTCTACCAGTCTACGAAGAAATGGTTAGGTTTGTCAAAATAAATTTAATCAGAATTTCAGAATAAAAGAAAGAAGTGATGGAATAAAAATATACCAAAATACTGAGAGAATTCAGAAGACTGGGAGACATTGATCTGGAAATTCCTTCAAGAGAGTCATTGTCAACTAACAGGGTAGCATCGTAAATCTTTGCGAGAGCTAAGCACATTTTATTAACAACTTCATCTCCAAAGTCATGAGGAATGCCATGAGGGTTACCAAATATATGATATAATTGAGTCATAGAAGACTCAGGTTAAAAAAATTCCCTCACGGAGAAAGTACCAGCATCATCATCATTATCATCAGTATTCTCGCTGGAAATCTCACTAGATTGAGAATAAGAAGGTGTAAGAATTTGAATTATTCTCTTTATTGATGGGGGGGCAGTAGATTTTTCCTTGTGAGGAACAATGGGTTTACCCATAGGAGGAACGGTAGATTTTTCTCCTCGAACAATAGTAGATTTTTCTTTGCGAGGACCGTCTTTGCTTTTGTCTTTCCCTTTAGTCTTCGCAGGCTTTATGGGTTCAATTTCTTCAATAACCTTCAAAAAACACAGATGAATATAAGAAATAAAGGCAATAATATATTGTTCAGAATGAGTAAAGAGTATTTCTTACTTCATCCGTAAAGGACTTAAGAGCCAAATAAATGTTGGGATTCCCAGTGTTCTGGTAGTTAAGTTTAATTCTTTTAATCTGGAAAAATTGGAATGATCAGCGAGAATACATATCAGGATATGAAAACAATAATAATAATTTGGGAACATACCTCAGAATCTTTTACAGACCAATTAAAGATCCATGGTCGATACTCTGCGAGATTCGCAGGTAAATTATGAGTACCAGATATATAAGAACCCTCTAACATCAAGGGGAATTTGCACTATTTATCATCTTTAGAATAGCGAGGGGATGAATTGTTGCCTGGATGCTAGTCAATGTCCAGCATAAGAACCTTGTCGTCATCAATTCCATCTTTCTTTTGTAGACGGACACCCCAACAAGTTCTATCCTTCTTCATGGGGATCACTCCATAATTTGTGAAAAAGTTCTCTATAGTATAATTTTCAGGAATGATTGGAATGTCTTTAAATTTGGGATTCTTCGCGGTCTCAGGATATAGAGATTTTTTACCGGCGCCGCGAGTAGCATACTCAAGTAACAGACGGATACAATCTCCACTCAACTGGTATATTGCTCGCGAATTTTTTTTATGCAAGAGAATTTCATAAAATAAGGGAAGTTCCGGATTAAAAAGGGGAATGGGAAGACCATCTTCTAACTGACCTAGCGATACCATAATTTTCTCTCTGGAAGAAGGATAATCAGAAAATAAATTGATAGAAAGTTCAGATCTAGGAGATTGATTGGGGATGGTAGATAATTTAAAACCTAGACCTTGAAGTTTCTGTTGATGAAGTTCAAAAGTAGCTTGATTTATATAACTAACAGGGCCATTTTTTAGTATGGGAATGGAAAAATAGTTGAAAAAGAATTGAAGATCAAAATCGGAAGAAAAACTACAGTAGCAGATCCGGAATTTAAGAAAGAACAGTAAATTTGCAGAGCGAAGAAAGAAGAAGGGAAAAAGAAAAAATGAAAAGAATGAAGGAAGTATTTATAGAAAAAGAAGAAGAATCTCGAGAAGATAGATGTATTTAATGCGAAGGGAAGACGTGAACGGCTGAAACGCAACGGTTGAAAAAGACGTGTCAGAAATTGAATGGAAGCAAAAATACGTGTGATAAATCTAGCGAAGGATGTAGAAATGTGCCAGAGCGAAAAAGAAATGGAAAGATGAACAGATGAACAGTTGGGGCATTTTTATTCTCATGATCTTTCCTTCTTCGCAGAGAAGACATGAGAAGAGGCAAGATGTAGGACCTAAAATATCGCTACTATATTTATCTTGCGAGAATAAACGACATTCCTGCGAGTTATGCTGCGAGATTCTCTAACGACATACTAAAAGTATTGCAGGGTGATCTAATAAATGATGTAATGAATGATGACAGCCAAAACACGAGAAGAGCGTGATGATCCTGCGAGGATTAAAGTACCTGCGAGAATTGATATTATAACTGTTGTGAATGTCTCGCGGGACAGATCCGAAATTAAAGGACAGCTTAGCTGTCATCCACTATGTAACTACCCTATATATAGAGGACCAGTAGATTTGAGGAAGAGAGAGATAATTTTTGGGTGATGAGAAAGTCTTGAGGAGAGAGAAAAACTTAGAGAAGGCGGGTGTATTCTTGATTTCTTATATTTCTGGATCAAATTAATATAAATATTGTTTTTTATCTTCAAATTATGTCTTAATCTTTGTGAATTCTTACTAAGGGTGCAGTGTAGGATTTCCTGCAACTAAAGGCCTGGCCGTGGAGATTAGTGCCATGGAACTCCAACACCGTGGGCCCAACTTCCTTCTTTCGTGCGTGTCCAAAAAGAGAAACCTTTCTCTATTCGAACTCCAAAAACACCATGCCTATAAAAGGCGTTACCCATCTTCCTTACTTTCATATTGTTTGCTTTGTTTCCACATCTTGGTGTTAGCAGCAAAGGTTTGGATCAGCGGAGAGAGCATCAACCAAAGTAGGCGAGCGTATTTTAGGTTTATTTCTCAATGTTTCTTCTAGGAACGGTAATGATGGCACTGAAACTTTGGCTACCAAGCGGCGATGATGGCGTTGATGGCTTCAGTCTGTGGAATAGTGGAAATGGTACTTGGAAGATTTGCTGGATGGATCACAGAATGCTGGAGCATTGGCGCTAACTTAAACATGGAGCGCTAGAGCCATGGAAAGTTGGCTTGACCACAGAGTGATGGATCCATGGAGAGTTAGCTTTACCACGGAGTGATGGAGCCATGGATAGTTGGCTTGACCACAGAGTGATGGAGCCATGGAGAGTTGCAGGTTGAAAAACTGGTGTTCCTCATGTTGTCGCGCTGCTGGTTTGGTCATGGAGCGGAGATATAGGCACACTACTTGTTCAGCTATGGATCATGAGTGTGGTGCGCCAAGTAATCTATTCACTTTCATGGAGCAGTATGGAAGAAATCCTTATTCTGTTCAAACTCTAGAAACTGCGTTCGTATGAAAAGGGGTATCGACCCTCTTCTATTTTTGTTGTTCGTCCAGCTCCATGCTTTTATCTGCAGTATTTGGCTCCTCTTCATCATTTGTTAGTGGTGGTAGAGTGAGTGTTAATGGTAATAAATCAATCTCCAAATCAGCAGCAAGGCGAGCCAGGAGAATTCAAGGTAGGTGCTATCACATGTATCCACCCAACAGTACCATCGATCTTCTCTAGAATGTGTAATAAGGTTCTGACTCCAGAAGAATGAGTATCTGACCTCTCCAATGGATTTCAAACTTTACCAAACTCTGTTACACTCTTGGGATGGATGGATGAAATAATATCAGGGATAATCTTGGAGATTTTGGTTGCGTTGTTGGTTCATCCTTGACTTTAGGTTTTTGGTAGCTAGACTTTTGATTGTGATAATGACATGTTGTGGATGCTTGTATGGTCGAAATCTTCCGAAGCCATTGGGTGAAATAGATGAGTTGGGAGACATTCCATTACCGATGTACTGCTACCAAGTCTTCAATGACTTCATTCCAAACGATATCCTTTGAACCGTCTTCTGAACCTTGGACTATTGTATGGAATAGGATGCAGTGAGAAATGCTCAGTTATACTTCTGTTAGATCCAATGGTGTGGCCGGATATGTGAATATATCTCTGTGGCGTACTTTTGGGGTTTTTGACGCGCATGTACGGCTTTATGTTGAGAATTTCTTGCGAACTTCGACATTAATGATTTTGAAATCGGAAATAAACTGGTTGAGGGAAGTGAAGGCACCCCATTCTGGTAGTCCCCATGTGTAATTATCCTGAACCTATTTTCTCGTGGAAGATGTGCTTATGATGTATTCAATAGTAAGGTGGTGATTGTGTTTAAGCTTCTAATCATGAAGGAGGCTTCAGTCCCCAAGTGTAGCCTACTTTAATTGCGCCTCCTTGAATCCACGCCTATGGGATTTGATACGATCTTATCATACTCTCCTGGATGTGATGCTGAGATGCTTGGAATATCACATGGATAAAATATTCTGGATAACGAAGAAGACGACAAAACATTTTCTCGTCAAGCTATTAATCGTGGCTCCCTATGTCTCTTCAAGAAAAATGTTTTAGCCGCGTCTTTGGAGTTATCTCATGAATTCTTGATTGTTGTTGGGGATGGACTGTGATGAGCAGTCCCCAGTTGCAATTCTCTTTGGTTATGTTATTTTCTCTGAGTAGGCTTGGGATCTTCCGCATCCTCGTAAAGTGTTTCAGGCGCCTTCTATATAGAGAGGTGATGATATTCTTACGCTACACCTTTGAAGGTTGGATGACCTTGTTGTGGCTATGACTTTTGGTTGACCATGTCTTTTGATCTTTGACAATGAAGGGATCCCGTGTAGAGCCTCAGTCCCCAAGTGTGGTTTCCATGTATATATGGTATGGTCGGTGAGTTGACCATGATAATAATATCACCATCTTGCATCCGTACTGGTGACTTTATTACATCTCCCATGTGAAACTAAAACATGTAGAAGTACAGATTACCATTGTAGTGGCTGTTGCTATGGTGAATCTCTGACTGGTATCGAAAAATGAGCAGCAACAGTTCTTGGCAGCAGATGTTATCAGAAGAGACTACGTCACGTGGGAACCAAAATAGGTTGGCTGGAATTGCATGGGCGTCCATTGAAGCAAAGGGATCGGCTGGATGCGTAAGTGAGTAAACTGTCCACGACCACGAGGTTTGGCAAGATGAATCAAAAGGTGGCCACAACTGCGATCCTTGGATGGCTGTGATCACGATCCTTGACAGGGAGGAGTGTGGTGGCTACGGGCACGAACCTTGGAAGGAAGGAGCGGCGTTGAAGTGGCCTCGGATCTTGGAGAGGAAGTTGAAGCTTATGTAGAAAAACGCTGAAGCTTCGGCTACGAATCCTGGAGCATCTTATGGAGAGAATGCTGAAGCGGAGTGACTTCGGGCTCTGGAAACGGAGTGGCTTACCGAGATAATGTTGAAGTGGAGTGGCTTCTGGCTCTAGAAGCGGAGCGTCTTCCCGAGAGAATGTTAAAGCGGTTTCCAGAGAGAAACATTGAAGCGGAGCGGCTTCTGTCTCTGGAAGCGGAGCGGCTTCTGGCTCTGGAAGCGGAGCGGCTTACCGAGATAATGTTGAAGTGGAGTGGCTTCTGGCTCTAGAAGCGGAGCGTCTTCCCGAGAGAATGTTAAAGCGGTTTCCAGAGAGAAACATTGAAGCGGAGCGGCTTCTGTCTCTGGAAGCGGAGCGGCTTCTGGCTCTGGAAGCGGAGCGGCTTCTCGAGAGAATGTTGAAACGGTTTCCAGAGAGAAACATTGAAGTGGAGCGGCTTCCCGAGAGAATGTTAAAGCGGTTCCTGGAAAGAACTCCATTGATGGCGCCATTAACCATTGGCTTCGAAAAACGAATTGATACGATATGGCGTATGGGAAGGCGACACAAATAGTGCTGGTCGGCAAGTCGTGTTTTTCTCCCATGGGAAAGAATAGGCTTATTTTGTTCAATTTTTTCCTTGAAACTCTCAGAGACTTGACGATTACACTGTTGAAGTTGGAGGCCGTGTCAATAAGCGTGTTGTCAAAGTCGACATACTTCAAGTGAACAGTGGTTAGGAGTCCCCAGTTTCATCTATCAATCATGACTCCCAAGAGAGGTTGGGGTTTGGGAACGGCTTCCCTGGATGGAAACAGTTGCTTTCCTGATGTAGTGCGGTTGAGGGCTGCAAATATCTCTCGACGCTGCGCCTTGGAGAAATATAGAATCCCACATAAACGTTTCATTATGGACTGCACGATTTTGTGGGCGAAGTCCCAAGAAATCACGCGGCTCTTGACAGGAAGAGGGTCTCTTTGAACTCAAGAGGGTTGCTGATTTTCTTTGCCTCAATTTTGGAGAAGTCGTTCCTAATTTTCACGTGTGATGAAATTGGATTGCTGATTAGCCTTTTACTGGGAGTTCAAGAGCAACGCGAGCGTCTTCACATATAAACGCGCGTCCTGCTGAAGTGCATGTGCCGGATTTTAAAAGTATTCTTCTTCGGCTCCATCTGGGGTTGACGTGACTCTTGTGGTGGCCGCTCTATTAGTGTCTTGAGGAAAATAGGTATCTCTTTCTGAGTTGTAGCATGCTTGTCTGAGAATTATGAGAACCTTTTGTATTTTCATCAAATCAACAGCGGTAAGAGGAGGTCGGCTTCTTCTGGCTCCTCTAGCCTCTTGTCCCGATGATGGAGTAGAAGCGGCTCTGGTAACGGTTGGAGCTTTTACAATTGAAGAAACGTTAGGTGTGGCGGCAGCGGCTCTGCCTCTGGTGATTGGTGGTGTAACACCTGAAGGAATATTTTCCGTGCCGCTGGTGTTAGCAGGTGGCATATTAATGCCACTGGAAGGAACGTTAGTACATGGGATGATTTCAGCGATGGTGTTCTCAGGGTTTGTTGCTGATCCGGACCTGATTTCTACCATCTTGAGATCGGGTTTGAAAAACGAAATTGAAAATTGAAAATTGATATTGTAACCGAGAGATTAATCTCCCACTGTGGTCACCAATTGTTTGAGGGTGAAAACAGTTTCTGCTGGTTTCGGTAATTTCGTGTGTTGTGGGTGAGAAATGAGTCTAAACCCTAAAAAATGTACTGCAAGGGAGTACTTTTGATTCGAGAGATCAATCTGTATAATCCTGGCCTAAACCAAGAAATGGCAGTTCCAGGCTTGCTTTGGTCACAAAGTGAAGGAGAAGGGTTGGTCTTAGGGAGGGAAGGGAAGAAAGTGTTGAGACCGGAATAGTTAATTCTGGAAGTGAGGGCATTTTTATGACTTGTATCAGAAAGTAGAACTGGTAAGCAGGATGGAAAGCTACATGATTTCTAGATATTGTGTGTTGCCGACCAAAAACTTATTTTTTGGTGGAAATAGGTGAGACCTATTTATACAAGTCGTAATAAAACGTACCCTGGTCTCTTAAAAGTGGGAACGGTTTGAGTAATGGAGGAGAATGGTAATGGGTAACGCCTGGAATTGATGTTTCCATAATGAAGGATACGTTTCATCATTATTTCTTGACATTACTAACCGCCTAACTTTTATGATATTTTTTTGTAACGGGGGTATTGCAAGCCGCACGTTGTAAACCGCCAAACCAATACCCTGATGTGCATCCCCCAGTTTGTGACATATTTTTATGTCTCGAGTGTTTCCGTGGAAACATGTAGCACTTTTCTACATGTGGCAAGTTAAAATTGAGAAGCTTGCCGCAGGTAAATAGCATGTAATGCTAGGCTCGCCTTGGCTAGTCGTCTAAAACTTGTCATGAGCTTATCAGTTCATTAGCGAACTTGGATGGATGAGATTGCATCTCATGAAGAATGATGGCCATTGATTATGGCCACATCTTGTTGTATAGTGAAGTGGCATTGGATACTTGCTAATGGTATGCCGATGGCATAGCCATGGCATGTCGGCATGAGAGTAGACGCGGCATAGTGGTATGCCAGAGACCTTGCGGCATGGCCAAAGATAAAAATTGGCTCCGCAGCCAAAGTTAGGGTTTTGGCGCCTTGGAAGTATTTAGCGTGGTTGGAAATATTTGGCGTGGCCAAATCCTGGCGCCTTGGAAGGTTTTGGTGTGGCCAAGTTTTGGCGCCGTTGGAAGAATTAGGGCTTGGCGTGGCCAAGGTGCCGTGGAAGAATTCTCCCTGGAAGAATTAGGGCTTGGCGTGGCCAAGACGCCATGGAAGAATTCTCCTTGAAAGAATTATCCTTGGAAGAATTGGGGGCCGATAAGAAAAATGGGGCCGACTTCGTTCAGAATGCAAATGGCGAAAAGGAAATCGCCATGAGAAAAGGAAAATGGGGCCGGCTTTGTCCTTGGGAACAATGTTTACATGTGTTCTAAGGAAGTAAGTTCATGATATATGTTGTGAACCGAAAAGGAAATCGTCAGGCGTTATTGTGGTTGTTCTTCATTGCATATCTTATGAACGACTAATATTTGTGAATTAGTATAACCACTCACGACTTGTTTGTGTTCTTGGTAGAACTATTCACATGAGGCCTGACTTATGTATTGGTATGACTTTTATTAGTGAAACCGATCTTAAGTAATCACCTGGGGTATGATCGGGTTGTGTATGTCTGAACTTATTACTGGGAAGAGGGGAACTGATCCTAGCAAGAGGAGCAGTGCATCACAAGGGGAACCGATCCTTGTATGAGGAGCAGCAAGGTTTATGGAAGAAAGGGGAACCGATCCTATGAACATGTGCAACAAGTTTTTGGGATGGGGGAACCGGTCCAATGGACATGTGCAATGCATACAAGTTAGATACCAAATATATGTGGGGAACCGATCCTAGTACCTAGTCAACCGTATCTTTGGTAATCTAGTGTAACTATGCACAATAATTACATGGAGGTAGAACCGAAACTAGTTTTGGTAGAACCGTAAACCCATGAGTTATGATTGAGTGGAACTTGATCAATCACATAGTTCTTGAAAGTCAGGTGAACCAATTCTAAACTTGTTTGAAAGTGTGGTAAATCGGTTTCAAGTGAGCAAGCATGGTAAAGACTTGTAAGAGTAAGATGTCGTCACTCTTTGAACATGGTGCATTAATGCTTATTCTATTTTGTTCAAAGATATTCCTTAACGTCTAAGAAGGAAGTAAATCCCAAGATCGAATTTAAATAAGTTAAAAATCTTTTTAATTAAGGGTTTTTAATTATATATGTAAAATAAGAATTAGTAATGTGCATTTGCTAATTAAAGATTTTCCAAGGAGATTTCGATCACATTTTTGGACAGTACATTAACAGGAATTATGAAAACCGAATTTGGGTAAATATGGAAAATATCTTGAGAATATTTTTTTTTTGGAAATTCCTTGGTGTCCAAACTTCCTTGTCTATAAATACTTTGGGTTTGCATTTCTAGCAAACTAATCCTGCGTAACATGGACTTCCTCTTTTGTTCTTTGTTACTAGTGAATCCTCCTATCGGAGAGGAGAATAATCTAATTAGGTGAACTCTCTTACGGCCGCTCAATTTAAAGTCTTCTTTGGGATTAAGAAGCTCTAGCGCGACCCATTGGTGGGAAACTAGATATTGCGGTTTATCTTTAGTTTTCATATTGATTTGATTGACTAACGGTGGTTGAACTTTGATTACACCTAGTTTGTTTATGCTTGAGAATCTTCTCTTCTTATATAAGATTCACTCAAACTAGTTCAAGGTTTGGACATGGATCTTTAGACTGTTGTTAGATCTAAAGACGATCTTGTGATAATTCATTGTTAACAGACTTCGTTCTGTGTGTGATTGATCACAAGAGATTGAAGTGATTGTGTGCAGGTGTTTATTGAAGATCTAAGAAGATTTGAAGACAAAGAAAATATTAAAGATTGGATTGATTAATAATCTTTAGTATGCACAATACTTGTTTAGTATTTGGTGTTACTAAACAAGTATTGTGCATAATCTTTAGTATGCATAATCTGCTTTGTCTCAACTTGGTGTTTTTATAATCTTTAGTATGCACAATACTTGTTTGGTAAAAAGAGGATCCAATTAATAATCGGTTTATCCTTGTGGTAGATTGGATTGATTCATTGAGGAAGATCGTCATCAATACATATCACTTGATTGAAGAGTGTTATTGGCTTAATCTTAGTGATTACCTTTGGGTGATTAAACATAAGATAGATCTTGGAACCTGGCAAAGGAGTTTATGTTAAGATAAACAAGGGAACCTTTGTGCAACTCATATCACTTGGTTGAACAGAGTTGATACCAAACAGATTTGTTGTTCCTTTACTGTTTAGAATACGAACCAAAGGAATTGGTCCAAGTACGTGACTTGTTTACAGGTTAGAGGCATGGGAATACAGACGGAACTAGGTGAACTATAGGTTTAGTTGCTTGGTCTCAACTATACGGAGTTGTCTTATTTTTTATAGCGGATTATTCCTGAGAGTATTCAATTCTGTACTAGGTCCCGAGGTTTTTCTGCATTTGCGGTTTCCTCGTTAACAAAATCTTGATGTGTCATTTACTTATATTTCCACATTATAATTATTTTATTATAATTAAAGTAAATTGCACAAACATTAATTCCTATTTACTTGATATGTGAATCCTATTGAGTTTGGTTAAGTCCAAACCTTTGTATCAAGTAAACACACTTTGTTGTTGTATTGTCTCAATCTCGACGATCACACAAAGTGTGAACCGATTTGTTGTATTGTCTCGACTCAGTCTATAGACAATCACTTTCGTGGAAAGGACTTATAGGAAGAAAAATTTATAGCTTGAGGTATATTTGGGGTACCCTCACCTTTTCAATTGGTATCAGAGCAGGCAAACACGAAAAGATCTAACAATCTGTGTTTGGTGCGATCTATCCTATTAGAATGAACTCGAGATCTCACTAATCGACTTCAATTAACGTACCGCCAAGATTTAACGGAACAAACTATCTATGGTGGAAATATGTTATGCGATCTCTACTTCAATCACGAGACTTTAATACTTGGCTATAAGTCGTCGATGGTTATATTCTTCCAAAGATAGAAAATTCAGATACTGAGCTTAAACGCCTAGTAGATTTTTCGAACGAAGAAAAGGCACTAGCTAAGCAGAATTCAGATGGTTTGAATGCTATAATACATGCTGTGAGCCGTGATTTACAACATCATGTTTCAACATGTCAAACTTCGAAAGAAGCTTGGGATAATCTCCAAATCATGTTCGAAGGAAACACATCAGAAAAGGAAGCTAGACTTCAAACTATTACTTCTGATTGGGAAAACCTTCGAATTGATGACAACGACACTTTTGAAGAGTTTCATCTTAAACTCTCTGAGATAATTAATGCCCCTTTCTCTCTAGGAAAGACTATTTCTGAAAAAGATATAGTGTGCAAAATTCTCAGATCGTTGCCACCAAGATACGATTCTAAGAAGCATGCAATCATACATGCAAATGATCTCTCAACTTTCTCATGAAGTACACTCGTTGGAAAGTTAAATATCTTTGATCATGAATCACAATCTATTTAAAATAAAGGAATTGCTTTTAAAGCTTAAAAAATTCCTAAAGTTCCAATGGAAAGGAATATACAATTTGATGATTCAGATGAACAAATTGCAGGAAACTCTGATGGTGAAATCGAAGAATCATTATCTTTGATTACTAGATAGTTTCGAGATCTCTTAAGGTTAAGAAATAAGAGATTCATAAAGGATACTCACCAATATTCTTGGCCACATGATCGAGTTCATATCAAAAAGGAACGTGAAGAAAATGATGAATATCAGCCACAATGCTTCAAGTGTAAAGGGTTTGGTCATATTGCTAAAGACTGTCCCAATCGTAAGAAGTACACTAGAAGTAAGGCATTGGCTGTGACTCATGATGAGACCTCTGATTCATATGATTCTGAAGAAGAGGAAACAACTAATTTTGCATTAGTTGTCAATCTTATTTCTTCCTCCTCCATTAGTGATTTACCTATTTTAAGAATGGACATGTCTTTCGATGTTATTAAATCATCTAACGGTAAAGATAAAGATAAGATAAGATGCATAAATTATCTTAAGAACAAAACTGCTAAGAGTTGCATTGACAACCAAAGTCAAGATACTTCGCTAGTTCGAGGTAACAAAAGGAGAGTTTCTCATATGATTCTAGATCAAGAACACTCGGGTTGTTCAAAGTTCCATAATGAGAGAAAATATCATAGTAATACCACTTAATCATTAATAGAATTCTTTCCTCACCATGTGTGCCATATTCGAGTGAGGAAGAAGAAATCATGGCACTTTATGTGTAGATTATGGAAATAAAATCTAGTAATTGAAAGTATTTGATATATTCGTATGTAAATATATTATATTTTCGGAAATATGAGAAATATAAAGAGATCCTTTTAGTTTTGAGATCTTTCCTTGTCCGAACCATGAGCCTGGATCAAACATCTTCGCATGAAAAGATGATAGATCAGAATGATCATCTTAAGAATAAGTCAGGGGGTTGTCTTAAGATTATGGGCAAAATCAAAAATGGAGATTGGATTAGCAAGAAGGAAAGAGAGAATACTCTGAAGAAAGATCAGTGTATTGAGGCATTGACACTCTTTGTGCTCAATCGAAGACAGAACTACATTCTCTTGCAGAGTCCTTCTCGAAAGTTTCTCACCTGCAAGAGGTTCTGGTTAAGCAACAAGGTTTTCTACTTGAAGAAATTCACAAGATGAAGAATGAAAATATAAACCTACCTTCATGTGGCATTGATATGAATGATTGAGTTATATTAGAAAAATAAACATCAATTTTTTATTTCTTTCATTGATTGTATGAGTCTATTGAATAAAACTATTATGAATAAAGTTATTTGATTTATAATTTTTCTTGTGATAGTTTTTGATTTACATAGCCGATACTTTAATGACTTATTTTATTTGCTATGTATGTGTATGAGATGTTTGATTTCGGTTTTATTACCTTTATATTCGATCTCATAATATGTTGTGAACCCTTATGGTTTGGGTAACTTTTTGATTTAGCGGGATTAAGTTCTATCCCAAGTTGGAAGGATTTATCAAAGGATCATGAGGGGTTCCTGTAGAAACAATATGTGAAAAAGTCACAATATGTTGAATCGGTTTTAGTTTAGCATAAAAGCATATGTGTTTCGACGGTTTTCAACTTTTGCTTGCAATTGTTAAAACCGATCTTCAACCTTTCTCTGGTAAACGTTGGTTGTTGTTATTACTTTGTTTTTGGAATGAGATGACAACATGATGGTATTTTGATATCAATTCTCCCAGAAGAAGAAAGCGACGGAATCATATTTGGAGAAGTTGGATGCGAAATTGAGGTAACAATTTTGTTAGTTAATTTTTTCATGTTTTAAGGAAAGCCTATTTTTATTTGATATATATATATATATATATATTGCTTTTGGTTAAAAGAAATTGTTGGTACAAATGATGTGTTTATTATATTATGAATGTATGGATGTGTGTGTTATTCAATTGTTTCCGGTTAAGTAAAACTTTTGTTATCTTTCTTTGTTTGTGTAATATTAATAGTTTATACTTACAAAATTTGGTGCAATACCGGTGCTTTAATGTCTATGTTAATTTAATTGCTTCCAGTTAAGTAAAACAATTGTTACTTTTCTTTATTGTGTAGTATGAATTGTTCAATCTTATAAAATTTCGGTGCAATAGTGAAACTGTGGTTTATATATGTTGATTATATTGTATCCGATTGAGGTGAATAATTATGCAAGTTGATTCATTGGTTTGTATGAATTATTTATGGCTTAACGAATTATATTTTGATGGGACGAGTTGTTTAGTCCAATTCGATTCCGGATAAGCTAAGCTAAGTAAATTATGATCTTAGTTAGACTTATCAAAGTGGAGGTTTCGGTTATTCAAGTCTAGACGAAATCCTAAACAAGGAAATGCTAGTTAACTAACCTAGTATTTGGCTTGTTTGAAATCTAAAGGTCTAAGTTTTATGGATAATTAGAACCTGATGAGAAAAATGGAGTTTATCTTTGTTTTGGTCTTATCGAATGAAGCGGTTGTATTCATACAATCGGTTTAGCAAAGGAACTAAGTTTCTTAGTTGATTTTTGGTTTGCTAAACTAGTTGGGAAAATTGCTTCGGGCAATTATTTCCATGATAACATATCAAAACGTAATTACTTGTAGTTTCGATTTTGATATTGGTTATCAAAAATAGTATGTAAAACCCTCATACTTGACTCAACAGGTTGCAAGTATATTTTTGAGATTTGTAAGATCCTTTTTGTGTTGTCCATTACTTGTTCTTTGCTTTGTCATTTTTATGACAAAAAGGGGGAGAAATATATGGAGTAAACAAGTGATGCTGGTATCAATTTATGATTGATTGGTATCACTAGGGAAGAGGAAGATGGTGCTTGAACGTTTATCTAACGAATGAGGAAAAGCACAGACTAAGGGGGAGTAACATATCATATGAATGGGATAACAAAGATGTGCGGATTGAATATCTACCTAGATCACCTTTAGGGGGAGTATAAGCTTTGTTATTATAGTGCAACTACTACATTTTTGAGGATTGAATGAATGCAGGTTATGTGTTGTGGATTCGGGAATCCAGTGTATGTGTAATGAATTATTGTAATTTGTTTATCCATATGATTGTAAGAGTTTTGTCACTAAAATTGACAAAGAGGGAGATTGTTAGAGCATTGCTCGGTTGAAACCACCAAGCGTTGGTATGTCAGGTTTGATTGTCATATTTTAGTGAAGCAAATATCATTTAAGAGTCGCTTGATTTAAATGTACTAGAGTCAACTTCGTATAAGTTAGCTTGAAAGTATTAGGATGAGACATTACAAGTATTGCGAAGACTTGAAGAAGTGAAGAAGAACGGAGCTACAACGACAACATAATCCTTCCACTTGAGGTTAGTGATATTTGACTTGAACTGTTTCATTCCCTAACGTATATTTCAATTCGTGCATATTGAAAACATAAAACTGCGAAGCATGAACACTCTAGATAGACATAGTATTAAGGAATAAAATATGAAGTTTCTTGCTTAACCATTAAACTTTGTATATAAGACATCGACATAATCGTATGAATGCTATTGTGATTATGTATGGGTACGAGGTGAGGATTTCATCCTAGGGAACAATGTTTACATGTGTTATAAGGAAGTAAGTTCATGATATGTGTTGTGGACCGAAAAGGAAATCTCCAGGCGTTATTGGGGCTGTTCTTCATTGCATATCTTATGAATGACCAATATGTGTGAATTAGTATAACCGCTTACGACTTGTTTGTGTTCTTGGTAGAACTATTCACATAAGGCCTGACTTATGTATTGGTATGACTTTTATTAGTGAATCCGATCTTAAGTAATCACCTGGGATATGATCGGGTTGTGTATGTCTGAACTTATTACTGGAAAGAGGGGAACCAATCTTAGTAAGAGGAGCAGTGCATCACAAGGGTAACCGATCGTTGTATGAGGTGCAGCAAGGTATAGATGGGGAAAAACGATTTGCTGGTTTTTAAGGAATTGAGGAGACGACCGTACGGAGGAGACTCCTTGAACCGAGCAAAATGTTCAACCTTACACAGATACACTGCTGCAAAAGGGGTGCTTTGAATTCGAGAGATCAATATTTAGTACTCCGGCCTAAACCAAGACAATGGTCGTTCCAGAGTAAATTCGGTCACAAGATAGGATGGGTTGATTTGTAGGAGGGAGCTAAGAAATGTGTGGAATCAATGGTAATCAAAGATTGTAGGTGTGTTGTGAATTATGAATGATTGAAATTACTCAGTTGAGAGTAATTGCTCAATTGATGAGTTGTTGATCTCGTATTATCAGTGAGACGTGAGATTCTTGTTGTTCTTGTCGTTGTTATTTCAATCATGACTCAGAGACGTATTAATATTGATGGAATTGTAGACACCATGATCCCATGAAGTGTGACAGTTTATGGAATCAAAGAGTGGGGAAGTGGAAATCGTGTTTGAAACCATTTGCTCATCGTGCAGAGACTTGGTTGATTTTCCATCCACTACTTTGTTAACTCCTTTAACTGATTGAACGACTTGCTCACATTCCATCGTGTGTTTGAACACATGTGCCGTAGACCTCCAGACCAAAACCCTAGTTGATATCCCCCCAAGTGACACGATTGACATCTCGTGGTTAGTTTAGTCAGTTGTTGACTTCATGATTTAATGGTACAATGAGTCCGTGTATTTACTGAGTTGAACATGATTTTGTAAAATGTTCTGAAACTCATGAATTGAACGTGGACATGATTTTCACGTTGATAGTTGAGGCGAGCAAGTATTACTCTGATTTGTTGGATATTGATAGCTGGACCAATATTCCTGGATCTGAGCAAGTATTGCTCATCTAATAAATCATTAGTGCCGTGACCAAAATAAAGCATTAATTAAAATACTAGTAGTTGAACCGGGCATAATTAATAAAAATTCTGATCATGAGATCGTCGTAAAATTATTAGTGTTCGAATCTGGAATTATGATCCTTGGACTCAGAGACCCTAATTTGATCAATTGATGACCAATTCATGGTTAATTAAAAATTAACTATGGAATGAAGGAGAACCGGCTTCATGGGACCGTGGGTCTACCATTTAGATCCCACATGCTCATGTGAGCAAACTCCAAGGCCTCTTGAAGAGTTTGTGATTTATTGATGAAAGAATGATCAAATGCTGGTTTAATCATTTATTCGAAAATGCCCGTATGAGCCTTTAGGTGATAAAACCTAATTAATTATGAAGAGATGAGAGATCGACCAAGGGGTCATGAAACCGGCCCTGGGTGGTCACGGGATCGAATGACGATCGTTCTATGAAAATCCCAAAATTATTTGGAAGAGTTTTGGACCTAATACGTGCAATTGCGCAAATTAGGTCAAATTGTGTAAATATGCGGGACCGGCTCCTTGCGAGCCAAAGAGACAACCTTGGTCGATCAAGGTAACATGCTCATGTTACCAAAGTGTTCGTATCTCAGTTCTGAGAATTTTGATATTTTCTGGCGTGCAATTGAGCACCCATTTGAGAAAATATGAAGAAATCAGGGATTTTTGATAAAACCGTCAAAACTTCATGAGATGATGGAAAATAATAAAAAAATTAAGGGAATCATGAAGTGTGGGACCGGTCATGTCCAAGGCATGGCCATCCGGCCAAAGGGCCCAATCTCACACGTTTTCCCAATTTTTATAATATTTTCATGATTTTAGGGAAATATGATAAAATCAAGGAATTTGTTAAAACTAAAGAGTTTTGTTAAAATCAAAGAGTTTTGTTGAAATCAAGGAGTTTCCATGAGATGAGAAAAACATAAAACATAATAATAATAATAAAATAAGGGACGTGTGGGACCGGATTGAGCATGGTTAGCCAGCTAGGGCCCGGTCCCGTGCGTTTTTCCCTAATTTTATGTATTATTTCATAATTTGAAGGAAATATCATGAAATCAATGAATTCCATGGGACCAAGGAAACATGAAAAATATAATAATAATAAAATAGGACGTGTGGGGCCAACTAGGACTTGGCGGGCCAGCTAGGTCCCGGTCACACGAGTTTCCCTAATTTTATATTACTTTTCATGGGATCAAGGAAATATCATGAGATTAAGGAGTTTTCATGAAATTAGGGAAATAATAATAATATAGTGAGGAACCATGAGGTGTGGGGCCGGCTGGGACCAAGGCATGGCCGGTTGTCCAATAATCATGGCCCACAATGTTTTCCTTAAATTTTATATTATTTCTTTGGTGTGAGGGAAACACCATAAAACTGAGGAGTTTCCTTAAAACGAAAGATATTTGTTCAAGTGAAAGGGTTTTCATGAACTCAAGGAAAATAATAAAAAATATGATAAAAATATGAAACTGGCATGGGATTGACCACGTCACGTCCGGCCGGTCAGTGGACCCATGCTCCCAGTGCCTTGGTCAATTTTTAATTATTTATTATTTTCCTTCCTATTTTGCATAGGTTCATCGTCTCGTCGTATTTTGAAATACTTGTTCGTATATCGTCGAGTACACTTGCACCATTTGAGTTGGGGCTTACTCGGAGGTAGCTCAGATGCCCGTATGTTGAATATTTATTACTAACCCATGGAATTCTGCTGGGAAGAACCATAGATTGAAGCAACGAAATATTACTAAAGTATTTGAATACTTTTCAGAAAATATTCGAATATTTTCAGAAATTCAGTGGATGAATCCAGGAATTTCAAGAATAATTAACTGATGGCTCTATACTAGCAGAGCAAGCTATCTAGGAGCATTAATTATTCTGACATGAGCTTTCTGGATATTCATATCCTTTATATAGTCAGGGAAAAATTGTTGTTTGTATCATGAAGACGTTATCGCTCTATACTAGCAGAGCAAGCTGTCTAGGAGCCGTCAATCTCGTGATTCTATTTAGAAATAATTACTGAAGTATTCAGTATTCATGATATATGCCTTTGTCCAGCCGAGAGACTACATATCTGCACGTACTCTGAGAGACAGTATTCTCAGTCAGAGATTTGATGAGAGACCCGTGTCTCAATACTCACATCTGATTGCTGGATCAGAAGTTCGTACAATTATGGGTTTGCGATTTTAGCCTTTGTAGAAAATCCACCATCTACACTAGGTTTATGGAAGAAAGGGGAACCGATCCTATGAATATGTGCAACAAGTTTTTGGTAAGGGGGAACCGATCCTATGGACATATGCAGTGCATACAAGTTAGATACCAAATATATGTAGGGAACCGATCCTAGTACCTAGTTAGCCTATCTTTGGTAAGCTAGTGTAACTATGCACAGTACTCACATGGAGGTAGAACCGAAACTTGTTTTGGTAGAACCGTAAACCCATGAGTTGTGATTGAGTGGAACTTGATCAATCACATAGTTCTTGAAAGTCAGATGAACCAATTCTAAACTTGTTTAGAAGTGTGGTAAATCAGTTTCAAGTGAGCAAGCATGGTAAATACTTGCAAGAGTAAGATGTCATCACTCTTTGAACATGGTGCATTAATGCTTATTCTATTTTGTTGAAAGATATTCCTTAATGGCTAAGAAGGAAGTAAATCCCAAGATCGAATTTAAATAAGTTAAGAATCTTTTTAATTAAGGGATTTTAATTATATATGGAAAATAAGAATTAGTAATGTGCATTTGCTAATTAAAGATTTTCCAAGGAGATTTCGATCACATTTTTGGACGGTGCATTCACAGGAATTATGAAAACCGAATTTGGGTAAATATGGAAAATATCTTGAGAATATTTTCGGTTTTGGATATTCCTTTGTGTCCAAACTTCCTTGTCTATGAATACTTTGATTTTGCAATTCTAGCAAACTGATCCTACGTAACCTAGACTTACTCTTTTGTCTTTGTTACTGGTGAAGCCGCCTATTGGAGAGGAGAATAATCTAATTAAGTGAAATCTCTTACGGCCGCATAATTTAAAGTCTTCTTTGGGATTGAGAAGCTCTAGCGTGACCCTTTGGTGGGAAACTAGATATTGCGGTTTATCTATAGTTTTCGTATTGATTTGATTGACTAATAGTGTTTGAATCGTGATTGCACCTAGTTTGTTTATGCTTGAGAATCTTCTCTTCTGATATAAGATTCACTCAAACTAGTTCAAGGTTTCTATAGGGATCTTTAGACTGTTGTTAGATCTAAAGACGATCTTGTGATGATCCATTGTTAACAGACTCCGTTCTATGTGTGATTGATCACAAGAGATTCAAGTGATTGTGTGCAGGTGTTTATTGAAGATCTAAGAAGATTTGAAGACAAAGAAGATATTGAAGATTTCTTACTTGGTGTTTTTATAATCTTTGGTGTGCACAATACTTGTTTGGGAAAAAGAGGATCCAATTAATAATCGGTTTATCCTTGTGATAGATTGGATTGATTAATTGAGGAAGATTGGCATCAACACATATCACTTGATTGAAGAGTGTTGTTGGCTTAATCTTAGTGATTACCTTTGGGTGATTAAACGTAAGATATATCTTGGAACCTGGCAAAGGAGTTTATGTTAATATAAACAAGGGAGCCTTTGCACAACTCATATCACTTGGTTGAAGAGAGTTGATACCAAACAGATTTGTTGTTCCTTTACTGTTTGGAATACGAACCAAAGGAATTGGTCCAGGTATGTGACTTGTTTACAGGTTGGAGGCGTGGGAATACAGACGGAACTAGGTGAACTATAGGTTTAGTTGCTTGGTCTCAACTATACGAAGTTGTCTTATTTTGTATAGCGGCTTAATCCTGAGAGTATTCAATTCTGGACTAGGTCCCGGGGTTGTTCTGCATTTGCGGTTTCCTCGTTAACAAAATCTTGCCGTGTCATTTAATTTATATTTCCGCATTATAATTGTTTTATTATAATTAAAGTAAATTGCACAAATGTTAATTCCTATTTACTTGATACGTGAATCCTATTGAGTTTGGTTAAGTCCGAACCTTTGTATCAAGTAAACACACTTTGTTGTTGTATTTTCTCGATCTCGTATCCATATACGATCACACAAAGTGTGAACCAATTTGTTGTATTGTCTCGACTCAGTCTATAGACAATCACTTTCGGGAAAAGGACTTATAGGAAGGAAAAGTTATAGCTTGAGGTATATTTGGGTTACTGTCGCCTTTTCAAACCTATTTCTACAAACAACGAGGACAGGTGCTGTTAACACAGTATTCAGAAAACACCCAGAACTGATAGCATACATTACGCAAGCCAGTTACACATTCTTATACAAGTCATAAATAGCCAAACCTTCTCAATTCAATATTTTTATGTCAAACTCCTTCTTCACTTCCCTCCCTAAGATCAACCCCATTTCCTTCACTTTGTGACCGAATTGAGTCTGGAACGACCATTTCTTGGTTTAGGCCAGAGTCTTACAGATTGATCTCTCGAATCTGAAAGTACTCCCGTGCAGTGCGTTGTTTAGGGTTAGAATTTGTTTCTCATCAACACACCCAAATTTACCAAAAATAGCAGAACCAGTTTTTACCCTCAAACACTTGGACAAAACCCTAATTTCCTCTCTCTGTGCATCCTTGAGCTTCCGAGTTTGTGCAAGTGAGTATTTTGGGAAGAGAGGGATTTATGCTGGTTCCTGGTTGTTAGTGAGGTTGTAAAAATCCTATGAGAATAAATTGGAACTTACTTTTGAAGTTACAGAGTCCATATTCGATGTAAATTCTGAATTCAGGCTTGTACTGCTCCTAAACCCTAATTTCTCTTTTTGTCCGTGTCTGAATTCTTCAGAAATTCTGGAGATACTTGAAGAGGCTTGGTAGGAATGAATATGTCTTGAGGGGTTAGCACCTTGTATGATGATAGCTCGTTCAATCCCTTATACTGATCAGACATCCCTTTTCCGTGAGAAATTTTTTATCTTTGAAACCAATGGTACTTTCATCAAAAACCAATATGAGCCTGATTTTTTGCTGACATGGAATAATTCGTGAGATTCCTTAGGAATAGTCATGGCTAGAGATAGGGAGAGAGGTACATGTATGGTTTTGGTTTTGAAAATTATGAACTCAAACTTCCCTGTTTGAGCTAAATTTCCTTTATATTCTTGAAATTTTGCTTTTCTGGATTCCATTTCAATCACGTACTTCTTCGAACATTTATAGAACTCAATATTCACATGATGAGGCCTTTGGAATGATTATTTGAGAGCTTGGCCGGTCTCTGGCTGTATTAGGGCTTTCTTCTTTGAAAATACTCAAAATTGTAATATAAGGGTATTCTGGTCAAAATCCCTTATGACCTCGTTGTTGTTGAAGATTAATGATCTAAAAGGGATTGAGAGAGGTATAGATAACATTCCAAGAGAATTGGAGAGGCTCGGTCTTTTCACTTTTAGAATAAACCCCCATTTCCGTCAAATTCTTGAAATTAGGGTTATTTTCGCCAAAATCCTAATTCTCTTCGACTTTGATCCCTCTGAACAAATCCCGAGAGAATAAGTGATGTCCCACTGGATTAGGATATAATTCTCATGCATGGAAAGAGCTTGTCCATGGCTTGGAGGAATTTTTAGAAGAAATAAAAGTCTCAGTTTCCTTATTTGATCCAAATTTCTCTAATTTCCTCTTTTAGCTCTAATTTTTTTTCCTTTTGCTTCAAGGCTTCCTTTTTGGAGTTGAATTGAAAATATAAGTATTTTGACGTGTGGTAATATATGGAAACCGGTCCACCTCTTCTAAGAATTCTATTTCCACTAGAATTCCATATTTTGGCCGTACCATGCATATATATATATATACACATGCATGCATATAACTGTTCTACGTGAATAATTCTCCTACTTTCTTATATTTTATTGTCTAATATTTCTTGCATAGAAAATAAACCAGCCTTCCCCTTCTTAGATCTTGTTTTGAGAACGGTTCATAACTCTTCTAACATGTGTGAGGAAGACGATAATAGGAGTAACATGGGTGATTCCGCAACGAGTAATAAAACCCCTACCATCAATAAAGAGATCCCCAATTTCAATGATGAATTCCACCACTTCACTTCACTGATCGATAGTTACCCTAGTCCCCAGATAAGTGACGATCTTGTTTTCTATAGTATAATTACTTCTCAAAATCAACCAATTGTTCCCTCTTCGATACTACATTTTTGCATGGAAAGAAAAATTGTAAAGCCTTCAGTAGTGATATTCAAAGCTCGTCAGGAACCCATGGATTCTTGTCCTGACTGGGTAGAATCCATGCTTAGAAGTAACGAAATTCAGCAAATCTTAAAGAGATCCGGCATCTATTACGCAGTTTTAGCTTCAAGGTCTTTGAAAATAAAGAAATAAGTTGCTTATTTGATAATATTGTTATGTCGATGGAGTAAATAGACTTACACCTTTGTTTTTTCTTGGAGAGAACTCACAATTACTCTCGAAGATGTAGCCTCACTTCTTCATCTCCCATTTACATGTATCTTCTCTTTAACATTAGACGATAATGAAAAATAAATAACTCTAGCTCTGTCCGAAGCCATTGATCAAACTCATGCTCAAGCAGTTATTAAGAAGAATAATTATAAGTTCTGGATCAGCCGCTGGCGTAGTAACGATGGACTTTCCGTATTTGCATCTTATTCAACCATGTAAATTGATGTATTTATATTGTTATGGATATCCAAAGATATCTTGGAGAACCCGAATGGCGAAGAGATAAAGTCTGTATTGATTCATATGGCGATAAAATTGGCTCAGGGAATAACACTTCCTATTGGCAACTTATTTTTATGGACTATGTATTCAACCCTAGATAGTTTTGTATAGGATATGAAATCTTCGAATGGTAATAAAAGATTTGATACCTAGGTGAATGTGTGCTTCCTTCAGGTGTGGCTATGGGAACACTTTTAGAAATAGGCCCCCATCTCTCGTTTACTGAAAGCTAGTGATCCTTCTATAGCTAGGATTTGTCATTGGTGTAATAGATATCCGATTCAGCAACCCTTGTCTGCATTGATGGATGACCAAAAATCTGTCACTTTTCTTTCTTGGACACAAATTCCCGAGGGTGTGGCTCAGTTGCACTCCTTTTCCTTAATGAAGGATGCCATATTACTTCCAAAAATGTCGTGATCACTTATCTGAGGCAGAAGCTACATATATATTTAGCAGTTATCCGGGTCGTGTCTTGAGTTTGGATAGTCACGGTGACTTCAGTATACAATCTTACAATGTTGACAGAACTGTTCGTCAGATCGGGTTCTACCAGGATATCCCTTTTCGCAAAGGACCATCCATGTTTTGTAGTATGCAGCGGCATCTCGGTACCGTAAACGGTTTGAAAGGAAACTTTCCTTTCT
Organism: Papaver bracteatum; assembly: GCA_023529315.1. Taxonomy (NCBI): domain Eukaryota; kingdom Viridiplantae; phylum Streptophyta; class Magnoliopsida; order Ranunculales; family Papaveraceae; genus Papaver; species Papaver bracteatum. The sequence goes on along the minus strand of JAJJWX010003231.1, from coordinate 500,461 downwards.
TTCATGCCCAAAGGACCGGACGTGTATCTCCTAAATCTCAAACTTACTGGATAGAACAACTTGTGAGCATTAGTAATTTCATACAAGATATTCTAGAAGAAGATGTAATTATCACATCCTATGAGCTAAGTCCTAAATGTTCATCTCCTTGCACAAACCAAGTAAGTATTCCTAAATTTAATGATTTTCATGACTTAATCCTATCTCTTTAGAATCTGACTGAATGGTTTTTTTTTAGACTGGTCATTCCATTCGTGCTCGAAGCGAAACTAATTTCTAGGTGGACGACATGGCCGCTGACAGAAGTATAGATCGTCTTGAGCTTGTCGTGAAGGAAAAACATTCCTCACTTTCTTTTGGAATGCCACTGGTAAGAACCGTTCTCTTTTTTACTCATATAAGTGTTCTCATTCACTTTTGGTACTAAAGTAGTCATACCTGAGGAATATCCTTTTATTTGAGTACTCGTCATAAACTTTCAGATCCGATAGACTTGTATACAATGGACTGTAAAATATTCATATGATGTCGGATTTGAGATCCCGACCCTAATTTGAAAAGAGAAAGGAATTATATATCCAACACAAAATGAATGACCTAATTACGAGTTGTTTAGGTCGGTCAATCAGTCACGTATTTTTGTCATCAGGAATCCCGTATAGAATTTCAGAAGCGTTTCAGATTGCACTTACGTAGGTATTGGGACCACATCTCCTAACTCGTTTGTCCATTTGAGGCACCCTTTGAATATGTTGTAGCAGAGACATATGAAAACATATTTACTCAAGATAATACCCCAAAATTCCTTACTAATTTTTGTCAGTTAGCGTGTTCTCGCACGGCTGTGCACAACAATCCTAATTATAAGAGGATTCATGTATTCCTTGGACCTTTACTTGTTCCGATGCCTCGAGTATGATTCATAGAGTATTATGGATTCATTAACTTTCCTTATCTTAGTATATACGTGGTTTTGGTTTATGCAATTCCTAATCCTACCAGTGGGAGGAATATTCGCTTTCATCAAATTGTAAAACTCTAATTTTCATCTTACACCTTCATATCTCGATATACCTTGTTTGATTCCATCTTCTTTTACTAGACTCATGGCATGGGAATGACTCGAGATACGCTTGTTGGAAATACAATAGAAATATATTCTTTTGATGATGATTCAAGCACCCATCAATATACGGTTACTAGTAATTCTCATGTTGAAGAAACCCAAAGGGACGGAGCACATCCATCGAATATTGTTGAACATCCAACTGCAGGTCTTGATTTTTTCGGTCCTAGGCAATCCTGGATTCAAATGAAATACTCATAGGGGGTTCGGTATTTCTTTCAAATACGCCAAACTGTACCTGTTGATTTGGCAAAGATATGGCCATATTGCTACATTGGGATAATAACTTATGTTGTTCATCCCATGATCGAAACAGTTAACTACTTATTGGAGATCCTTGATACTGTACGATATTTAAATCTTAATAACATCCCTTCTGGTTACTTCATAGATCTTGAAAAGCTTGTGATCACTTGTGAAAATCTCTGCTTCAATGTGAAATGGATTCGAGAATGGCTCAACAATACCTAAGACGAATTTGAAAAGTTATTGCACTCTGGCCCTCGCTTTTCAAGAGATGCTCATACCCTTGAGGAGAAATTGGTAGCCGAGGAGGTGGACCATGCAAAACAAATGACCCGAGATGCATAAGTCAAAGTGCATGAACTGAACATGAAGAAGGAAATATTTTATCGAGGAGAAAAGCTTGTTTTGGACGGTTTTCTTTAGGTTGGCTAGTTTTTTGTTGAGTGATTTGAGAGATAAGTTTTCTTGTAGTGGTTTGCTTTCCTTATTGTTATTTTTTTAGGTTTTGAATTTTGAATAAAAGAGTTTGGCACACAATTTATTGACTGAAAGAAATACATATCAAAAGGAAATCTAACCAATCACTAACTTGGATACTAAAGATAAATACCTAACAAAGCACATCCTACTAGATAGTTCGTGGACTCGTTACCCGAGCCCGAATTCCACTCAGTCCCCAGTCGGGACATTTCATCCATGGGGTGTAATAAACCTCATCTTCCAAGTTGAATGACTTGACTATTCCCCAAAGAGAGACTCACCATATATCCGACTGTGTTTAGTAACGACGCAAGTAAATAATCCTTCCATTAGAATCATATTCATGCGTTAAATTTCCCTTCTTGTGACTTGAATGACTCAGAGTTCCAGTAACCGGAGCATTGATCCTCTTAAAAGAAACCATCTTTTTCTGGTTCTTAAAAACTTCCTTGAGAGGCGTCGGGGACGAAAGACGATTAGCTTCTTGAATAGATTCCCAAGTAGGGAGAGGAATGTTGTTGAAAATACGAGGGTACCCATATACACCACAATCTTTAATTTATCTACCTATAAGTCCTCTTATCGAAAGTGATTGTCTATGGACAAAGTCAAGATAATACTAAAAATCAGTATTCACACTTTGTGTGATTGTCTATGGATACAAGATCGAGACAATGCGACTACCAAAGTGTGATTACTTGATAATAGGTTCGAACTTAACCAAACTCTATAGGATCACTATCAAGTAAAGTGGAGTTAACGTTTGTGTAATTTACTTTAAATTATAATAACAACAATCATAATTGCGGAAAGGTAAAGTAAATGACACAACAAGATTTTGTTAACGAGGAAACCGAAAATACAGAAAAACCCCGGGACCTGGTCCACAATTGAATACTTTCAAAATTAATCCTCTATAAAAAATCTAAACCAACTTCGTATAGTTGAGACCAAACATCTAACCCTAGTTCACTTAGTTTCCTCAGTATCCATGCGCTTCCGAGTTCGATGAGTGCACACACTGGAACAATTCATTTGGATCGTATTCCAAACTATAAAGGAATAACAAATCTTCTTGGTAACAACTCTATTGATTCTTTAAGATAAAGATATCTCAAGTCATTTGCAAAGGCTCTTTTGTTTAAGCTAATAAACTCCTTTGTCTGGTTAGATCAATCTATCTAATAACTACAAAAGTAGTCAAGTTTAGATTCACAATCAATCGATTATAGATTCCAACATGAAACTATAAAGTGATTCCGATCTCACGTAACTAATCAATCGAATAAATTCAATTCTATTTGGATCCCAGCCGATCAAGGTTTGTGCAACACAAATATATAAGAAACCAATAAGAAATCTTATTCGTCTTCAAATATTCTTTAATCTTGAATTGAACCCGCACAACACCACTTGAATCTCTTGTGTAAATCATGCACATAACGGAGTCTGTTAACAATGGATTATCACAAGATGTCTTTAGATATACAAACAATTCTAAAGATCCCATCGATACTTCGATCTAGTTTGAGTGAATATTATATCAGAAAAGAATATTCTCAAGAATGAACAAACTAGGTGCAATCAAAGTTTCAACAACCGTTAGTCGATCAAATTAATCGAAAACTAATGACACTGTAATTATCTAGCTTCCCACCAACGGTACTCGTAGATCTTCTTAACACCACATGAGTCTTTAAACGAGCGGTCGTAAGAGATTTCACCTAATTAGGTTACTTTCCTATCTGATTAGACGGCTCCACCAGAAACAACAAAAAGATGAAGTTTTCTTGGCTCTTAGGATAGTTTGTTAGAAATGCAAACTTAGGTATTTGTATACCAAGGATGTTTAGACATCAAGAAATTTCCAAAACCAAAAGTGTTCTCAAGATATGCAATAAATGCCCATTCGGTTTTCATAGTTCCAGTAAATGCGTTGTCCAATATTTCCCGAAATATCTCAATAGAAAATCTCTAATTAGTAAATGCACATTACTAATTTTTATTCTCTAGAGATATGCATTTGATTGCTGGTAATTAAAGCATATAAAACTAACAACCTTAATTAAAAGATTCTTAATTTATTTAGGAACATGATCTCCATGAGTACTAAGGAATATCTTTGAACAATAAAAGATAAGAGTTACTGTACGTGTTCAAAGAATATTGACATATCTTCTTTGTAAATCCTCTTTCATATTTACAAACTTGGAATCGATTATACCTCACTTCCAAACAAGTTTAGAATATGTTCATATGTATTCCAAGATAACAATGTGATTGATTAAATATCAAATCACATCCATGGGTTCAATCGGTTCTACCAATCAATGGGATTGGTTATACCCTAATATGGAAGTACTTGTGATCGGTCACACAAGTTACCAGGACTGGTTACAACAGTTACTAGGATCGGTTACATTAATTACCAGGACCGGTTACCATATACACATGGTATTGCTTGTGATCGGTCACACCAGTCACTAGGATCGGTTACACAAATTACCAGGATCGGTTACACCAATTAGTAGGACCAGTTACACCAATTACAAAGATCGATTACATAACTTCTCTGTGATCGGTCACACCAATTAATAGGATCGGTCACACCAATTACAAATATCGATCATACCATCTCAGGTGATTACTTACGATCGGTTACACTAATTAATCAAAACTAGTCATACCAAATCATTAGTCAGGCATTGTGATTAGTTTTACCAAGATACATAACAAAGTTACGATTGGTTCTACCATCTCACACATATTGGTAATCCAAATATTTGCAATGAATAGCCGTACCAATAAGCCTAGCGATTTCCCTTTTAATTCATTAAACAAGTTCATGAATGTACTTCCTTTAAACAAATGTAAAACATTGTTTCCTATGATGTAATCTTCACCTTTACTTATACTGTTAGCATAGCTCGGTTGAACCCACCAAGCATTGGTATTTCAAGTTTGGTTGTCATATTTTAGTGAATCAAAACTCATTTAAAGAGTCGCTTGATTATATACTATAGTCAACTTTGTATAGGTTATGTTGAAAGTATTAGGATATGAGACTTACAAGTATTACATGAAGACTTAAAGAATGTGAAGAAGTATTGAGCTACAACGACAACATCATCCTTCCTCTTGAGGTTAGTAATATTTGACTTGAATTGTTTCATTCCCTAACGTATCTTTTAAGTCGTGCATATAGAAAACATAATTGCGAAGCCGTGTATGATACTCTAGTTAGACATAGTATTAAGGAATACAATACTAGGTTTATTGCTTAACCATTAAACTTTGTATATAAGACATCGACATGATCATATGAATGCTAATGTGATTATGTATGGGCATGAGTGAAGATTTCATCATAGGAAACAATGTTTTACATTCGTTTAAAGGAAGTAAGTTCATAAACTTGTTTTGTGAATCGAAAGGGGAATCGCTAGGCTTATTGGTATTATTATTCATTGCAAATCTATTTTGAATTACCAATATGTGTGTTTAGTATAACCGCTCATAAACTTGTTTATGTATATTGGTAAAACTATTCACAAGGCCTGACTTATGTATTGGTATGACTTTTTTAGTAAAACCGATCTTAAGTAATCACTCAATATGGTATGATCGATACCTTGTAAATAACAACTTTTATCTAGTCATTGGGGAACCAATCCTAGTAAGAGGTGCAACAAATTTACAAGAGGGGAATCTGTTAGAGCACTGCTCGGTCGAACTCGCATGCGTTTCTATCTCAAGCTTGTTTCTCAATGTTAGTGATAAAACTATAAAGTCTTGATTTCTAGTCTACTATAGCTAAGGTCTCGGACTAGGATAGAAAGTGTAGTTGAGCTCAAGAACTCCATGGAAATCATCATACAAGATAAAGGACTACTCAAGGAACCAGTGGATCTTAATCGACTAAAAGGTATGTGGAGACTTGAAATTATCTATCACTCAAAAGTCTATCTAATCTATCTCTTATCTTGAGAAAAAAGTCGTTTTACTATATAGACTAAAGATATGCACATGTGACATTTTGAGCTGAGTATATCTCGCTTATCTATTTCTCAAAATGTGCGTTGGTAAAGCTTTCGCTTTAGCCAAGTTCATCTTTGCCTAGTGACGAAAGTCATGTTATGTTTCAATCACTTTGAAAATTTCTCTGACAAAAACTAGTTCGTGAATAACAACTATATGACGTCCTTTGAGAATGTTTCAATGATTGAAATGAGAGTTTATACAATATAACCATTGGGGGATATAAACATTGTTGTGGTAACACATATATGTATAATTCCTTAGCACTTGAACCGAAGTTTGCGAACTTTGTTGATCAAGTGAAAACCGGAACTTGAGCAGTCAACCCATTCTGCGAATGTGCGTAGTTCTCGAACCCGAGAATTTATGCTGGAGTTGTAGCTCGGTTTCAGTCTGTGAACTGACGGAAGTTCTCAAACCCGAGAATTTCTGCTGGAGTTTGTGAACTCCAATCGGTTATGTGAGTCCGCGAACTTGAGAGGTTATGTTTAAAAACGATGTTCATGAACTTATTTAAATTATCTAAAGAATGCTATTGCAAACCATGGCTTTATAGTTCATGAATTGGTTCGAGTGAATCACATCATTTTTGCTTCAACTGTGTCTTGTGTAGTACATAAGATCTCATAGCAATTAAATAACTCTCTAACTAGTTCATTTGAGTTATTTGGACTAGTTTCGGTGAGGAATAATATAGTTGATATGAAGTTATCATTTGGATAACCATTTGGTTGACTAATATTGAACCAACTATTGTACACGTTTGGGTATGGTTACACAAACCCAAAATCGTCAAGTACATGTGTGTATGGCAAGCTAAGTTTTCGATCTAACGGTTGAGAGATATTAGCTTGTATCTAATCAGGTTTTCATCTAACGGTGAATATTGAATGCTTTGTTACTAAGCTAACATTGATTGCAAACCCTGATTTGAAAGACTATATAAGGGAGAACTCTATCAACTGGGAAACCTAATCCCCACACATTCTGTGTGATACTAGTTTGCTAAGCTAGAGTTGATTCTCCTTTAACCTTTGGTTTTCTTCTTCTAAAACCAGGTTAACAACTTAAATACTTCATTGGGATTGTGAAACCACACCAATACTACTTTTCTTGTAGTTGTGTGATCTAATCTTATTGTTTCTATCGTACGAGTACAATTGTAATAATTGGATTGAGATTTCTATATCCGAAAGGCAAGAAATAAAAGTAATCACAAACTTCTTCATATCATCGTTTGTGATTCCACAATATCTTTTTTTGCTGCGTCGATTAAGACTATTGTGAGGTGATTGATAAAACTGAGCTGTTCTTCGGGAATATAAGTATGGTTTCATTGATTGGTTCTTGTTCACCTTGATTTATCAAAATACGGAACAAACTCATAGGTTTATTCATGAGAGACCAATTTATCTATCTTGTAGACTTTTCTGCATGATACAGATTTGTTTGCTAGAGTCTTCGACTTTGGGTCGTAGAAACTCTTGGTTGTGGGTGAGATCAGCTAAGGGAATCAAGTGCACAATATCCTGCTGGGATCATAGGCGTAGGAGCATAATTGTACCTTGGATTAGTGTGAGATTGATAGGGGTTCAACTAAAGTCTAGACCGAAGTTAATTTGGAGTAGGCTAGTGTCTTTAGCGGCTTAATATAGTGTATGTTTAATCTGGACTATGTCCCGGGGGTTTTCTGCATTTGCGGTTTCCTCGTTAACAAAATTCTGGTGTCTGTGTTATTTCTATTCCGCATTATATTTTGTTATATAATTGAAATAATACAGGTTGTGCGTTGTTCAATTGATTAGAATATCCGACCAATTGGTTGTTGATTTAAATCGATTGACACTTGGATATTGGTCTTTGGTACCATCCAAGTTATCTCTCTTTGATTAGACTCCCTTATCATATTTGCTTGAGTAAATCAAATCGAGAGATTGAGATAATAACTCCTTGAGATATTTTCTATTGATTAAGTCTAGTTGATTTACTAGAAAACGACTCGGAGTTATCCATACAAAATGCTAATTGAAATATTGGGTGAGGTTGTTAGACCTCCGCTTTTTTAATTGGTATCAGAGCAGGCAAACACGTTAAGACCTTACTAGTATGTGTTTGTGGCAATTTGAGTCTGTGGACGAAATCTCATTTGCGCATACCAAAATGTCTCCTAAAGCTTTTGAGTATGTCAAGTGTCTTGAAAACACCTCAAAGGATTACTCCTTAGTTGATTCTTCCGAATCCCGAGGTAGAAAGAATGTTCAATGTGATAATGACATTTCTTTCTCATACGAGACATGTGACACTCTGGCAAAGGCTGAAAAGGAGCTCACCAGAATTTCAAAACATACAGCTGAAGATATTGATTTTAATAATCATGATCAGCTCTTGATGAATTTGAAAAGTCTCTTGATCGAGAACATGATCTCTACAATATCATTAAGTCCTTCTCTAAGAATATTGAGAAACTTCTTCAAGAAACTACTCTTCAACATGAAAAGATTAGTACTCTTGAGGATATTATTAAAGAGGACTCAATTAGAGAAAAACATTTGATCGAGACTCATTCATAAAATCTCAACAGACTTCATGTTGAAAAAGAGAAACTATGTGCATCTCTTACTCTAGCCCATGAACAGTACATTATCCTTGGAAAAGGAAACCTCTGTCTTAAGGAGAAAATCCTCTGTACAAACTAACTCTCGTGACGTTCTGTACAAGACAAAGTATTCTCCATAAGAATATTGTCTCAAGAAAACTTTACATAACTTACAATCTTCTCATATGGCTATGGAGTTTAAACAGGTGCCAGTTATTACTTCTCCTCCGCGAACCTGTACTTTTTGTGGGAAAAAGAATCACTATGCTATCCATTGTTTTTCAAAAAAGAAACAAATTTCTAAGCTTCATAATTTTCTTATCTTCACTGTCAATGGAACAAATAGTCAGTCGACTAAAGCAGTGAATCGTATGTCCACAAGAAACCAGAAATCTTATAACAGTGATCTCTACTCTAGAAATCCTCAGAAGGAATATGTTGGTCACATTCCTCATGTTTATAAGAATAAGTCTGGTAAATCTAAATCTAGAAGATGGATTCCTATCTATTCTGATCATCTTGAACCTATTGTTAGAGGTCCTAGATTTAGTCCTTATGATAAGTATGCTAATCAAGCAGTGTCTCATCTCTCTAGAAAGAGCACATATCAAAGACAGAATGTTGGGTTCTGAAATATCTCACATACAAAAAGCCTAGTTGTGGGAGATTTGAATAGGTATACTCCATAACTAAGTGACTCTGATTATCTAGCTAATATCTTATCGTTTTTAGAAGGATAATTGGTCAAACACTGGCTCGTGAGTATTTTTCCTTTTTGATATACCTAGTCAAAACCTTTTTTTAAATAAAAGTGTTTTATTTTTCCATGTAGAGCTTTGTGAAAAACCATCCTACGGGTACACGTACGGCTCGGGTTATCCCTTAAACCTATATCGTAACCCAAAATCTCTCGAGTTTTTCTTTATATACCTATCCTATTGAGTTACTCTTATTACTCTAGGTTTCATGTTATCAATGGCTTATTCTTCTTCGTGCTCATCAGATTTGACTAAAGATGTCATTGATAAGGCGGTATATTGCGAACTCGATAAAGAGAAGGAATTTTTTTTTGAAATTGAAGGTCCTCTTCCTCAATCCTCTGATTCACTTTCGGATATTAAAGATATTGAAGAGATTTCATCGGATGTAGTTCTCGACTTCCTAAAGGAATTTGAGAAGAATAAGCAACAACTTGTTGATACAATGAAGTATTTTGATGTGGTAAGAACTGAGTTAAAAAGGTTAAGTCTGATCTTGTTCTAATGAAAACCCGTGTTAAAGAACTTCCCAATAAGGATATCCTCTTCAATGCTGAGGATACTTCCTTTCACAAGCACCAAGACCTTAAAGCTCAATAAGGTCCTGAACTGTCTATATGTGTAGATGGTGGATTTTCGACAAAGGTTAAAATCGTAAACCCATAATTATATGAACCTATGATCTAGCAGTCACATGTGAATTTTGAGACACGGGTCACTCGTCAAATTCTATGATCGAGAATACTTTCTCTCAGAGTACATGTAGATATGTAGTCTCACAGCTGGAAAACGGCATATCTCATGAAAACTGAATACTTTAGTAATTATTTCTATATAGTATCACGGGATGGACGGCTCCTAGACAGCTTGCTCTGCTAGTATAGAGCGATAACGTCTTCAGGATACAAATAACGAGTTTACCCTGACTATAAAAAGGATATGAATCTCCAACAAGCTCATATCAGAATAATTAATGCTCCTAGACGGCTTGCTCTGCTAGTATAAAGTCATGAATTAATTATTCCTAAATTCTTGGATTCATCCGCAGAATTTCTGAAAATATTCAAATATTTTCGCAAATATTTCATTACGCGAATCGTGGTTCTTCCCAGCAGAAATCCATGGGTTAGTAATAAATATTGGATGCACGGGTATCAGAACTACCTCTCAGCGAGCCTTGTCTCAAACCTAAATTCTTGGATGCATCCGCAGAATTTCTGAAAATATTCAAATATTTTCGCAAATATTTCATTACTGGAACCGTGGTTCTTCCCATCAGAAATCCATGGGTTAATAATAAATATTAGACGCACGGGTATCAGAACTACCTCTGAGCGAGCCTTGTCTCAAACCTAAATTCTTGGATTCATCCGCAGAATTTCTGAAAATATTCAAATATTTTCGCAAATATTTCATTACGCGAACCGTGGTTCTTCCTAACAGAAATCCATGGATTAGTAATAAATATTCAACGCACGGGCATCAGAGCTACCTCTGAGTAAGCCTTGTTTCAGATGGTGCAAGTGTATTCAACGATGATGCTTTAACAATCACCACACGAACGAGTATTTCAAAATACGATGAAACGATGAACCTATGCAAAATAGGATGAAAAATAACAAATAAATAAAAATTGACCAACGCGCTGGGAGCATGGACCCACTTACCAGCCGACCATGTCGTGGTCAATCCCACTCCAGTTCCATATTTTTATCATATTTTTGTTGTTTTCTCTGAGTTTATGAAAACCTTTCATTTGAACGAATATCCTTTGTTTTGAGGAATCTCCTCAATTCCATGGTGCTTCCTTCGCACGGAGGAAATAATATAAAATTAGGGAAAACGTGATGGGGTGTGACCATTGGCCAACCGGCGATGCCTTGGTCCCAGCCAGCCCCACACCTCATGGTTCCTCATTATTTTATTATTTTTTCCCTAATTTCATGAAAACTCCTTAATCTCATGATATTTCCTTGGTCCCATGAAAAATAATAAAAATTTGGGAAACCCGTGTGCACGGGCCATGGCTGGTCGGTCAAACCCTAGATGGCTCACACGTCCCGCTTTTGTTAGCATATTTTTCATATTTTCATAATCCTATGAAAATTCCTTGATTTCATGATATTTCCTTCAAATTATGAAAATTCCTTCAAATCATGAAATAATGCATAAAAAAGGGAAAACGCATGGGACCGGGTCCTGGCCGGCCAACCATGCTCCAAGCCAGTCCAATATGTCCACACATCCCTTATTTTATTTTTTTTATGTTTCCTTCATCTCATGGAAACTCCTTGATTTCAACAAAACTCTTTAATTTTAGCAAAACTCCTTCGTTTTATCATATTTCCCTAAAATCATGAAAAATATTACAAAAATTATGGAAAACATGTGGGACGGCTCCCTAGGCCGACCATCCTTTCCCACGGCCATGATCGGTCCCACACTCCATAATATTTTCACTTTTTCATTATTTTCCTTGATCTGATGAAGTTTTGACGGTTTTCTAAAAAAAACCATAATTTTGTCATATTTTTCCAAATGGTCGCTCAAACGTGCACCAGAAAATATCAAAATTCTCACGACTGAGACACGAACGTCTCAATGATGAAGCTTGTTACCTTGAACGACCAAGGTTGGATTTTTGGCTCGCAATGTGCCAATCCCACGTGTTTTCACAATTTGACCTAATTTGCACAATTGCACGTATTAGGTCCAAAACTCTCCAAATAATTTCAGAATTTGACGGAGCGATCATCATGTGATCCCGTGACCACCCAGGGCCGGTCTCATGACCCCTTGGTCGGTCCCTTGCCTTTTCATAATTAATTAGGTTTTATCACCTAATGCTGAACCCAGCAGTAATTCAGTAAATGATTAAACCAACATTTAATCATTCTTTCATCACTCACTAAATCTTCAAAGAGGTCTTTGTTTTTGCTCACGTGAGCATATGAGAATTTCATGGTTGATCCATGGTCCCATGAAGCCAGTTCTCCTTCATTCTATGGTTAATTTTCAAATAAACCATCAATCGGTCATCAATTTATCAAATTAGGGTTTCTGAATCCAAGGATCATGATTCCAGATTCAAACGCTCATAATTTTGCAACGATCTCATGATCAGTATTCTTAATAATTATGCTCGGTTCAACTACCAGTGCTTTAATTAATATTTTATTTTGGTCACGCTGCCAATAATTCATCAAACGAGCAACACTTGCTCAGATGAGCAATATTTACTCAAATCAAGGAATATTGGTTCAACTATCAATATTCAACAAATTATCGAGAAACACTCGCTCACCTCAACGTGAGGATTCCACCACTGTTCAGCAGACACGTTTGATTCATGAGTTGCAGAACATTTCACAAAATCATGTTTAACTCAGCAAATACGTGAACTCATCGTCCCACGAAGTCATGAAATCAATAACTGACTAAATTAAACACGAGACATCAATCGTGTCACTTGGGGGATATTAACTAGGGTTTTGGTATGGCGGTCTACAACACATGTGTTCATCCACGACGAGAATGTGAGCAAGTCGTGCAATCAGTTGGAAGAATCAGCAAGAAAGTGGGTGGAAAATTAACCAAGTCTCCGCACGATGAGTAATTGGTTTAACACGACTTTCCACTTCCCCACTCTCTGATTCCAGCAAACTGTCACACTTCATGGGATCATGGTGTTTTCAACTCCGACATTATATAATGTCCCTGAATCCTGATTGAGACAGCAGCATTCGAAGAGTTTTCAAACATTCGAACAACAATCGTCTGAACGAGCAATTTCTCACCAAAGTTCATACAGGCGCTCTTTTGTCGACACGAACTCACAGAAATTACTCTCAATCAGGCAAGAGTCAATCATTCAGAGCATTTCACGCTGAATTCATAACACACCTACAATCTCAGATCATCATTGATCTCACACATTTCTCACCTTCCCTCATACAGATTAACCCATCCTCTCTTGTGACCAAATTTACTCTGAAACGACCATTGTCTTGGTTTAGGCCGGAGTACTATAGATTGGTCTCTCGAACTTAAAGCACCCCCTTCATAGCGGTGCATCTGTGTGAGGTTGAACATTTTGCTCGGTTCAAGGAATCTCTTCCGCACGGTCGTCCTCAATTCCGCAACAACCAGCAAATCATTTTTCCCCATCTACAGATTTGCGACCACAGTGGGAGATCATTCTCTCGGTTGCACCCTCAAGCCTTCACAAGATGGTTGGTCTTAGGATAAACTCAACTACTTCAAACTCAATCCAGAGTCCTTCAAATGGGAATGCTCCTCCTTATAATGCCATGTCTGGCAGCACGGAGGATGGAAGAGTCCCAACTCTAACTGAATTGGCACGAGCCCTGGAGATCCACACCAAGAACATGGATCTAATGAAGGATACAATGAATCACATACTTGATTTCCTCATCAATATAACGTCCGAGTTAGGAATCATCTCTGCTTCGAAAGTCTCACAGGGGACTGACTTGTCATACGATGACCGTCAAATCAACAGTTTCGCTACTTATGAGAAATCGGTAGACTAGGAGGTGGCACAGCTGGTCGAAGGTTTATGTGAACTCTTACACTTTTACAGGAAGCAGCGAACCAACACGTTTGCTGCACTCAACCAGATATCATCTGAAGTACCCTTAGCCTCTTCACCTCCAGCTGAAGAAACATTCATGATGTCTGAACATTCAATCAACAACATCACCTTTGGAGAAGAGGACGGCATGGCAGACGAAGGACATAATCGAGCCATGTACGTGACCGGCTTTATCAAGGACTCTGAATTCAAGAGGGCCCTCGTTGATACATGCGCTTCTACAAATATCGTCACCATGAAGACTCTCAAGGCATCCAAGTTTCCACGAAATAAGATCGTTCGTCATCCCATCTTGATGACAGGTTTTGAAGGAAGCCAAATCTATACATATGGATACACATACATAGACTTGAAGGTGGGGCATATTCAATCAAAAGCCAAATTCCACGTGATCGAACAAGAGCCTGACTATCACATGATACTCGGACGACCATGGCTCCATGACAACAAGGTGGTTCCTTCAACATACCATCAATGCATGAAAGCATTAATCAACAACAAAATTGTTCGTATTGCGGCTTCATCATCTCCTTACGCACCTATCTATGATGATGAATTCCTTGAGTCTCAGATAACCTCCCCGAACCTCCGAACAAGGTTCACAGTGCTCCGCTCCCAAGTTGGAAGTACATCGATAAGGTTGCAGATAAGCCATTGTGCTCAGACGTCATGGGAGCTAAGTCATCTGCTACACCAATCAAGCACCGCAAGGATCAGCCTTCAACTCATGAATCTAAGTTCATCACCAGTAGCAATGTGGATGGGAGAATTATTTATCGGTGCAAGGATTATAAATTAACAGGGGAGAATGATGAAGAGTCTCCCCTCCCCGAAGAATCATGTCAGAGTGAGTCATCACTCGAAGAAGAGGTTCAAGATGCTCCTCAACAGCTACAAGACGGCACTGACTCCACCACTGATGATCTCGAAATGATCAACATTGGAACGGAGGACAATCCAAGACCGATTCTAATTAGCTCAGCACTGTCACCAGAGGAAAGGACGGAGTTAATAGCACTACTGAAAGAGTATCATGATATCTTCGCATGGACATACGAAGAAATTCCTGGTCTGGACGGCAAATTGGTTTTTCATCATCTGCACATCACATCACCCCTGGTTCAAAAGCCGTCAATAAACCGCCTAGACAGTTCAGACATGAAGTCGAAGAACAAATCAAGGTCGAGATTCAGAAATTATTGGCAGCATGATTTATCAAACCTATTCAACATCCAACATGGATGGCAAATATTATTCCTATCAAGAAGAAGAACGACCAAATCAGATGCTGTGTTGATTTCAGGAATCTGAACAAATGATGTCCAAAGGATGACTTTCCTTTACCCAACATTGACCTGCACGTGGATGCAACAAGCGGTCACGGTATGTTCTCATTTATGGGTGGTTACAGTGGATACAATCAGATCAAGATGTACTAGCATGATGTCGAAAAAACTGCATTCCATACTCCTATTAGGAACTTCCACTACACGGTGATGCCTTTTGGATTAAAGAATGTCGGTGCTACCTATCAGTGAGCCATGACTGCTATATTCCATGACATGATGCACAAGCAAGTGGAAGACTATGTCGATGATGTCGTGGTGAAATCGAAGACTCGAGCATCTCATTTCCAAGTTCTGAGACAAGCCTTTGAAATATGCAGAGAATACAAATTAAAGATGAACCCTCTAAAGTGCGCTTTTGGTGCTTCCTCCGGAAAGTTTCTAGGATTCCTGGTCACATCAGAAGGAATCAAGGTCGATCCAGATAAGATGAAATCTATTACCACCATGTCTCCTCCACGCACCGTGAAGGAACTCCAAAGTTTTATGGGAAAGGTAAATTATATTCGACGCTTCATTCCTGGATTAGCCCATCTTATTGTTTCGTTCACCCCTCTATTGAAGAAAGGAGCAAGCTTCACCTGGACAACCGTCCAACAAGAAGCATTCCAAAAAATACAGCAGATAATGTTATCACCCGCTGTCATGAAGTTTCCAGTGCAAGGTCGACCGTTGATACTTTACACGGCATCTAGTGATGTCGCTATTGGAGTACTCCTTGCTCAAGAAGACGATGAAGGCATCGAACGGACGATCTACTACTTCAGTCGTACAATGCGAGACGCTCAACTCCGATACCCAAAGGCTGAAAGAGCATGCTTGGCATTAGTGCATGCAATCCAGAAATTCAGGCACTACTTATTATCCAACAAAGTCGTGCTCATTTCCAAGGCTGACCCTATAAAGTTTCTACTATCAAAACCAGCCTTGATAGGAAGGCCGGAAAAATGGTTACTTCAGATGTCAGAATTTGACATAGCATGTACGCCACCAAGAGCAATAAAAGGGAAGGCAGTAGCAGACTTACTCGCTACTTTTCTAAGAGATGATACAACAGTACTACATGAAGACGTACCTGGTGAGTTTCCATACATCTTGATCATCAAGGAAGAGACATGGCTTCTGTACTTTGACGGTTCCGCTACTCGTAGCAACGATACTGGAGGAGCAGGCATAGTGCTCGTCCCTCCACCGGGCGAGGTTTTCTCACATTCATTCAAGCTGGATTTCCAATGTACCAACAATTCAGTAGAGTATGAAGCATTCCTATTGGGATTATCCTTGGCCAAGCAAGCCGGAGCAACACAGCTCGAGATAAGGGGAGATTCAAAACTACTGGTCAATCAAATGAATGAAACCTATTCCCTTAAAGAAATCACACTGGCTCCCTTCATAACTGAAGCCCAGCGGTTGCTGACCTACTTCGCTGATGCAACGATCGTCCATACTGGGCGAACTAATAATAGGCATGCCGACTGTCTGGAAACTCTCGCCTCTAAGTTGCAATTTGAAGGAGCAGAAAAGACAATCACTGTGCAAAGGTGTACTGTTACATCTACATGGCTTGCTCAAGTTGAAGATATTCAGGCAGATGATTGGCGAGCGCCTATTATTCACGAATTGAACAGTTCTCTTTCAGAAGGGAAAGTCAGTCTCAAAGAATTGAAGAATTATTTCTTACTTTATGGAGCATTATATTATCGAAACACTGATGGATCTTTATCACGATGTCTTGGACCTGACGAGGCGAGCAACTCAAGCGCATACATGAGGAAACCTGTGGACAAATACTGGTAGTAACACTCAACCGAAATCTTCAAAGAATGGGATACTATTGGCCTTCCATGGAGTTTCAATCAAGAGCGCTGCAAAAGTCATGTCCCAATTGCCAGACGCCTCCCCATCACTTGGAAGTTCTAACGTCCTATCACACCGGGGACTGGAGGGAACCTTACATCAAGTACCTTCGGGGAAATGAACTGCCGCTGAAAAAGAAAGGAACAATCAAGCTCATCCAGAGAGCTAAGAGATTTGTTTTTCTCGATGGGATTTTATATCTCAGAAGTTTTGGTGGAAACCTACTGAAATGCTTAGATGAGCATGAAATCCCAGCGATTCTAAAGGAAATACATGACGGAGAGCATCAAGGAAAGAAGAAATTATTTCTCCAGGTTCATGAGAATTATTACTGGCCGACCATGGAAGATGATGCAGCTGCACACGTTCAAAGATGCCATCAATGCCAATTCCATGGTAATCTCATCCACACTCCTTGTCTCCCATTGAATTCTGTGAATAGTCCATGGCTTTTTTATAGTTGGGGACTGAACATCATCGGGAAAATCAGTCCAACATCTTCGAAGCAGCATGAATACATCATTACTGCAATCGAGTATTTTACCAAGTGGGTTGAATCCATTCCTCTTCGAAGCACCACAGGAGTCACGATCGCATCCTTCATCAAAGTGTACATAATATGCAGGTTCGTTGTTCCTAAACACATCGTCACTGATAATGGAACTCCTTTCACCAACAAGCATGTTACAGAATTACTCGAAGAATATGGCATCAAGCAAGTTTTTATATACACCATACTATCCTCAAGGAAATGGGCAAGCAGAGAGCACCAACAAAACTTTGATCCGGATTCTCAGTCGAACTGTTCATGATAATCCCCGAACCTGGCATGAACAACTGCCTATGGCTTTATGGGCTTATCGAACCGCGCCAAGGAGCTCGATTGGAACATCACCATATTCTCTCATCTACGAAGCAGACACAATATTACCAGCAGAAATCAAAATTCCCTCAGCAAGGATCGCAGCATCCAGTGAAATACGATGGGATGAAACTGAAGTTTCCAACTCAAGGATCGCTGAACTGGACATGATTGAATCGAAGCGGGCTAAGGTGGAAAAACATGTAGAAACCTACAAGCAAAGAATCTCTAGAGCTTACAACAAAATGGTAAGACCTCGAACATTTCAAGTAGGAGATCTGGTATTAAAAACAGAAAAGCACATTCAACAAGACATGTCCGCTCCCAAGTTCTCTCCGAAATGGGAAGGACCATATGTGGTTATCAAGGAAGTGTCTGGGGATACTAAAAAATCTTAAAAATTAATGGAGGTGTAGAAAGAAATATAATCAACGGCAAGTGTCTCAAAGCATATTACGCCTGATCCTTAGAGAACAAATACCTTTTCATCATTCCATCACTGCAAACATTTTCAAAAATGTAATTTTCGTTCCTTGAAAGAGAATTCAAATTCTCCTTTGTTCATTAAATATTCCATAAATGAGAAAAATTCATCTATACCATGATCAAGTATTCCACCTAGCCAGAAATTAATTCAATAACAACATTCATAAATGCTCACTCAGAGCAAACCGTCCAGTAACGGATAATCCCTATAAGAAACTTTGTCAAGTTTTTTCTGAAAGATCCTAGTCTTTACCTTCAGATCCTCGACTTCCTTCTTAACCCTGGCAGATTCCAGAGCCAGTAGCTTCTCCTCTTCTAATAAAGCATTGGTCACGGAAATTACATTAGGAGCCTCTGTCGCCTTATGGATCTTGATTATCTCAATTCGACGACAAAGACATCTCACATTGAACCGCAATGTCTCACAGTTCGAGATCATATCATCCCATTCATGTAGCTCATGGTTTTTGACATCTCACAAGTGCCTTTGGTTCATCTCCTCAATAATTGGCAACAGTCCAGCAACTGTGGTCAAGAGAGTCGTAGGAAAGCCTTTCCATACCTCTGTAGTAGCAATGTGGCCATACTTCTTCTATATCCTGGTGTATAAAGGCGCGTGACATTTTGGAATGACAAACCCACCAACCACTTCATTGTCCGGGAAAGTATTGATTAAAGGGGCGTCAAAAGGGAGTCCAACTTTTGGATATTCACGGGTATGAACACCGTCTCCCACTTCCATGGATCCTACAGAATCTTCACTAACTCGATAAAGGCTATCTTCAACCTCAACTACGGTCATAGACTTTCCGCTCCTTCTTATGGCGTCAACTACGACACGGACATCCTCCTGCAACAAAACAGAGAAGTATTTAATGTCAAGGGAGCGCAGTATAATCTCAAGAGTTATGAGGTTACTTACGGATGATCCAGCCTCAACACGAGATAACATGTACCGCAAAGGAGATCTGATAGTTCGCTTAAGCCGAGAAGAAGCGTTCTTCTGATTACCCTGCAGAAAGTTTTTCTTTAATGATCAAATTATCATCTTGATCAGGCAAAGATAAGAGGGGTGAAAACTTACGGAGATACACGCTGCTATTTCGCACTTTGACTATCATCTTGAGAAGAAATACCATTTCTTGACATAGTGGCAACATGGTATGATCACGAATTCTCTGCACGGTGAAACTAACTCAGGAATGGAAGAAATATTTGCGTAGACGATAGCCTCGAAGTCTTGAAGATATACGTTAAACACGGTGGAGGTTTATCTTCTGTGGATAGTCAATTCTGTTGCGGGTTTTACTGAAACCCTAACATTTCAAAAAGGGCAACACTGAAGGCACTGAGGAAAAACAGCTGAGATTGGCACGCACGGTCAAGTTACATGGACTCATGTTTAACACGTATTCTCTCAGCCTATGCAACACGTATCTTTCAGTTCCTTCTACAAACGGAAATCACTAAGGAGAATTGAAAGTCATGATAAATTCAAGGCACGAACATTGGTTCATTTACTCAGAATAATCAACATTAATAGAAGCGTTTTCTCATTCAAAGGAAAATTCTAATTCAGAAGAAAATTTGTTCAAATCATCGAAGAAATGTCTACTACGAAGCCTAAAGAACATTCAAATGTTTCAAGGAAGGAAAGAAGACAAAACTACTCGTCAGACTCATTGTCAGAATCGTCATCACTATCCTTCTTGTCATCCGAGTTGTCATCACTATCTTCTTCATTATCAGAATCAGTGTCGACGGGTCTCGAATAAGCTTCTGGATTATCATCTGAATCCGAATCTTCCTCCGATTCAGCTCCAAATCACTTCATGGACCTCTGGTACTCTCTTTCATTTTGATCAGTCCAGGTCCCGGGTACCTCACATATGTCTTCTTCAGAATCATCAACATCAGAGTCAGCATGCAGCCCTTCCATGAGACGTTTCTCTTCAGCCTTTTGCATTCTGCGCCGGATTCGATCCTTCTCACGCTGACGAGCATCTTTTGCGTTATCCTCAGCTTTTCTTTTCCTGAGTTCAGTGAAGGAGACCCTCCGCTCAATTAAGGGTACGCCAGACTTCGGCCCCTTACCCTGAGAGGATTTTAATCTCGTTACGGGAACTTTGGAATCCTCATCAGAAGAGCTAGAGGAAGAGGAATAATTGTTGTTGTTGGACATTTTCTGGAATCAGACGCACAAAAGATTACCAACCTGCAAACAAATCCATCGGAAAAAATGGTAACTCTTAAATCTTACCTTTTTACGCTTCCACTAACGGTAGTGATAGTAATGCAAGGGTTAATACTTCAAAATCGTTCGTTTCTTCGAAACCTACAAAAACGAACAACTCAGATTTTTTCATAAAATCATGAATATTTCTACTGTGTGGACATTCACCATAGATTTATGAAAAACTAAAACATCATTTCATCATAAATAATTGTTTACTTCTAAGCAATATCGCACAAAACTCAAGTTTTAATTTTGGAGAAAATAATATATATTTGCATGTATATATAAACAAAACGTTTATTTACTCACGTAAATAAATAAAGATTTTCAACATGAGCCAGGCTCATAAAAATAAATTGTGGACACTCCATGGTTCAGAAAAAAAAAAATCCATGAATCTACCATGGTTTTGCAAAACCCTTTTCCTTCGTGTCGTCATACGTCTTCAAAACGAAGGTTTATTTCAATTTTGTGAAAACTCATGCATTACACGATAAAGTTTTACATGAAAGCTCATACACAAAATTTTATCACTGGACACAAGTTCATATATACAAAAATAAGAGAACTCGTTTCTCCGCATCATCGTTATTCTTTAAAACGAAGATTTTACTTCTGTTTTGTGAGAAATTCACTTTTTCGTGATAAAAATTTGTCTCACACGAAAGATCATCAACATAGTTTCATCACTGAACCTACATATTCATATATGAAGGTAAATCACTCCTAAATCAGGGATTATTACTAGTTTTCAAAAACTAACGATCAAACGAACAAACGTTTTCAAAAACGAAGGTTTTCGACGAAACCCACACTCATATATACACGGGTATATGATGATATTTATCAATGATGTTATAGTAAAGGTTCATTGAAACTTGTGAAGGAATATTTTTTTAGACTCAATTTTTAAAGCAAAAAAATATAACAAACTCAAAGTATGATTTTTTCAAAATGATGGAGAGGCTGGGGCTAGGATTCCACCATTGGTCGATATTAGTGATTTAATAAAACAATAATTATGCAACTCAACATTAAAATTGATTCTAATAGTATTGCCTAGACATGTAGATTTTCAAAAGAATAGATGTTAATCCAAGCATAGAATATCAAAACACTAAAGCAAGCATATTCTATCAAGAGAAAATATACCTAACTAATCAAAATCATAAAATCAAATTTTAGTTCAATGCAAAAATCTTAATAGAGTTGTTATAATTAATTAAAAGTAGAAATATATCACTTTTACCGAAACAAAGGCTTCCTCCATTGCCCCAAGGATTGGGTTTAGCTCATCTTGATGGAAACATGCTCAAAAGTTGATTTCATTGCTCAAATGGTGTTCACAAATGATTAAATGGGAGAAATAATAATTAAACCGGGTTTGTAACACTTGTATTTGTTACAAACTCGGCTGTTACAAAGAACGATAACTTAAAACTGTTGCTGATACAGTAAATATAAGACTGTTGTAGAACTGTCGCAATTGTTGTAGCATGAAGGATGGTCTACGGGGGTCTTATGTTCTTCGTGTTCTTCCCGTGTAGCAGCATAAATTTTTTCTCTGCAACTCGATTCTCGCCTCTGTCTTCTCCCAAACTCTCCGTCCCCCTTATGCTCGACCCCATAAACCTATTTATACACCTTTGGAACAAGAATAACTCCTCATTAATCCAAAAAATCATCCCATTACTCGGCAGTGAATAAAAATATTCTCAGGATATATTCTTTCCATCCTTCCCTTCTCATACGTTTAATTGCTGCAGATACCCTCCAATACACTCTGTTACACGTCCAAAAGTGAGTGAACAAGTTGTACACACGCTCCAACTTTCCAAAAGAAAATCCAACAGAATCCCGTGAGTCTCTCCAATTTTGTTTCGCTTCATTCCCAAGCACACAACCCAGGTTTTGCGATTCTAACACACATGCTAATCCTGTTTAGTCAAAACAGGATATTTCCAACCAACTCCGTCGATTGAATCTCCTTCAAACTCGTAAAAATCTTCTTTGCAAAATATCGGGTTTTCAAAACCCAAATTCCCGCCAAAACCTTGAATTTGAAATGTAGAAGAAGGTGTGCCCCTATCCAGAGTAGGGGCGCCTTTATCAGCCGGGGTGTCCTAGGGTGCCCTTATCCAAAGTGATGGTGGTTTTATCACTTTTCTCCGGGGGTCCAAAAAGCACTTTTCGAGCAACTTTTTTCCGCATAAGTGTAATTCTCCAATAACACCTAAACAAACATTAAAACACCAAAATTAGTACAAAAATCGAGACTAACAATAGAGACACTGAGGACAATTCAGACACAAAAATGTGTCTATCAAATACCCCCAAACTTATTATTTGCTAGTCCCGAGCAAATATAATCTAGAAAATAAAATGACTACACTTAGCACGTGCAGCAAGTCGTTAAACCGCTAGGTGGCCCTAGTGGAGGAGTGATTTCTCCGGAGGGTTTACCAGAGGTGTACCCACAAAACCTATACTTCTAATTGGTCACAAGTATCCAAAGAGCTACGAGGACATACAAATTCTCAACCTATCTCCAAGTGACTAGAATGCCATAGAAATTAAAGGTGCCAGCTCTAAAGATGACTGAGGAAATGGGAGACATATCCGCAACACTGCTGGATAAAGAGATATCCGCTACACAGCTAGATAAACATTGTAAGATGCGTCCGCTGATTTACAGCTGGATAATATTACGAGAGAGATAAAAATGAGAGGGACATCTGCTACACAGCTGGACTAATTACGTGTGATGAGTTAAACCAGTGCTAGAAAGATCTTGTGCCAGATTGAAATCAGACTAACAAAGCAACCAAATGTATCTTTCTTCGACTCTCTCATAGTGCTCAGTAGAAACAACGTCTTATTCGGCTTCAACTGTTGATGATAAACTCTTGAACCTCGTAGAACCTTGACAATTAACTCTTCTCTTCGATTCCTCACTTGAAATTTCCTTATAGATTTCTATTTCCCTATGGCCTTATTTAAAATTTAAACTTTACTTTTTTTTGATGAGTAATAACAAGACAAAAATTTACATGGCCATCACAGAAGGAATTTAACACTTATGAACTTGTTATGTCTTCGCAACTTGTTATGTCTTAGTATCATGAACTTCAACAACTTATATCGTTTGATTTTTCTTGCTCTTATAACTTCTTGTAACCCTTGATTTTGAATTCTGATTTTCTATTTTGCTTCTAAACCTTAAACGTCTTCCACTTTCTTCATAGATTTTGATGTCGCTCCGTTTGTTGATGATGATAAGTTTCTACTGAGAGAGAGTTGTAATCCAGTAACTAAGACTACATTGTGAGGTTGCTTTGTCTTTCTGGCATTTCCTGACCTACTTGCCTTTCCATCATGGATGGTTAGGTCCATCACGGTTACCCTCTAAAAGGAACAAGTTCTCTCCTGAATTTCAAGGATCTCAATGTCTTTTTCTCTAATGTCTCAATAGGTTATTATCCCTAGCATTCCAATTTCTATCTTTTCGGTGAGAAACAGTATGTAATCTTAGCTAACCGGATACCAAGTGACGCTAGAAGTTTCAAAAGTGCAACTAAAAAGTTTCTCCCATACCCCCAAACCTAAGTCTAACATTGTCCTCAATGTTCTAATAATTAAAAACATGAACAAGGAGAAACCGTTATCACTAGAAGGAGATGAGGAAAAATATTACCGTGTTGCAAGAGAAAGGTATACCTCCCAAGGAGTGCTAATTTTTAAGTCTTCAGCCAGACATCAAATACCTCAAAAAGGATCTTCACCTTCCAAAGTCATACACCAATAGCCGAAATAGTTGTGGGTCCATAAGACCAAATATAGTTAACACCAATATGAGACAACTGCACTAGTTCAGAAAAATAAATAGAAGGAGCACATCCTCATCTAAGGTTTCTGTCAAGACAACTGGGTTTATCTGGGGAAAATAACGAGGCTTCATACGTGTGTCTTGATAAAGAGATTCATCCGAGATATTGGCCTCTAAAACCTGGGTCACTTCCTGGACAGTATCAGGAGGATCGGGTTGCGGAGTCTGAATAGACTCAAGTAATATCTCAGACGCACAAGGCTCGAGTCCCAAGTTAGGGACTTCAATTAGGGACACGTGACGATCACAATAACCATCACTACCCCCAAACTTAGGGTTTTAACTACTCACAGACAAACCTCTAACGATAGCTTGAATTTATGGACCTTCAGATTCTCTAAAGTACTCAAGAGATTCTTCTAGTTCTCTACCCCCAAACTTAAGGTCATCATTATTCTCAGAAAGACCTAACACTATTGTTTAGATTTATGGGTCCGTAGAGTCTTTAAAATACTCAAGGGCTTCTTCTACAGATTGATCACACGTCTGGTCTAAGAGAATGGTTTCCTCAAATTCATCTAAAGAGTCTCCTATTAAAGTGTCATGCCAATCATCCTGAACTAAATCCTGAACTAAAGTGCTAATCATATTCACTTCTTATAAATCATCATTCTTAGAAGGTTGCCTAGTAACATTAAATATATTTAGTTCGGTGACCATATTACCAAAGGATATGTTCATAAGCCCGGTCCTACAATTGATGACAACGTTAACTGTGGCTAAGAATGGGCGACCTAAAATCACCGGGATTTGAGCACTTGGGTCCTGAACAGGCTGTGTGTCTAGAACAACAAAATCTACTGGATAAATAAACTTATCAACCTCAATCAGAACATCCTCTATGACACCACGAGGTACTTTAACAGACCTATCAGCTAATTGAAGTGTCATGTTAGTCGGTTTCAACCTACCAAGACCTAGCTGGGTGTAAACATGATATGGAAGTAAGTTAACACTAGCTCCTAAGTTAAGTAATGCATCGACCATGTGCTTACCAATTGCACAAGATATGGTGGGGCATCCAGGGTCCTTATACTTAGGGGGTGTTTGGTTCAGAAGGATGGAACTTACTTGACCACCTAAAAAGGCTTTCTTTTGGACATTAAGCTTATGCTTTCGTGTACAAAGATCTTTAAGGAACTTGGCATAAGCAGGCATCTGTTTAATTTCTTCTAACAATGGAATGTTAATGTTCACCTACTTAAATTTCTCCATTATATCATTGAAAGTCGACTCCTTTTTTGTTGGGGATAACAACTTTGGATATGGGGCTCCATGCACAAAGGTAGTCCTATCAGGAATTTCTTGGGACTCCTTAGGAATTGTTTCAGTTTCCTCAGGTATGGGATCCTCCTCTTGGGAAGTAGAAGGTGGAACTACATCATGTTCACTTTCAGGCATGGCGACCTTATTGTCAACTTTCTTTCCACTCCTCAGGGTTGTAATAGAATTCATATGATTGTACGATTTCTCTCCTTTGGGGTTAGGATCAGTATGACTAGGGAATCTTCCATCTTTTCTGTCACTTATATACTTATCTATTTGTCCAACTTGAAGTTCTAATTTAGCAAGAGACTGGGAATTATTCTTAAAATTCTTCTTGGTTTCCTCTTGAAAATTAACATGTCTCTTTATTAACATTTCCTGGCTTTGTGATAGCATATCCTGGATATTTTTTAATATACTAAGAGATTCCTCTAAGCTAGTCATTCTATTCTCAGATGGGTTCTGAAACTGGTCTTGACCTGAAGAGTTCTTGGCATAATCAAAACCTGGGGGAGGCTGAGAAGTACTAGACTGACCTTGATTCTGGCTCTTAGACCAAGAAAAATTAGGATGGTTTCTCCAAACAGGATTGTAGGTCTATGAGTATGGGTCAAACTTCTGACGGTTCTCAAACCTAGAATTGTTATAGACAGCATGGGCTTGCTCTTCACTAACATGACCTTCCAAAAACAAGTTATTAGGTTCTACTCCACAACTAGAGACTTGAGAGGCTCTAATTCTATCATTAGCTTCAACAAAGGACCTATTTTTAGACTGACCCAATTCCAAAGATTCTAACCTCCTAGATAAAGAAGCAAACTTAGCATCTGACCCAAAGCTTGTATCTACCACATTGGTGCTACTTCTATTGACCAAGAGTCTTTTAGGGGGTTCAACACAAGACTCCCACTGTTGGGATTTTTCAGATACATCTTCTAAGAAGGAAAGTGCATCATCAGCGCTTTTACTCGTGAATAAACCTGCTCACATAGACTCGACCATGGCTTTGGTCGAATAGTCTAAACCTTCATACAAAATTTCAACTAATTTCATTTTTTAGAACCTATGGTGAGGACATTGCGACAGAAAATCATTAAATCTCTCTAAAAACCTATAAAGGGATTCTCCTTCTTGTTCCATACTGGCACTAATTTTAACCTAAAGGATGCAGTTTTATGCTTTGGGAAACACTTTAAGTAGAAAGCAGCAGTAAGTTGGTCCCATGTTTCTATAGACCCAGATGGTAGATTATTCAGCCAAGACTTGGCTTTATCCCTTAAGGAAAAGGGGAACATCCTAAGTTTCACGACTTCATCACTAAGGTCTTTAATCTTAATTGTTCCACAAACTTCTTCAAATTCCCTAACATGAAAGTAAGGGTTTTCATCGTCTTTTCCTAAGAATATAGGGACCATCTGAAGGATACCAGGTTTCAACTCATAATTAGTCGTAGAGGCTGGCAATTTAATGCACGATGCTCGGTTGGTCCTAGTTGGGTACATGTAATCTTTCAAAGTAGCCATTGCTGGCACAGCTGAAGTACTAGGGGTACTTTCCTCACGAAGAGACAAATTCTCAAAACTGAAGTTTCCAAAAACGGGGCTCTCAAAAGAAGAGTCTTCGAGCTCCCCGCCTTCACAAGAATAACTACTAGGTTTGTCACTAATCAAACGACCTAGAGTGTTTCTTTTCCAAGACCGTTCTCTAATGACCTCAGGCATACACTAGAAAAACAAAATAAAAAGAAAAATAAAAAATCCTAAAAGTAAGGGAGGTTCTAAGAAAACACAAAGCAGGCTGAGTCCACCAAACCAAACCTAGGGATTTCTAGCAAACAAAAAGCATGATGGCTCCACTTAGATTGTTTTCTAGACCAGCTTCTAATCCTTCGAAAGGGAATTCGTTACAATCTAAGAAAACCCCTATGGAATCAATCCGAGTTTAAGTTAGTTGAATAGAGGCGAGGGAAGCTATGTGGAGCTTTGATACCCAAGGCCTTATCGCATTACAAGGTGGCACAGTCACGCATTCAACTTTCATAAACCATCATGAACTTCAAAGCATGCTCACAAGAGTAACCAACATTTTTCGAACGACTTTCCTATTAAGCTCGTTACCCTATCAGTCTCATTCTATTCCAAATTTTAATCTTAGGTTCGCATTTGTTATTGTTTTCCTAAGGCGGCCAAGAAGAGAACGGTGATGAAATCCGAACCCTTATCTTGTATGGCCAGTCCTTGCCCTTTACTAGCAATTTAAAACAGCCGTTTTCAGTTCCTCGATATATATGCAAACGAAGGAATACAGTAACTCGTTGACAGGGGATTCGCGAGTGTTTCTACAAACTTACCTCCTGTTCTAGACGGGGGATGAACCATTGTAGTCGACTAGGGCCACGAATCCTATGTCATGTACGAACCCGAGGGGCCGAGGTGATATCGTAATCACCGTCCTTCTCTGCAAACAGTTTAATATTTAAACAACCCTTCCGTAGGGTTTAAAAATAAAAGACTACCAAATGTCCAAGTCCAAAGTCCAAAGAGTAAAGAGTAAAGTGCAAAAGAAAAATAAAATCACAAGAATAAAGAAATCCTAATACAATCTAAAGAATTAAACTCTTTTTTTTCCACTCTTTTTATAATAAAAAAAAATCTTCTTCTTTCGCTCCTTTCGATTTGTCTTCAACTCCAAACTTTAAGTATTCACCAAAAGCTTTGGCAAATTTTTCTTTCGCTCCAAATTCCAAAATCTGTAGTAAAAATACAAAAACAAAAACGTAAAGAAGAACAAATAAAGTAAAAACAAATAAAAACCTAAAATAAAGAATAAAAATCTAAAAAATCTAGCCTAAAGACAAGCTCCGTGTCGAAGACGCCAAAAATTGATGATATTTATCAATGATGTTGTAGTAAAGGTTCATTGAGACTTGTGAAGGAAGATTTTTTTAGACTCAATTTTTAAAGCAAAAAAATATAACAAACTCAAAGTAAGATTTTGTCAAAATTATGGAGAGGCTGGGGCTAGGATTCCACCATTGGTCGATATTAGTGATTTAATAAAACAATAATTATGCAACTCAACATTCAAATTGATTCTAATAGTATTGCCTAGACATGTATATTTTCAAAAGAATAGATGTTAATCCAAGCATAGAATATCAAAACACTAGAGCAAGCATATTCTATCAAGATAAAATACACCTAACTAATCAAAATCATAAAATCAAATTTTAGTTCAATGCAAAAATCATAATAGAGTTGTTATAATTAATTAAAAGTAGAAATATGTCACTTTTACCGAAACAAAGGCTTCCTCCATTGCCCCAAGGATTGGGTTTAGCTCATCTTTATGGAAACACGCTCAAAAGTTGATTTCATTGCTCAAATGGTGTTCACAAATGATTAACTGGGAGAAATAATGATTAAACCGGATTTGTAACACTTGTATTTGTTACAAACTCGGCTGTTACAAAGAACGATAAGTTAAAACTGTTGTTGATACAGTAAATATAAGACTGCTGTAGAACTGTCGTAATTGTTGTAGCATGAACGACGGTTTACGGGGGTCTTATGTTCTTCGTGTTCTTCCCGTGTAGCAGCAGAATTTTTTTCTCTACAACTTGATTCTCGCCTCTGTCTTCTCCCAAACTCTCCACCCCTTTCTGCTCGACCCCATAAACCTATTTATATACCTTTGGAACAAGAATAACTCCTCATTAATCCAAAAAATCATCCCATTACTCGGCAGTGAATAAAAAATTTCTCGGGATATATTCTTTCCATCCTTCCCTTCTCATACTTTCAATTGTTGCAGATACCCTCCAATACACTCTGTTACACGTCCAAAAGTGAGTGAACAAGTTGTAGACACGCTCTAACTTTCCAAAACAATTCCAACAGAATCCCGTGAGTCTCTCCAATTTTGTTTCGCTTCATTCCCAAGCACACAACCCAAGTTTTGCGATTCTGACACACATGTTAATCCTGTTTAGTCAAAACAGGATATTTCAAACCAACTCCGTCGATTGAATCTCCTTCAAACTCGTAAAAATATTCTTTGCAAAATATCGAGTTTTCAAAACCCGAATTCCCGCCAAAACCTTGAATTTGAAATGTATAAGAAGGTGTGCCCCTATCCTGAGTAGGGGCGCCTTTATCAGCTGGGGTGTTCTAGGGTGCCCTTATCCAAAGTGAGGGTGCTTTTATCACTTTTCTCTGGGGGTCCAAAAAGCACTTTTCGAGCAACTTTTTTCCGCATAAGTGTAATTATCCAATAACACCTAAACAAACATTAAAACACCAAAATTAGTACAAAAATCGAGACTAACAATAGAGAAACTGAGGACAATTCAGACACAAAAATGTGTCTGTCAGTATATAATTTTATCATTAGAAATATGTGAACAACCCATAGAACTCATGAACATCATCAACCATAAAAAAAATAGTTCGATGCATACATGTCGGCGCCGGCCGGAAATTGGTCGACGATGGCTACGGCGACGGCGGACGGTGGTTCTCCGGCAAACTTTTCTTCTCATCTTGGTGATGATGTGAAGGTGATGAGGTGATGAATCTCTGGTTGTGTGGTAAAATTAAAAAAAAAGGATCAATTCCTTTTATATCAAACTTTATTTCCAAAACCTAATTTTCAAAGGATTTCCTTATTGGGCCCGGCCCGCGAATCCTAAACGACCAAGGTCCTGTCATCCAAATCAGCAGCTCAACACCAACTTATGCTCGTCAAACGATGTTCTATCATGTTACTAAAACCATCTTTCAAGTCATGGTATGCTCGTACAATCGAAATCAGGTAACATCTTAACTTACGACTAAGTTCAATTACTTGTATTGTTATGACCGGAAAATCACCATTCAACGTTGACTGAGGAACACGGCTTTCCTCACTAAGCATGGGACTTAATGTAGATGGTGGATTTTCGACAAAGGTTAAAATCGTAAACCCATAATTATACGAACCTCTGATCTATCAATCAGACGTGAATTTTGAGACACGGGTCTTTCGTCGAATTCTCTGATCGAGAATACTTTCTCTCGGAGTAATGTAGATACGTAGTCTCACAGCTGTACAACGACATATCTCATGAAAACTGAATACTTTAGTAATTATTTCTATATAGTATCACGGGATAGACGGCTCCTAGACAGCTTGCTCTGCTAGTATAGAGCGATAACGTCTTCAGGATACAAACAACGAGTTTACCCTCACTATATAAAGGATATGAAGCTCCAGCAAGCTCATATCAGAATATTTAATGCTCCTAGATGGCTTGCTCTGCTAGTATAAAGTAATGAATTAATTATTCCTAAATTCTTGGATTCATCCGCAGAATTTCTGAAAATATTCAAATATTTTCGCAAATATTTCATTACTCGAGTTGTGGTTCTTCCCAACAGAAATCCATGGGTTAGTAATAAATATTGGACGCACGGGTATCAGAACTACCTCTCAGCGAGCCCAGTCTCAAACCTAAATTCTTGGATTCATCCGCAGAATTTCTGAAAATATTCAAATATTTTCGCAAAATTTCATTACGCGAACTGTGGTTCTTCCCAGCCGAAATCCATGGGTTAGTAATAAATATTGGACGCACGGGTATCAGAACTACCTCTGAGCGAGCCCTGTCTCAAACCTAAATTCTTGGATTCATCCGCATAATTTCTGAAAATATTCAAATATATTCGCAAATATTTCATTACGCGAACCGTGGTTCTTCCCAGCAGAAATCCATGGATTAGTAATAAATATTCAACGCACGTGCATCAGAATTACCTCTGAGTAAGCCCTGTTTCAAATGGTGCAAGTGTATTCAACGATGATGCATTAACAATCACCACATGAACGAGTATTTCAAAATACGATAAAACGATGAACCTATGCAAAATAGGATGAAAAATAACAAATAAATAAAAATTGACCAAGGCGCTGGGAGCATGGACCCACTGACCGGCCGACCGTGCCGTGGTCAATCCCACGCCAGTTCCATATTTTTATCATATTTTTGTTGTTTTCTCTGAGTTTATGAAAACCTTTCATTTGAACGAATATCCTTTGTTTTGAGGAAACTCCTCAATTCCATGGTGCTTCCTTCGCACGGAGGAAATAATATAAAATTAGGAAAAACGTGATGGGGTGTGACCATTGGCCAACCGGCCATGCCTTGGTCCCAGCCATCCCCACACCTCATAGTTCCTCATTATTTTATTATTATTTCCCTAATTTCATGAAAACTCCTTAATCTCATGATATTTCCTTGGTCCCATGAAAAATAATAAAAATTAGGGAAACCCGTGTGCACGGGCCATGGCTGGTCTGTCAAACCGTAGATGGCTCACACGTCCCGCTTTTATTAGCATATTTTTCATATTTTCATAATCCTATGAAAATTCCTTGATTTCATGATATTTCCTTCAAATTATGAAAATTCCTTCAAATCATGAAATAATGCATAAATTAGGGAAAACGCACGGAACCGGGTCATGTCCGGCCAACCATGCTCCAAGCAGGCCCCACATGTCCACACGTCCCTTATTTTATTTTATTTTTCATATTTCCTTCATCTCATTGAAACTCCTTGATTTCAACAAAATTCTTTAATTTTAGCAAAACTCCGTTTTATTATATTTCCCTAAAATCATGAAAAATATTACAAAAATTATGGAAAACGTGTGGGACGGCTCCCTTAGCCGGCCAGCCTTGACCACAGACATGTTCGGTCCCACACTCCATAATATTTTCACTTTTTCATTATTTTCCTTCTTCCGATGAAGTTTTGACGATTTTATCAAAAAACCCTAATTTTGTCATATTTTCCCAAATGGTTGCCCAAACGTGCACCAGAAAATATCAAAATTCTTAGGATTGAGACACGGACGTCTCGATGATGAAAGCATGTTCCCTTGACCGACCATGGTTGGATTTTTGGCTCGCAATGGGCCAGTCCCACATGTTTTCACAATTTGACCTAATTTGCACAATTGCACGTATTAGGTCCAAAACTCTCCAAATAATTTCATAATTTGACGGAGCGATCATCATGTGATCCCGTGACCACCCAGGGCCGGTCTCATGACCCCTTGGTAGGTCCCTCACCTTTTCATAATTAATTAGGTTTTATCACATAATGTTGAACCCAACAGTAATTCAGTAAATGATTAAAACCAGCATTTAATCATTCTTTCATGACTCACCAACTCTTCAAAGAGGTCTTGGTTTTTGCTCACGTGAGCATATGAGAATTTCATGGTTGATCCACAGTCCCATGAAGCCAGTTTTCCTCCACTCCATGGTTAATTTTCAAATAAACCATCAATCGGTCATCAATTGATCAAATTAGGGTTTCTGAATCCAAGGATCATGATTCCATATTCAAACGCTAATAATTTTGCAACGATCTCATGATCAGTATTCTTAATAATTATGCTCAGTTCAACTACCAGTGCTTTAGTTAATATTTTATTTTGGTCACGCTGCCAATAATTCATCAAACGAGCAACACTTGCTTAGATGAGCAATATTTACTCAAATCAAGGAATATTGGTTCAACTATCAATATTCAACAAATTATCGAGCAACACTCGATCACCTCAATGTGAGGATTCCACCACTGTCTCAGCAGACACGTTTGATTCATGAGTTGCAGAATATTTCACAAAATCATGTTTAACTCAGCACATACGTGGACTCATCGTCCCTCAAAGTCATGAAATCAACAACTGACTAAATTAACCATGAGACATCAATCGTGTTACTTGGGGGGATATTAACTAGGGTTTTGGTCTGGAGGTCTACGACATGTGTGTTCATCCACGATGAGAATGTGAGCAAGTCGTGCAATCAGTTGGAAGAATCATCAAGATAGTGGGTGGAAAATTAACCAAGTCTCCGCACGATGAGTAATTGGTTTAACACGACTTTCCACTTCCCCACTCTCTGATTCCAGCAAACTATCACACTTCATGGGATCATGGTGTTTTCAACTCCGGCATTATATAATATCTCTGAATCCTGATTGAGACAGCAGCATTCGAAGAGTTTTCAAACATTCGAACAACAATCGTCTGAACGAGCAATTTCTCACCAAAGTTCATACAGACGCTCTTTTGTCTACACGAACTCACAGAAATTACTCTCAATCAGGATAGATTCAATCATTCAGATCATTTCACGCTGAATTCATAACACACCTACAATCTCAAATCATCATTGATCTCACGCATTTCTCAGCTTCCCTCCTACAGATGAACCCATCCTCTCTTGTGACCGAATTTACTCTGGAACGGCCATTGTCTTGGTTTAGGCTGGAGTACTACAGATTGGTCTCTCAAACTTAAAGCACTCTCTTCATAGCGGTGCATCTGTGTGAGGTTGAACATTTCGCTCGGTTCAAGGAATCTCCTCCGCACGATTGATACAATGAAGTGTTTTGATGTGGTAAGAACTGCGTTAAAAAAGGTTAAGTCTGACCTTGTTCTCATGAAAACCAGTGTTAAAGAACTTTCCAATAAGCATATCCTCTTCAATGCTGAGAATGCTGCCTTTCACAAGCACCAAGACCTTAAAGCTCAAGAAGGTCCTGAACTATCTATATGACTTTAGTTCACTATGACATGGAGGATGTGTGCTAAGTTTAGTTTGTTAGTTCTTATTTACGCCTAGTAAATCTTCTTTTGTTTCTTTTTTATTTAGAAGAATAACTAGTGTTTTGGAATAGCCATTATTGTGATTACACATAGCTATCCAATGTTTTCATCTTCTTGTTTTTAGATTTTTTAGTTTAAAAATTCTAAGTTGTTTGGAAGATGATGGTTGCAGTATTAATCTTTTGATTTTATATATTACAATATTTTGATGGGATATGTTGTTTACGTCCGTGAACTTGATTGTCCCATATTTTGTCAAAAGTAAAGTCATTCGTGAATTGATATGCATATATTGATAAAAGGATGAATAGACTTTTGAAAAACACAAAATTTAAGCCTATATTGTCAATTGTTGATGTAAGATAAGTTAAAATCTTTTGTGATTCAAGGATTATGTCTATTGTGTGTCATTGTGCAAATTATGATGGAAACATAGAATGAATCCTTGTATTATCCACGATATAGAGCTTTATTGATCCATATTATTATGTAGTACCGTGAAGGCTCTGTAGTTGCAGGAAATCCTACACTACACCCTTGTTAAGAATTTATGATAATCAACTCAAATTTGAAGATTAAAATGACACTTTACTCTTTAATTTTCAGAAATGTTACAAGGAATGTTAGAACTCAAGAATACAACCTTTATCTTGGAGTTTACCTCTCCTCAAGACTCTCTCAACTCTCAAAAATATATCATCTCTCTCTGAATCTAGTGGAACTCTTTATATAGGGAATTACATAGTGGATGACAGCTAAGTTTTCCTCTTATTTCGGATTTACTCGCGATCTCATCGCGGTAATTATAATGTTCATTCTCGCAAGCTTTGTAACCATCACGGGACAAACATGCTTTTCTCATGTTTTCTTCAATCGTCAGCTATTATGTCACTCTTTTGACTGCTTTTGTGACACTCGCAAAGTGTGGTTGAAGAACTTGCAGTGATGCTCGCTGGGAAATGTTGTTAATTTCGCAGAGAATGTTGTAGCGATATTCTGGTCCTACATCTTGCCTCTTCTCATGTCTTTTCTGCGAAGAAGAGAAGATCATGAGAACTTTAAAATGATGCAACTACTTATCTTTTCAGATTTCTCTATTCTGACACTTTTTTGTATCCTTCGCCAGCTGTTTTCATATATTCTCTCTTCTAATAAATTTTTGACACGTCCTCTCTAACCGCTGCGATCTGACCGCTCATGTCTTTTCTTTGCATTTATTGCATTCATCTTCTTCGAGAAATCTCTTCTTCTATAAATACTCATTTCATTCTTTTCTTTTCCTCTTTTACTTTCTTCTTCTTTCTCTCCGTAACTTCTTTGCAAGTTTACTCTTCTTCCGTAAATTGCGCGTCTGTTACCGCTGTGATTTCTTTCTTATTTTTCAACCTTTTTCTTCATTCCCATACTTAAAAAATGGTTGCTGCTGGTGCTAAAAATTTGGCTGCTTTTGGTGAGATGCGAGAAAAACTCAAAAGTAAAGGTTTTACTTTGTCTACAATTCCAGATCAAAGTCCTAAATCCGAGCTTTCCATCAAATTATTTTCTGATCATCAATGTTCTCGCGAGAAAGTTATAGTATTGCTAGGTCAACTTGAAGCTGGTCTTCCCATTCCTCTTTATGACCCGGATCTTCCCTTATTTTATGAAATAATTTCTCACGAGAATTTCTCGCGAGCAGTATATCAATTGGGTGGAGATTTTATTCGATTACTTCTTGAATATGCTTCTCGCGGTGCCAATAAAGGATATCGCTACCCTGATACTGCTAAGAATCCTCAATTCAAGGATGTTCCGATCATTCCCGCGATGTATACTGTGGATAATTTTTTCATCAACTATGACATAATCCCCATGAAGAGAGATCGCACTTTCTGGGGTGTCCACTTGCAAAAGAAAGATAAGATTGCTGAAAATAAAGCTCTTATGTTAGATATTGATTGGCATACAAATAACAATCAAGGTCCTCGCCATTCTAGCGATGACAAGTGGTTTATTTTTCCTCTAATTTTAGAGGGTCCGTATATTTCTGGCACTCATGCCTTGCCTGAAGATCTCGTGGAATACCAACCATGGGTGTTCCATTAGCTTGAGGAAGATAAAGAAGTATGCCCTCCTTAGATCTCCACATAACAAGTTATTTTTATTATTTTTCCTTGATTTTTGTATCCTTAAGCTCTCGCTGATTATGATTTTTTATTAGATTGAGAGATTGAAGACCAACTATGAGAATTTTAGGAAACCTGCTACTCGTTTAGCTCTTCAATTACTTACAGATGAAGTAAGAAATATTTCTTTATAAATCTTAACAATATATTGTTGCCTCTATTTCTTATCTTTATCTGTGCTCGCACGTAATCGAAGAATTAGAACCAATGGAACCAAAAACCAAGGTGGAATCTTCAAATGATCGCAAGGGAAAATATAATGCTCCTCCCAAAGGGAATCCTACTGCTCCTCGCAGTGAAGAATCTGACGATCCTCCCTTAAAGAAAAGAAAAACCCAACTCACTTTTTCTTCAACTCCTCAACCCTTTCCAGAAAATTTAAGTGTTGATTTTGATAAAGACAACGATGATGATGATAATGACATTCATTCCATGAAAGATTCTTCCTCTTCTGAGTCTTCAATGGCTCAATTATCCAAGATTTTTGGCGATATTACTCATGGTATCGCTAATGATCATGGAGATGAAGTTCTTAATGAGACATCCCAGGCTCTCTCCAAAGTCTGTGATGCTCCCATATTGGTAGGTAATGATTCTCTCCAAGGAATCTCAAGATCGCTGACTCCCAGTCTCTTAAATTCTCTTTGTACCCTGGTATGTTTTTATTTCTTCAACCTGTTTATGTTTTTATTCCACCGCCAATCCTTAACTTATATTTATCTCTCGCAGGTTGGAAGAGCTTCCTTTACTGTTGCCTCTGATTTAGACAAAAGGCGTGCATTTTCTCAAAAGAAGAATGTTATTCTTCGCCAAAAGAATGAAGAACTAAAATCTGAATTCACTAATCTTTGCGAGAAGAATGAACGAATGGAAGATGAACTTGCTAGTCTTCGCGAGAAGAATAAAGAACTTGAGAATAATCTTTCTCAACAATCGCTCAAAGTATCCAATCTTGATACTGTTAACAAACAAATCTTAGGTATGATAACCTTCTTCTTTTCCTTCATAATTTTATGTTTCACTATTCTTTATTACTTGATTTATCATTCTCGCAGACATTTATGGTCTTACTGATGAGGCTTTAACCATTCAATCTTTTCCTGAACCAATAGACAATGATACTCTTCTAGAACTTCTTAATAATTCTTTAAATAACCCTTCTAATATTAATTCTCTTTCCATAGATGAACTCAGATCTAAGTTTCGACTTCTATAAATTGACTACAGATCTTGTTTAGATATAACTCACAGATTCAAACAACTTTATCAAAATTCCAAAGTTGAGATTAAAACTTTAAAGGTCAAGAACAAAGATCTTTCAAAAGACAAAGACCGTATATCTAGACAAGGGGCTGAAACCTTAGCAAATTTCCATAAAACCATTATTGAAGTTCAAATTGAAAGGGATGGGCTTATCCGCGAGAAGGAAGGTTTTATTGAAAGAGAAAACCAAATTCGTAATGATGTGGAGTTTGCTTGGGCTGAGAAAGTTCTTGACAATGCCAGAACTAATATAGGTGTAGATGTCAGTCTTCATGTTGAACAAGCGGATTTAATTAAAGACATGATTTCTAAAAGAGAAGGTTGTTAGTCATCCTTACTTATTAATTTCTTGTTTGTACTGTTCTTCCTTGCAAAATTTTCAACTTGTTGCTATATACTTGCAGGAGATGAAAAGAGATATCTTGAACGAATTAGAGAACTTGAAGCTGAAAAGAATCAACTCGCAAATAGTCTTACTTCTCGCAATGAGAAGTATTCACGGTTGAAAGAACAATTTAGAATTACTACTGCGAATTTTAATAGCTCTCTTGTTGATGTTCGCAATAATTCCGTTAAATTGGTTTGTGATGATCATGATATTCCTTACTCTATGTACCCTGATCTTGCAAAGGAGATTCCAGCAAAAACTCCAAATCTTGTTATTTCTGATAGCGAGATTGAGAATTATGGCGAAGATGAAGGTAATGATGATAATGATAAAGAAAAATATGGCGAGGAAGAGAAATCTGACGAAGATAGAGATAATATTGATAATGATGAAGAAGAGAAATCTGGTAATGAGGAGAAATCTGAAGAAGAAGAGAAATCTGATGAAGGTGGTGATGGATCTACTTAGTTATGTTTCTTCTCTTTATCTTCCTTGTAAATTTTGTATACTTATTTCCTTCTTCTTGTAATATTGTTGCACTTGTGTCCAACCTGTTACGAGTTTCTTCTGTATGAATTAGAAAAAAAAAAAAATTATGTATATTAATCAATCAATATAACTATTACCCTTTAATTATCTGTATAAATGTATCATAATATCTATGCAATTTTATCATATGATGGATGAATAATAATTTCATCATTCTATGCATTCCCATACTTGCCTCTATTATTTATCTGCAATATGAAAAAATTGAGTAGAGATTAGATATTAGTTGTAAATCAAATTAAATTTGCCTCAATATCGGCGATGTTATCGCTAGCAACAATTGCATAACTTTATGATCTATGGTAAAATCGCAAATCCCATAAATTCTGCGAGCATTATCGCAATAATCTTATGGTCTTATTATGCCTTCCTAATTAAAGGTTTTATTTTGCCACTTTTTTTTTCTTTCTCCGAAAAAATCGCAGGATATCTTTACATTTGCATGTATTGACCCATTGATCTTGTCTTATCCATATTTTTTCAACATCTCTGCGACAATATGATAAGTATAAACTCTCTTACAAGAATTAAACCTTATGACATTGCCGTCTTGCGATGAAATCGCAGGACGTCTTTACACTTTCATGTAAAAACCCATTGATCTCATCTTAACTTTTCTCTTTTGGCTTGTTGCCTCTATATAATTTTCGTCATGCGACAATATGACATGCCTAAATGTTCTTGCGATCATAAAGTCCCATGAAATTTCCGTCTTTAGACACTTATCAGCTCCCTAATGGAGGGTGCCGCCCTTATCTTCCCCCAGGTTGCCCCTTCAAGGAGGGCACATCGGCCATACAAGACTAGCTCCTCCCATCCAGATTTTCCAACAACCAGTTGTTTTCGCAGCCTCTTGTCCTTTATACCTATATGGCTTATAGTTACAAGACTGCACCCTAAGTGGGGTTTTCTTCAGGCCAAGTGCATCATAGCCAAGACTTACCAAGAATAGCCAGGGTAGTTTCGTACGCCCCGGGCACCCTTGGCTCAACCGTGTACCTCGGCGCCTTGGTCATACTCTGCACTTCTTAGAAGAGATTCTTAGTCGTCCAACCAGGGTATAACCTTATGTATTTGGAAATCCTAGATCTCTCTCCTGGATAGGTTTTCTTTAACCCCAATATCTGCATAACTCAGGTTCCAGCAGCGGTATAACCTTATCCCTGAGTCATGTAAAGAGATACCCCCTTATATGACGCACTATTAGGTCTTACATTTGATTCTTGCGAAATTGTATCCGCGAACTAGGGTGTACGCCATAAAGGTTCGTCCCATTCTATTAATCTCTGTGAAATTTTTATTAGCGCTTCTCGCAAGTATTGTAACTCTGATAAAATTTAACTTCTTTGATCTTCTTTCTTCTTGTAAAATTTTGCAATTCTTTCAAACAGAATAATCTTTTCAATTACATTTTCTTCAAACAAATCATTCATAAGCTTCTCTAAATTTCATCATTTTACCTTTCTACTTACTACTTTCTATTGCTGCCTTCTTATTGCGCTTTGCTATTTTCTCTTCATTTGCGAGCCGCTCGCCTCCAACCATTAATTTGTCACTTCTTTGATCTCACAGCATTTCATCTTCTCACTGTTCTATTGCATCAACCATTAGTTTGTCACCTCTTTGTTTCTGTTTGATGTTGTGTATCCAACTTCTATTCCTCGCAGATCTTTCCTCACAAGTTTCCATGTCAATTTCATAACATTTCTTGCTTTCTCCCCAATCTCCTTTAATGACTCCAACTCCCTTTGGATATGGAAACTTGATGTATTGATGATAAGTTGATGCCACACCTAATATTCCGTGCAACCATGGTTTGCCAATCAAAGCATTATAAGGTGATTCAATGTCAACAACACAGAATAAGATTGTAGAAGATATTCCCTTTAATGGAATTCGCATTGTAATCTCCCCTTTGGGCTTGTTAGAAGTACCATTAAAACCATAGATTTTATATGTTGATGGTATCAGATATTCGTCTCTTCCACCCATGGTTTTGTAGGTATGATAGAATAAGATGTCAACTGAACTCCCTGTGTCTATTAGAACTCTGTTGACGGCCCAAGAATCTTCATTTTCATCATTAGTTTCTTCATCTTCTTCTTTTATCTGCTTTGGATTTATTTCTAACCTGACCACCAATGGGTTGTCATGCATATCGCCAGGCTCTGGTACTTCTTGTGCAGTGAAAGAAATAGTTTTCTTCTGCCATTCTTTTAATGGCGAGACTCTCGCAATATTCATTATCTCTCTTCCATATGTGTCTCTCGCAAAGACTCTGCTTAGAACATTATCATGGAAACCCTCAATAGTTCTGTATGAATGTATAATGAAATTACAAAACAAATTCTTTGCTTTAGCCCCAACTTCTATTACGAATGTTTTTGCTCCTTTTACAGCATTCACTCTGTGAATTTCTGGTGTTGGCGGTAATTACTGAGATTGTGGATGTCCAACTAGAAAGGGATTTAGCTTCCCCTGATCAATCATCCTTAAAATTATCCTCTTTATATTCCTGCAATCATTTACTGAGTGACCATGAAAGTGATGGTAAGGACAAAATTCTTGACTTCGATTATTTGGATGTGGCTCTTTTCCCATATTCCATGGTGATGGTATGTTTTCCATCAGAATGATAGCTTCCCAAAAATTTTATATACTAGCATTTAGAGGTGGCATCTTAATTTCTTCCCATATTATCTTCTGATTACCTTGGCTTATGGAATTGTTTTGCCTCTGACCACCATATGTTTCTTGTGGTAGATCAAGTCTTTGGATTTTGTTATTTCCTCAGTGATTGTAATAATTCTTCTCCCTTTCATACTCTTCTTGATCTCGACTGCCCATCGCTACTAACTTCTGCTGGTTATCAATCACCACTTTCTTTTGTTGTGCCTGCGAGGTGCTCTCCACATTGTTAATCATTTTAGGAAGTAAACTTCCGTTTGCCGCTACTGATCTGGTGTTTGCAATTGGATATGATTCCATTTCATTTTGTTTCTCCTCCAAAGCAATGTATTCTTCTTGTAATTCTCGCAGCTCTGTCATGGTGATTGTATTTTTGATTCTGAAAATTTGTATGTATAGTAAATTAGTTACGAACATTGCATTGATGAAAGATAAAATGAGGTATCTTTCATCCACTCTTCCATCCATCTCGATGCACATTGACTTCCATCTTATGGTTAAGTGCTTCAAACTCTCGCTAATCCTCTGTTTTAATCCAAATAAATCTTCAATGCCTGTCCGCGATGAATTATTGCTTATATATGCTCCCAGAAATATAGCTTGTAAATGATCAAAAGAAGTTATAGTATTTTTTGGCAATCCCTCGAACCATTTTAATGCCTCGCCAGTTAAGCTAGACACAAAATACTTGCACAATACAGCATCACGATTCTCCCATTGTAGCATACACCTGACATAATCCTTAACATGATGAACAACACAAGTAGTTCCATCAAAGATACTGGTTAATGTTGGTAAATTTCATTTAGGGGGTATTCCTCTTAGCTGTACTTCCTGAGCGAAAGGGGTTCTCGCATCTTCTTCAATTCCTTCATAAAGTTGCCTTCTGCCTCCTTCTCTTCTATTGTTTATCATTCCTCGCATTTCCGCTAATTCTCTCAATATTTGCTAATTCTCAGCTGAATTTTGCTCCATTGGTCTCTTTAATGCAGTTTCTCTTCTTCTGCGTTCTTGTCTTTCTTGTCTTGCGAGATTTTGTGCATCTTCTTCTTCATCTTCATTCTGTCTTTCTCTGCGATTTTCTCTTTCACCTTTTTCTTGAAATCGCAGCTGATTATGCTGTCTATTTTCTTCTCTGCGAATTTCTTCATTGCTAATCATTTCTCTTTGTTGTCTTTCTATTCTCCTTTGTATTCTATCATACTCTTCCTGAATATTATCATTATGGTGATTTTGCGTCCGTCTCCTTTCTCGATTTTCATGGTTATTTTTCTGTATTGCTTCTTGGAATTCTTGTTCTTCTACTTCTGATCTTAATCTTTCTCTCTCGCAAGCTAGACGTGCCTGTTCAGCATAATGTCTCTCAATTTCATCCTCAATTATTCTTTGATTTCTTTGAATTCCTCACCCATGTAATATTCTCCTATCTTCTTCTCGATTTTCTTCACTATTTTGATTGTTTATATCCTCCTAATTTCTATTATTATGTCTACCTTCCATAGTTTCACCGCGCGGATCATAGAGATTTTCTATTACCTCTTCTTCTCTATGACGTTGCTCTTCATTTGGATTTTGCGTTTCTTCTTGGATATTTCCTCTATCATTTCTCATTGGGGAATTTTGTCTTAGTTCTTCTCTTAATGACCTTGAATTTGATCTAACAATACTTCTTGGTCTTCTACTTTGTAATCTCAAATTCTCCATTCTCAACTCGTGATTTTGTCTTGTTAAATTTGCACGCTCTTCCGCCTCTAATCTTCTTTCCTCTTGTATTCTTTGTCTTAGATCATCTATTGTTTCATCTTCGCCTTCTCCATGAATTAATCCTTCAACCACTCCTTGATTTCTTTCTTCTCTTCTTCCGTCTCTTAATTGTTGATCTTCTACATCTTCAATCGAATCCGATCTCCAAGTATGCACACTCACTCTATCATAATCCACATTTCTATCTTGTATTGGTGTTTGTTGATTCGGTTGTAGAATTTGATTTTCTCCTTCAATCCTTGTTCTATTTCTACTTGTTCTTATCCTTGAAGATTCTCCTAATTCATTTGTTTCTCTACCTGCAAGTCTTTTACTCCTCCTCAAAGTTGTTGGTGGTTCTGATGTATTTCTTCTTTTTCTAGCCATTTCTTCAACTCTAACAATTTCTTCAAATCTTCAAGTTGTAATTAGAGATATCTTAGCTTGATTCTCCCTTTTTCGAGCGCCAAAATATAGTTGCAGGAAATCCTACACTACACCCTTGTTAAGAATTTATGATAATCAACTCAAATTTGAAGATTAAAACGACACTTTACTCTTTAATTTTCAGAAATGTTACAAGGAATGTTAGAACTCAAGAATACAACCTTTCTCTTGGAGTTTCTCTCTCCTCAAGACTCTCTCAACTCTCAAAAATACATCATCTCTCTCTGAATCTAGTGGAACTCTTTATATAGGGAATTACATAGTGGATGACAGCTAAGTTTTCCTTTTATTTCAGATTTACTCTGTGATCTC
Source organism: Papaver bracteatum (assembly GCA_023529315.1). Lineage (NCBI taxonomy): Eukaryota > Viridiplantae > Streptophyta > Magnoliopsida > Ranunculales > Papaveraceae > Papaver > Papaver bracteatum. The sequence goes on along the minus strand of JAJJWX010003231.1, from coordinate 456,445 downwards.
ATCGAGGTAATTATAATGTTCATTCTCGCAAGCTTTGTAACCATCACGGGACAAACATGCTTTTCTCATGTTTTTTTCAATCGTCAGCTATTACGTCACTCTTTTGACAGCTTTTGTGACACTCGCAAAGTGTAGTTGAAGAACTTGCAGTGATGCTCGCTGGGAAGTGTTGTTAATCTCGCAGAGAAGTGTTGTAGCGATATTCTGGTCCTACAGGATCCATTGTGTGTCTCATGTTGAGCACGATACAACTAAGTCGATTTCTTATTGGCATAGTTGGTTTTTCCATGAGATGCTATATGTTGAGCATTAAGAACTAAACTAATCAACTTGTGTGGTTATTTAGTTTGTATTCCATAAGTTTTCTTATGTTGAGTAAATGTACGGTTAAGGTTGTCATGTTATGATAATCTTAGTCGGGGTTCCATAATCTCTTGTGTTGAGCCCAAATGAACTAAATCAATCATCTAGTATGGTTATTTAGTTAGCACTCCGTAAGTTCTTCTTATGTCGAGTGTGGCCAATTAAATTAATTACTCTTGTAATTAGTTTGGTTGAGTATGACAATTAGATTATTTAATTGATTTTTTAAGTCTCCATAAGTTTACTTGTTGTAGTTGCAGGAAATCACACAAAACACCTCATATCATAGTATGATAACAATTTATAGATCTAAACATGTTAATCATCTAAATCTCAAATTTAAGTACTAGAAATATAAATAGACACAAGGATTTTTTACATGGTTCGATCAATGTGATCTACATCCATGGTTCTTCACTATGATTGTTTGAATTACATGAATATTACATTTACACTCCATTACTGGGTATTTGGAGCTCTAGATTTAGTTTTAGGGGAAGAAGATGATAAAGAAAAATAAAGTCTCTCTCTCTGTTACAAAAACATCTACCCCCCTTTTCTCTCTCCTGCTCTCCTCTTTACAAAAATATTAGAATTTCTCTTGAATATTTACTTCACTTCAAATGATATGATATTATGAGAATGAAATAATGAATGAAAGAAATGACAGAAATGAAAGAATAAAGAAACGTGAAAATTTCACAAGAGACAATCTAAGATCCATAAAAATCTAAGATTAGAATGGGGCGAACCTTTATGGCGTACACCCTAGTTCCCGAATAAAATTTCGCAAGAGGAAAATGTAAGACCTAAAGTGCGTCATAGAAGGGGGGTACCTGTTGCATGGCTCAGAGAAAAGGTTACACCGCTACTGGAACTTGAGTCGTGGAGATTTGGGGTCAATAAATCCCATCCAGGAGAGGCACCTTGGATTATCAACTTAAGCATATGACTTGAGTTGGGCGACTAGGGTAATAAGGACTCCAGAAATCGATCAAGGCACCGAGGTACACGGTTGAGTCAAGAGTGCGGGGGGCGTTGGAGCCTATTTACCACTCTTGACAAGTCTTGGCAAATGATGCACTCGGTCCGAAGAAAACCCCACTTAGGGTGCGGTCTTGTAACCATGAGCCATATCGGCGAAGGGATAAGAGGCCGCGAAAACAACTGGTTATTGTTAAGACCGGATGGGAGGAGCTAACCTTGTATGGTAGAAGTACTCCTCCTTGAAGGGGCAACCAGGGGGAAGATAAGGGCGGCACCCTCCTTTAGGGAGCTGATAAGTATCTTAAGACGCAAATTTCATGAGGCTTTTTACTCATGGGAGTATCAAGGCTTGTCATATTAATGGAACAATCCTGAAGAGGAAAAAATACTAGAGAAAAGATAAGGCGAGATCAATGGGTCAGTGCATGCAAGTGTACGGATGTCCTGCGATTTCGTCGCAAGACGGCAATGTCATGGGGCTTTACGTTCGCAAGAATATTTAAGCATGTCATATTATCGCATAAAAAATATCCTACATAGGAAATAATACTATAGAAATGAAAAGACAAGATCAATGGGTCAATACATGAAAGTGTAAAGACGTCCTGCGATTTTTTCGCAAAGAAAAAAGAAACGTGACGAAATAAGACCTTTAACTAGGAAGGAAAAATAAGACCACATAAGAGAGTACGCAAATAAACTTGCGAAGATGATTATATGTAAGCAAACAAGATTGCGAACATGTATAAAGAAATAAAATTGAGATAGTGAAAATGATGCACCTTTGATATTTTGATTATATTATATTATGCGATACTAATAGTGCAGGAATAAACAGTGGAAACAGTAAAACGATGAGATACAATGAGCTAAATATGGACAAAGAATACAATGAAGCACGAGAAAATGAACTTGCGAGAACAATAAATACGCGAAGAGGAATGCATATACTAAAGACAAAGTCAGAGAAATGGAGAATGGAGGCGATTTAAAGCTACATCAGTTTTAGAGCGGAAAAATGTGCTAAGTAACACAAACATTAGCCATACATTGCAATAGATAAGAATTCTAATCATACAAGCATCACACTCGCATCATGAAAGCATCGCATAAGCATTTCATGGCATAAACATTGCATACACATTTCATAACATAATCATTAGATTCGCACAAGTACTTTACAAAACTTTACGGAATAATATCGTAGAATTATTCAGAATTTCGCAGGATTATTCAGAATTTCGTAGAATGTGATTATTTTGCAGGATGTGATTATTTTTCTCAATTATTTCGCACAATTATAAGCAACTTGAAGAGATTATACTATCGCATGAACACAAAACATGAGACCGAGGCAAGATAATAATGAAGAAACAACTCGCTCATTCAATATTTTCTCAAGGATTGTACCTTCATAGATAAAGAACAGAAGCAACTATGGATTACCAATAAAATATTTTATGTTCTTTATCTTCTCGGAAAGAATCATTTCCAAAGTGGACGTTCACTAATGAACAACAAGAATCCTCACCAAAAATGGAGTAATAATTTCGCATGAATAGTGGCAATACTTATTACTTTCATTCAAGGACATATACTTCTTATATTTCGAGGATTGAGTACTTCTTCAAGGATACTTCATACTTCGCATACTTCAAGAGATGATACTTCTTGTTTACTTCGCAAAGCTCCGGAACATCACAAAAGAATAGAGGCAAGTACGTACTTTTCAAGTCCAATATTCTTTCGCTCGTTCCTTTATCAACAAAGATCAAAAACTACTGTAACAACGGATTTTTTCTTAAAGATCATTGTTCAAGCAATATTCAAGAAAAAAGAGGCAAGATGTAGGAGCAGAATCTCGCACAACACATTTGTTAGTGTGCGGGATGCATTCATTTCATTAGCTTGCGAGAATGTAGCAAGAGCCTGCGAGAATATGAGTTGTACTCCACTATATGTAAGTTGTCATCCACTATGTAAACACCTATATAAAGGGAAATTCAGAGAGAGAGAAGATAGGTTTTTAGAATTTGCATTATTATTATCTCCTTCTTTTTCCTTCACTAACTTAGAGCTCTACAAAATATCCATTAATGGAGATTATCAATGTAAATCAAATGTAATTTCAACAATCATAGTGAAGAACCATGGATGTAGATCACATTGATCGAACCATGTAAAAATCTTGTGTGTCCATTTTACAATTTTAGCACTTTAACTTTTATTTTGATTATTAATTAGATTTAGATCTAGAAATTATTATCATAAAATCATATGGGGTGTGTTGTGGGATTTCCTGCAACTACACTTGTGTTGAGAATATTTAGTCAAATTAATCTTGGTTCGTTGTGGTTAATTTGATTGAATATTTCTTGTTGGATTCCAAATTCATACTTGTATGTAATTTGTTGAGTCTAAATAAATACTTCTTTTCTTTTGAAATTAAGGTCGCTCTTGTTGTTCCTTGGGGAATGACATATTATGGGGGAGAATTCTTTTGAACTTGTGCTTAATTGCCAAATCTTTGTGGGGACTGCGGCTGTGGAATATTATAGGGGCTATCTTGCGTCTTTATAAACTCCTTGATGAATGCATTTAACTTCGGCTTTATGATTGCATATAAACAAGATGATACATATTTACCTTTGGTCATGAAATATCTCTTACGGAAATTTCATTAGGATCCCGTTCTTGTACCTTTGCCAATTTTATTAACAAAAAGGGGGAGAATTAATTATAGTTCACACTACAAATACATATGGTTTTCGGATCATTATGTAAGGGGGAGTGGTTTCCATGTGAGATGGAGTATTGACTAAGGGGGAGTGAAGTATCATCATAGTATTGTTGTTGAAGTTGTGATGCAGTTGGACTTTGACGCTGTGTAATAATACTATGACACTGTATAACAATGATTGAGAACCTATGCTTTTCTCATTGTTATAGCTACGGATTTTCAGCAACGATGATGCTAAACTTACAACCTTTGGGATCATTGGACTACTTGGAAGTGACGAAGATTTCGAGTATTGTTGAAGATTAGACATGTGGAATAGGAGCTACAAATTTTATTTATATATTTTTTGTATTCCATATGTTTTAATAGTTTTGCCACTAAAATCGACAAAGGGGGATATTGTTAGAGCACTGCTCAGTCAAACTCGCATGTGTTGCTATCTCAAGCATGTTTGTCAATGTTAGTGATCAAAACTATAAAGTCTTGATTTATAGTATACTATAGATAAGGTCTCGGACTAGGATAGAAAGTATAGTTGAGCTCAAGAAATTCATGGAAATCATCATACAAGATGAAGGAATACTCAAGGAACTAGTGGATATTTATCGACTAAAAGGTATGTGGAGACTTGAACTTATCTATCACTCAAAAGTCTATCTACTCTATCTCCTATCTTGAGACAAAAGCCGTTTTTCTATATAAACTAAAGATATGCACATGTGACATTTCGAGCTGAGTATATCTCGCTTATCTATTTCTAGAAATGTGTGTTGGTAAAGCTTTCGCTTTAGCCAAGTTAATATTTGCCTAGTGACGAAAGTCATGTTACGTTTCAATCACTTTGGAAATTGCTCTGACGAAAATAATTCTTGAATAACAACTATATGACGTCCTTTGAGAATGTTTCAATGATTGAAATGAGAGTTTAGACAATATAACCATTGGGGGATATAAACATTGTTGTGGTAACACATATATGTATAAGTCCTTAGCACTTGAACCGAAGTTTGTGAACTTTGTTGATCAAGTGAAAACTGGAACTTGAGCAGTCAACCCAGTCCGCGAACGTGTGTAGTTCTCGAACCCGAGAATTTCTGCTGGAGTTGTAGCTCGGTTTCAGTCCACGAACTGTCGGAAGTTCTCGAACCCGAGAATTTCTGCTAGAGTTTGTGAACTCCAATCGGTTATGTGAGTCCGCGAACCCAGTTCGCGAACTTGAGTGGTTATGTCTAAAAACGATGTTCATGAACTTATTTAAATTATCTAAGGAATGCTATTTCAAACCGTGGCTTTATAGTTCATGAATCAATTCGACTGAATCACATCGTTTTAGCTTCAATTGTGTCTTGTGTAGTACATAAGATCTCATAGCAATTGAACAACTCTCTAACTAGTTCATTTGAGTCATTTGGACTAGTTATGGTGAAGAAGAATATGGTTGATATGAAAGTTATCATTTGGCTAACCATTTGGTTGACTAATATTGAACCAACTATTGTACACATTTGGGTACGGTTACACCAACCCAAAATTGTCAAATACATGTGTGTATGACATGCTAAGTTTTCGATCTAACGGTTAAGAGATATTAGCTTGTATCTAATCATGTTTTCATCTAACGGTGAATATTGAATGCTTTGTTACTAAGCTAACATTGATTGCAAACCCTGATTTGAAAGACTATATAAGGGAGAACTCTAGCAACTGGGAAACCTAATCCCCACACATTTTGTGTGATACTAGTTTGCTAATCTAGAGTCGATTCTCCTTTAACCTTTGGTTTTCTTCTTCTAAAACCAGGTTAACGACTTAAAGACTTCATTGGGATTGTGAAGCAAGACCGATACTTCTTTTCTTGTAGTTGTGTGACCTGATCTTGATGTTTCTATCCTACGAGTACAATTGTAACAATTGGCTTGAGATTTATATCTCCAATTGGAAAGATATAAAAGTAATCACAAACATCTTTGTCTCATTGTTTGTGATTCCACAATATCTTTTTTCGCTGCGTCGATTAAGACTATTGTGAAATGATTGATAAAACTGAGCCATTCTTCGGGAATATAAGTCTGGTTTTATTGATTGGTTCCTGTTTACCTTGATTTATCAAAAGACGGAACAAAACTCATAGGTTTATTCGTGGGAGACAAATTTATCTATCTTATAGACTTTTCTGTGTGAGACATATTTGTTTGCTAAATCCTTCGACTTTGGGTCGTAGAAACTCTTGGTTGTGGGTGAGATCAGCTATGGGAATCAAGTGTGCAGTATCCTGCTGGGATCAGAGGCATAGGAGCATAATTGTACCTTGGATCAGTGTGAGATTTATTGGGGTTCAACTACGGTCCAGACCGAAGTTAATTTGGAGTAGGCTAGTGTCTGTAGCGGCTTAATACAGTGTATGTTTAATCTGGACTAGGTCCCGGGGTTTTTCTGCATTTGGGGTTTCCTCGTTAACAAAATTCTGGTGTCTGTGTTATTTTTATTCCGCATTATATTTTGTTATATAATTGAAATAATACAGGTTGTGCATTGTTCAATCGATTAGAATATCCGACCTATTGGTTGTTGATTTAAATCGATTAACACTTGGATATTGGTCTTTGGTACCATCCAAATTATCTCTCTTTGATTAGACTCGCGAATCATATTTGCTTGAGTAAATCAAATTGAGAGATTGAGATAATAACTCCTTGAGATATTTTCTATTGATTGAGTCTAGTTTATTCTCTAGAAAACAACTCGGAGTTGTCCATACATATTGCTAATCGAAATATTGGGTGAGGTTGTTAGACCCCCGCTTTTTCATAATCGATCCTTGTAAGAGGTGCAAGTGAGATTCTTTATTTCTCCAAAGCACAACATCAAGATATATTTGCTGCTCTCAATCGCATTGTGTCAGGAAAGCGGTTATTTTCAGTCGGAGAAGCCACTCCTTAGCCCCAACTTCTCTTAGGAGGCGTTGTTGGAAAATGCAACTGGGGGATGCTGACCACTTCCTACCTGAAGGGCGTCAAGTTCGATAGCATGCTGATTGACCCGGCCTCTGAATTCAACGTTGTTATCGCCAAGACTCTTAGAGACGCAGGGATTTCAAAGCGGGAAGTTGTTCACTACCCAACTGTGATTAAAAGCGCATAAGGAGAATCAAAAAATGCTTACGGGTACATTAATCTCGAAGTCAAGGTAGGAGATGCTCTAACGCGCGGCAAGTTTCATATTGTTAAAGAATGTCGAATTATGATATGATCCTGGGCCGTTCGTGGGTGCATGACAACATAAAAAATCTAGGAGTGTGTCCTTTGCCATTGTCTATACCTGAAAGGATTTCCAACAAGCCGTCCAACCCCATGGATCATTTGTTGTTGTATCAACAACTTGCCAATGTGACACAACTACCTGGAGAGAGCCAATCGATGTGTATTCGAAGATTCTGAACCTAAGTAAGTCTTATTGAACAACCCTTTCTGCACTCAGTCACTCCTCCATCCGCCAAAGGCCGAGAATTTGACCCGATCGTGAACCCTGCCGTCACTAGGAGATGTGAATAGGGTGACGGGCCTTTCAAATATTTTATTAAAAATTTAGAAGTTGTCATAGTCAAAGATGGGGAATCTAAGAATCAAGTAATGGTGCAATCATCTTGGGAGGCTACTGTAAACTTATCAATGCTGACAAGCTAGAAGGAGTAGTAATACACTCCAGGTGGCTTAAACCTTTCAATACCTAAGACGACATGTCGTCTTTTTCTTTAGCATTTCTAATTTTCATGCAATATTTGTAATTCCTCCTGTTGATGGTGGTTTTTAGCTTAGGGTTAAAATTATAAAAAACTTTGCATCTGATGTGAAGTCACTCTGTAAGTAAATGGAGCCGTGAGTGTTAACCTCTCCACCGACATATTGAGCCGTTCAATATATTTACATGAAATTTATCCATACTGGCGCATGTAGCAACCATCCCAGATGTTCTGTAAATTTCGGCGCCTTGCCTATATTCACTTAATATAAGTTTCTTTGAATACTTTTTGTGCTATTTTCCCCGGTTGAACCCTTAATATTGATATGGCATGACAATTTGTGTTCACTCGCAGCAGAGTAGCACGAGTTTCCAAATATCAAGGATAAGGTCTTTGCATAAGATATTCAATCAGAAAGCATGCTGCTCTCTGGCAATGAACTTAAATAACTTTGTGTCAACACATAAAATTCAGTCAATTACCCTGACTAATTTGCAAAAATTAGGGTTTTGCGCCTTGCACAGTATATCATACATTGCTTGTCGAATTTAAGCCTAGGAAAACTAGGTAATTAATCCGCCATGGATTAGTAGGTGCAAAACCTTGTCCAGAATCAGAAAACAAGGAGCCACATGACAGAAAAGGGAGGTGTGGCCATTCTTTAGGCCCGCAGGTACCACTTTCCATTGGCCACGCCCCCATCCTAAACCGTCCCTACTTCCCTCGACCAATCAGGTCTCCTTAAAGCCGCCATGCTCACACTAGTTGTGGATGGGCTCATACCTGCCGGTCACAGTTTCCATTGACCAATCAGGTCGCTCTAAAGCCGTCACACTCACGCTCACCATGTTTGGCCGGCCTTCCCTTTTTCGACCAATCAGGTTGTTCTAAACCTGCCACAGCTCTAAAAAAGGTGTCAAGATGTCGCCATACCATGTTGGCTTCCCAAAACCGCGCCAACATGCTAACAGCATGCCAAACATGCCAAAACGCGACATATCATAGCCACCCACGGTAATCCTTACTCATGTGGTTGTTTCAACACTACGGACTTTCCCTAGGTTCCTTTGGCATAGATATGGCACCCTTTGCTCAAAAAGGGTCGCCATACCGCGGCCGCATGCCGCACGCATCAATTAGGGTTTCGACATGCCAAACCCTAATTTGTAAAAAGTTGCTACACCAAGTAACGTTTCCCAGAGCGTTGAGATTGATGTGGCAACATGGCCAATGTTTCCACACCACATTTTGATCTAACATCGATGTGCCAACATCTAGCGGCCATGGCTATGCCAGGAGCTACTTCGTGCCACTGGCATGTGCTAACTATGACAGTCACGCCACCATGCCACAGTCATGCCGCACGTGCTAAATAGAGTTGTGATGCGCCAAACCCTAATTTAGCTAAAATTATCCATGCCAACTGGGGCCAGTGACTCTCCTAAAGACCTCAAGATTAACTTAACAACATGGCTACTTTTGCCAGAGCCATATTTGGGTCTAACACCAATATGCCAAAACAGCTGCCACGACTACACCACTGGCATGCCGCTATGCCAATGGCGCCACTTTGATATATAACAAGATATGACCATAATCAATGGCCATCCTTCCTCATGAGATGCAATATCATCCATCCAAGTTCGCCACTGAACTGATAGACTCGTGGCAAGCTTCAGGCGACCAACTTCCTAAATCTAGTGGCCATGGATACTTCAGGAGCCACTTCCACCACCGTGCCACTAGCATGCATGAGCAATGCCAGCCATGCCACATTGCCACTGGCGTACACCAAAATGTCACTGCGCTATTATCATGCGCCAACACAAGGTAGCCATAATCAACGGCTAATCTTCCCCATGAGATGCGATCTCAGCCATCGAAGTTCGTCACCGAACTAACATACTTGTGGCAAGTTTTAGGCGACCGGCCAAGACGAGCCTAATAGCATCACATGCTATTTTCCTATGGCAAGCCTCTTGATTTTAACTTGCCAAACATAGCAAAATGCTACATGATTTCCACAAAAACACACGAGACATCAAATATATCACAAACTGGGGGATACTCATCAGGGTATTGGTCTGGCGGTTTACAGCATGCGGCGTGCAATACGCCTGTTATAAGAAAGTGTCATAAAGTAGGAAAATTAATGACAACAAGAAGTAACAGGTGTAAACGGATCCACTTCCTTCATCATGGAAGCATGGGCTTCGGCCGGTTATACGTTACTTCATTCTTACACCACTCAGTCGTTTCCATTTCCTACGAGACCAGGGTACGTTTTAATATGACTTGTATAAATAAGATTCACCTATTTCCACTATACGACCAGAATATCGCTACAATGATAATCCCGCGAAATAAACAACACTTCTGCGAGAATACCGCGAACTCTTCAACAACGCTTCGTGAGTGTCACAAAATAGATTAAAGAATGACGTAATAGATGACGATTGAAGAAAACGAGAAGAGCATGATTGATCTGCGATGGTTATAATACGTGCGAGATTTCATATTATAACTGTTGCGATAAGATCGCAAATCAAATCCGAAATTAAAGGACAACTTAGCTGTCATCTATTTTGTATCTACCCTATATATAGAGACCCAGTATGTCCAGAGAGAGGATGATGTATTTTGGAGAGTTGAGAAAGTCTAGAGTCGAGAGAATAGTTGTATTCTTGATTTCTTCCACTTTTGTAAACATTTCTGAGAATTAAATGATAAAGAGTCGTTTTTAATCTTTAAGTATGAGTTGAATATTATGAAATCTTAACAAGGGTGTAGTGTAGGATTTCCTGCAACTACATTTTTGATAATCCCGCGAAATAAACAACACTTCTGCGAGAATACCGCGAACTCTTCAACAACGCTTCGCGAGTGTCACAGAATAGATTGAAGAATGACGTAATAGCTGACGATTGAAGAAAATAAGAAGAGAATGATTGATCTGTGATGGTTACAATACGTGCGAGGTTTCATATTATAACTGTTGCAATAAGATCGCAAATAAAATCTGAAATTAAAGGACAGCTTAGATGTCATCCATTTTGTATCTACCCTATATATAGAGACCCAGTATGTCCAGAGAGAGGATGATATATTTTGGAGAGTTGAGAAAGTTTTGAAGAGAGAGAAACTTTGAGAGAATAGTTGTATTCATGATTTCTTCCACTTTTGTAAACATTTCTGAGAATTAAATGATAAAGAGTCGTTTTTAATCTTTAAGTATGAGTTGAATATTATGAAATCTTAACAAGGGTGTAGTGTAGGATTTCCTGCAACTACATTTTTGATAATCCCGCGAAATAAACAACACTTCTGCGAGAATACCGCGAACTCTTCAACAACGCTTCGCGAGTGTCACATAATAGATTAAAGAATGGCATAATACTGATGATTGAAGAAAATGAGAAGAGCATGATTGATCTGCGATGGTTACAATACATGCGAGATTTCATATTATAACTGTTGCGATAAGATCGCAAATAAAATCCGAAATTAAAGGACAACTTAGATGTCATCCATTTTGTATCTACCCTATATATAGAGACCCAGTATGTCCAGAGAGAGGATGATATATTTTGGAGAGTTGAGAAAGTCTTGAGGAGAGAGAAACTTCGAGAGAATAGTTGTATTCTTGATTTCTTCCACTTTTGTAAACATTTCTGAGAATTAAATGATAAAGAGTCGTTTTTAATCTTTAAGTATGAGTTGAATATTATGAAATCTTAACAAGGGTATAGTGTAGGATTTCCTGCAACTACATTTTGGCTCCAAAAACAGGTATGAATTGATGATTATTTAAAGAAAAAGATAAAAATTGACACTGTGATTGGAAGGAATTTGGAACAATTAGTGAAAGATCTAACGCAATAATGGCTAGAAGAAGAATAAACACATCAGAACCACCAACAACCGTAAGGAGGAGTAAAATACTTACAGGTGGAGGAACAAATGAAATGGGAGAATCTTCAATAATAAGAACAAGAAAAAATAGAACAAGGAATAATGAAGAAAATCAGGTTCAACAATCAAATCAGCAAACACCAATACAAGATAGAGCTGTGGATTATGATAGAGTTAGCGTGCATACTTGGAAATCAGATTCAGTGGAAGAAGAAGAAGATCGAGAATTAAGAAATGAAAGAAGAGAAGAAAGAGATCGAGGAGTGGTTTAAGGATTAATTCATGGAGAAGATGAAAATGAAACAACAAATGATTTAAGACAAAAAATACAGGAGGAAAGGAGATTAGAAGCAGAAGAACGTGCGAATTTAACAAGGCAAAATCATGAGTTAAGAATGGAGAATTTAAGATTGCAATGAAGGATATCAAGAAATACTGCTAGATCAAGTTCAAGGTCATTTAGAGAAGAACCAAGGCGAAATTCCCCTATGAGAAATGTTGAAGAAAATATCCGAGAAAGAATGCAATATCCAAATGAAGAACAACATCATAGAGAATAAGAGATAATTGATGATCGCCATATTACACGCGATGAAGCTGTGAATGGTAGACAAAATCAAGAGGGTAGAAATAATCAAAATGGTGAAGAAAACCAAGAAGAAGGTAGAAGAATATTACATGGGCGAGAAGTACAAAGAATCATTGAGGATGAAATTGAGAGACATTATGCAGAACAAGCACGTCTGGCTTGCGAGAGGGAAAGATTAAGAGCAGAAGTGGAAGAACAAGAATTTCAGGAAGCGATTCGGCAGAATAATCATGATAATCGAGAAAGAAGACGCACACAAAATCGCCATAACAATAATATGAATGAGGAGTATGATAGAATACAAAGGAGAATCGAAAGACAACAAAGAGAAATGATAAGAAATGAAGAAATTCGCAGAGAAGAAAATAGACAGCATAATCAACTGCGATTTCAAGAAAGAGATGAAGGAGGAGATCGCAGAAGAAGGCAAAATGAAGATGAAGAAGAAGATACACAAAATCTCGCAAGAAAAGAAAGACATGAACGTAGAAGAAGAGAGGATGCACTAAAAAGACCAATAGAGAAAAATTCAGTTGAAAACGAACAAATATTGAGAGAGTTAGCAGAAATGCTGAGAATGATAAATAATAGAAGGGAATGAGGTAGAAGGCAACTTGATTAAGCCATTGAGGAAGCTGCGAGAACTCCATTCACTCAAGAAGTATAGTTAAGATGAATACCCCCTAAATGCAATTTACCAGCATTAACCAGTATCTTTGATGGGACTACCTGTGTTGTTCAACATGTCAAAGCTTATGTTAGGTGTATGCTACAGTGGGAAAACCATGATGTTGCATTATGCAAATATTTTACGTCTAGTTTAACTGGCGAGGCGCTAAAATGGTTCGAGGGATTGCCCAAAAATACTATAACTTCTTTTGACCATTTGCATGCTACATTTCTGGGAGCATATATAAACAACAATTCATCACAGCCAGGTATTGAAGATGTATTTGGGTTAAAGCAGAGGGTTGGAGAGAGTCTGAAACACCTAACCATAAGATGGAAAACAATGTGCAGTGAAATGGAAGGAAGAGTGGATGAGAGATATCTTATTTTATCTTTTATCAATGCAATGTTCGCAACCAATCTGCTGTACATACAAATTTTCAGAATCAAGAATACAATTACCATGACGGATCTGCGAGAATTACTAGAAGAATACATTTCCTTGGAGGAAAAACAAAATGAGATGGAATCATATCCAATTGAAAATACCAGCTCGATAGCGGAAAATGGAAGTCTACTTCTTAAGATGATTAACAATGTGGCGAGCACCTCTCAGACACAACAAGAGAAAGTTGTGGTCGATAACCAGCAGAAATTAGTAGCCATGGGCAGTAGATATCAAAAAGAGTATGAAAGGGAAAAGAATTATTACAATCTCGGTGGAAATAATAAAATACAAAGACTTGATCAGCCGCCAAAAGAAAGTTATGGTGGTCAAAGACAAAATGATTCCATAGGACAAGGGAATCAAAGAGTAATATGGGAAGAAATTAAGATGCCACCCCTGAATGCCAGCATAGAAAAAATTTGGGAAGCTATCATTTTGATGGAAAATATACCATCACCTTGGAATATGGGAAAATAGCGACATCCAAATAATCGAAATCAAGCATTTTGTCCTTACCATCATTTTCATGGTCACTCAGTAAATGATTGCAGGAATGTAAAAAGGATAATTTTGAGGATGATTGATCAGGGATAGTTAAATCACTTTTTAATAGGACATCCACAATCTCAACAATTACCACCAGCACCAGATATTCGCAGGGTGAATACTGTAAAAGGAACAGAAACATTCGTGATAGAGGTTGGAACAAAGGCAAAGCATTTGTTTTGTTATTCCATCGTACATTCATACAAAACTATTGAGGACTTCCACGACAACGTTCTTAGCAGAATCTTCGCGAGAGACACAGATGGAAAAGAGATTATGAACATTGCGAGGGTCTTGCCATTAGAGGAGTGGCAAAAACAAACCATTTCTTTCAAAGCGCAAGAAGTACATGAACCTGGAGAAATGCATGATCAACCATTGGTTGCGAGATTAGAGATAAACCCAAAACAAAAAGAAGATGAAGGTGAAGATGAAGATGAAGATGAAGATAAAGTTAAAGAAGATGAAAATGAAGATTCATGGGCAGTTAATAGAGTATTGATTGACACAGATAGTTCGGTGGATATCTTATTTTATCACACTTATAAGACCATGAGAGGGAGAGATGATGATTTAATACCCTCAATGTATAAGATATATGGTTTCAATGGTAGCGCCAATAAACCAAAGGGAGAGATCACAATGAGGATACCATTAAATGGAATCAAGTCCAAAGTCTTATTTTGTGTAGTAGATGTGGAGACACCCTATAATGCCTTAATTGGCAGACCATGGTTACATGGAATTTTAGGTGTGGCGTAAACCTATCATCAATGTATTAAATTTTCACATCCACATGGTGTCGGGGTCATCAAAGGAGATTGGGGTGAGAGTATAAAATGTTATGAGATTGACATAAAGTCATGTGAAGATAGAGTTGCGAAAAATAGCAATTGGAAGCAGAACATCAAACAAAGACATGACAGGTTAATGGTTGATATAATAAAGCAGCGAGAGGATGAGATGCTTCAAAATCAATATGAGCAGCGGAAAATAGATGGAGAGCGTATCGCAGATGGAGAAAAAATAACAAAACGTAACAAAAGGGCAGAAGAAAAAAGCAGTAAGTAGGAAGGTAAAATGATGAATTCTATAAATGGTTTGTTGTTTAATTTTGTTTGAATGAAAGGGATGAAATTGAAAAATTATGCAAGAGCTGAAATAAGATCAAAAGAAGAAATTTCATTATAAGCAGCGAGTTAAATCGCGAGATTATTCAAGATTACTTAAAGAACAAAATATTGCGATATTCGCAAAAGAAACAAAGAACGGGACGAAACTTTATGGCGTACACCCTAGTTCGCGGATACAATTTCGCAAGAGGCAAATGTAATACCTAAAGTACGTCACATAAGGAGGTAGCTCTTTACATGACTCAGGGATAAGGTTATACCGCTGCTGGAACCTGAGTCATGCAGATGTTGGGGCTAAAGAAAACCTATCCAGGAGAGGTACCTTGGATTTACAACTATATAAGGTTATACCCTGGTTGGACGACTGAGGATCTCTTCTAAGGAGTGAAGAGTATGACTAAGGCGCCGAGGTACATGGTTGATCCAAGGATGCCCGGGACGGATGAACATACCCTGGCCATTCTTGGTAAGTCTTGGCTATGATGCACTCGGACTGAAGAAAACCCCACTTAGGGTGCAGTCTTGTAACTATAAGCCATATAGGCATAAAGGACAAGAGGCTGCGAAAACATTTGGTTGTTGGTAAATCTGGATGGGAGGAGCTAGTCTTGTATGGCCGATGTGCCCTCCTTGAAGGGGCAACCAGGGGGAAGATAAGGGCGGCACCCTCCATTAGGGAGCTGATAAGTGTCTTAAGACGGCAATGTCATGGGGCTTTATGCTCGCAAGAGCATTTAGGCCTATCATATTATCGCGTGACAAAGATTATACAGAGGCAACAAGCCATGAGAAAAAGTTAAGATGAGATCAATGGGTTTTTATATGAAAGTATAAAGACGTCCTATGATTTCATCGCTAGACGACAATGTTATAAGACTTTGTTCTCGCAAGAAAACTTAGACTTGTTATATTGTCGCAAAGAAATTGAAAAAATATAGATAAGACAAGATCAATGGGTCAATACATGCAAATGTAAGGACGTCCTGCGATTTTGTCGCAGAAATAAAAATGTGGCAAAATAAGACCTTTAAGTAGGAAGGCAAAATAAGACCACAAGAAATTAAGGTTGAATGATTGCAATATGAACGCAATGATTATGAGCATTGCGATATTTATGCAAAAACCATAAAATTGTGAAACTAATGTTCACGATACAATCGCAAGATTGGAGATACATATATTAAAATAGATTTTATTCACAACTAATATCTAAGCTTTACTCAATTCTCTCATATTACAGATGAATAACAGAGGCAAGTATAGGAATGCACAGGATGATAAAAATTTTATTCATCATCATATGATAAATATACGTAGACATTATTATATGACATATTTTCATAGACTTTTAAAGAATAATAATTATGTTGACTCACTATATTGTAGAAATGAATTGTTTTCTAATTCATACAGATAGAAGCAAAAGAAATTTATACAGCAAGTTGGAGAAACTCGCAGCAATTTGGATAAACTCGCAGTAATATTACAAGAAGCAGAAAATAAGTGTACAAAAATTACAAGGAAGATAAAAGAAGAAACAGATTTAATTAGATCAATCATCATTGTGGCCAGATTTCTCTCCTTCTTCATTTTTACCATCATCTTCATCAGATTCCTCAGCTTCAATATCAGAAATAACAAGGTTTAGAGTTTTTGCTGGAGTCTCTTTTGCAAGATCAGGATATGTAGAATGAGGAATATTATGATCGTCGCAGACCAGTTTAATAGAATCATTGCGAACATCAACAAGAGTACTACTAAAATTCGCGGCAGTAATCCTTAATTGGTCTTTCAGTCTTGAATACTTCTCGTTGCGAGCAGCAAGGATATTTGCGAGTTGATTCTTATCAGCATCAAGTTCTCTAATTCTTTCAGAGTATCTCTTTTCATCTCCTGCGAGTATATCACAACAAGTTGGAAATTTTGCAATAAAGAGTAATAAAAACCAAGAATTAACAAGAAAGAATGATTAACAACCTTCTCTTCCAGAAATCAAATCTTTAATTAAAGCTTCTTGTTCAATATGAAGACTAACATCTACACCTAAATTAGTTTTGGCATTGTCAAGAACTTTCGCAGCCCAGGCAAACTCCTCATCATTATTAATAAGAAGACGGGAACGAATTTGGTTTTCTCTTTCAATAAAACCTTCCTTCTCGCAGATAAGTCCATCCCTTTCAATTTGAACTTCAAGAATGGTCTTATGGAAATCTGCTATGGTTTCAACTATAAAATAGAAACGAAGCTATTAACCGATAAAAGTTTCCCCCACACTTATTCTTGTCCACACTTGGAAGTGTATAAAGAATATAAAGGTCGGGTACTTCCACGGTTTCTTGTTCACAAACCTGCATAGTATGAGAATCAAGTTTCTCTAATGGAGGATATCGAGAAACAAAATCATTCAACAATGTTTTCGAAGCACATATATTCAAACCAATAATAGTTAAAGGAGAAGAAACAATATGCAAAGGGTTAGAAAAACCTATCACAATCTCTTGTATCACGGAATCCTCTTCATCCTTGAAAAATTCAAGTGAACTATTCACCTCTTGTATATCATGGTCCTCTATCAAACCTTGCAACCATTCTTCATCCGTTTCTGCCTTAACCAAAATCTCGGCATCAATATCATCATTACAATCATATGCAAGCTCAATTAGGTCTTCCACAATATTGGTCATAACGGTCACATTCTCAACACACTCCTCTTCATTAGACTCAAACCATGTTGCAAAATTATGAAAAACATTAGTTTCATCATACTCATGTACCTTTTGAATAGGTGATTGATTATTATAAAGATCATGAGTTGATTCAACTACACTAAATTCATCAAATATATCCAAAGGTTGGTCCTTTTCAACACAATCATCATCGTCTTCATCTTCAGACTCACCATAATCAGAATCGTCGTCGGTTTCCCAACCTTTATCATGACGTCGTTTGATTTTCATATGAATGGTCCTACTAATTTCATCGACAAGCTCTTCCGAGTATCCATCATCTTCCAACTTGTATAATTTCTGCGCAGGTTTTCGGACGTTCACACGCTTACCACCATTAGCTACAATATGTTCTCTTTACCATGACTCTTCCCTTTGAATGGGTGAATGATCATAAATACGATCTGGAGTCGGGTAAGAAGGAATGTTCCAAAAATTGGTTTGTGCGACATTATCTCTATTACGATCAAGTTGGTCTAGCCTTTGTTGCATATCTTGCAATCCATGCATAATCTGCATACAACTTGAATAAAGCCAATTAGAAGTAGAATTATCCCACCTAGGTGCTTGACTTACATACCCACTACAAGGTTGTTGTTGCTATGTATGAAAATCACCATAAGGTTCTCTAGGATATGCATCATAGCCAATAAATTGGTTTTGATTGCATTCCATAGATGGTGGGAAATTATCATAGTGTTGAGGAGGTTGAAAATCATATCCATTGCTCCAATATGCTCCTTCCATAGAATTGGTACCTGAAACAAGAGTTCTCAAAACTATGTTAAAACCAGAAAATAAGAAAAACAAAAATAAGAAACAATACTAAAAATAAAAACTAAAAATAAAAATAAGAAACCAAAAACAAGTGACAACCGTTGCCTCCCCGTCAGCGACGCCAAAATTTGATCGTTGTCGTATGCGTCAAAAATAATTACACTTTCTTACTACTCAAAATATAAATATAGCAAGGGCAAGAAAGGATCGATCCCACAGAGAGGACTAGGTTGTCAATATATTTTTGGTTTCCTATCAATAACACCGGGGGTTTTCTGATTTTTATGCAAGTAATATAAACTTAAATCAAATAAAGAAAAGTAAACAAATCAAAGTATTGCGAATATTGGTTAAGGATTCATCTTCATTCAAAAATATGTTTTCAAAACAATAAGTAGAATTTATATTTTAATCTCAACTTTTATCAAAAGCCCTAGGATATCTTGATCGCAAGAATATCCCGCTAATCTCATTTTGTCATCAACAAACACATTAAAAGATGCGAGTATAAGTTCTATCTAAAAGAACAACCTAACGTGTAAAAGCACTAATCAAGTTTAATTCCCTAGATGCATTAAGTTCTATGAAATCAGGCCAATCAAAGCAATTGAACGTGGAAAGCGCACTAATTCAATTTAACAAAGGTTACGATTCACATATGATCATAAGAATATATCACTACAAACTATAATCATATTTATGCTACTTGTATTCAAGGAATATCACTTTTACGTATAATAAACACTAAACTAGCAATAAATGTGATTAGAAGTTCTACCAATTTGCAACTTGACAAAACAATCAATCAAATCATGTAACTATATTTTCAGAGAATCGTAAACGATAAATACGAGACAAAACTAATTTATCATATCAAAGAATCATGCTTTGTGAAATCCAACTATTCCATAACCAATAATAAAACTCTAGCTCATGTTCATGGAGTTCATAACAAGAATAAAGAGAAATTCTGTCATGTTTTCTAAACCCTAGAACAAAAGTAGTAGAAGATAAGATATATGATAAAAGATATTGTGTTTTGAGAAAAGTCTTCTATTATATAGCTCTTCTTGTTCCAAAATTAGGTCTAGCCTGCAAAGTCCGTTAGATATAAATCCACCAAGCCCACAAGTGAGAGAAACCCGTGTAGAAATTATGTCCCAAAAACGCTCACCGGAAAACTGGGGATTTGGCCGGAATCCGGCCACCGATCGCCTGAAAATTCTTCTCCGTCGACGGAATATTCCGTCAGTCCACCGTCAAGGTTAACGGTCAAACGGGTCAAACTGTTAGTCAACGGTCAAGGAGTGAGTCACTGAGTCAGAAGGAGTCAGAACCGAGTCAGCTGGCTAACTCGGCTGACTGGGCTGAGTTGGTCTCTAGGCCAAAGCTGTTGCAATTGTGTAGTGCAGTTACGGCCAAGATGGCCCTACTTCACTGCCTCATTCCCAGCCATGATGGCTGTCACCCTGCAAGTCTCCTTAGCCATTTTTTACCTCCTTCCCTGCTTCTCTTGTGATTCCATCTCTAGTCATCACTGCAACACTACAGCATCAGCTCCAATAACTTTCGCTGCCAGCACGGTAATAGCGCCCCTGCCAATTGGCAATCAATCACCACAGCAACCTTCTTAAGATCCATACATTCACTGCTCAAACTCCACCATTTCCTTGTAACTTGAACCGCAACTCAGCATACCCTAATTTCATTTCTTGGATTCAAGAACATCACAAACCCCTGGCACAAAAACCCCTCAAGCAGCCACCAGTAAGAGCACCAGTTCAGCTCTCTCTACATCTAAGCTTCAAATTGCAGCATCACCTGCACTTGTGCACATCACCAGCAAGCACCCATACTTCACTGTAACTCATGCACACTGCAATTTTATTCTTTGCAAATCCTGCCATCAACCATTTGCAGCTTCCCTGTAACCTCAATGAAGCGGCACACTCAAGCACCAACTTTCTTGCCTCACTCCAGCTGCACTTCTTAGCTTCAGCTGCTCAAGACCAGCAACCACCAGCAGCTCAGTTCCTTTTCTTCCTGTGTTCTGTAATACATAGCTGCAACACTTGCACCAGCAACACTATCTCAAGCCACTTCCATCTCCCTGTGGATCAACCTTGTCCTAATCATGCATCTAACCCTGAAATCATAATGAATTCAACCACCAAGATTTTCCAGGAAACTTCCCTTCTTTTCAAACAAAACCCATTCAACCAAACCACTATCTCCATTCTTTGCAGCACCAGAATCATAGCCTTTAAACCATTCAAATCAATATAATTCACTCAAACCACTAATCCAAGTTCATATCTGAGACAATCACTGCACCACACAAAAGTTGCACCTGCAATCACCCATTTAAGCACAACCCCATTTAAAATCCATCAATTCAAATCTTCTTGGTTCCCTCAGTCATCTAATTCATCTCAATACCTTGAACCCATAAAGAAGTAACAACACCACCTTACCTTCGATTCTCCAATACCAGAATCATCTGTTCAATTTCTCCAAAACCTTAGTTGCATTTTCTGAGACCCTAATTCACAAATTTGTCTTGATTCATCATCTTTCCTGCTTCTAATTCTTCCATGGCTGAACCCATTCTTCCCATGTTTGTTCTTTGAGTATTACATCATCGATTCTATCTCTTTAATCTTCAACATAGACCACCGTAAATCTATTATTTCTCCATCTGTAATTTCACAGAACCATCTTGATATGTAATCCACAAACCCCGTTTTCATCTCAATCCACTGAATCTTGACTGCAACAACTTCAGATCGAGACCCATTTAATTTCATCTCTGAATTTTATCAAAATGGTTCTCGATCCCAATAACGGCAGCCATTGCTTTTAACTCTTCTCTTTCAGGTACTAAATGATTGAGAGACGAAAGAAAACCCTTCTCCAAATTCCAGGGTTATAGGTAGGGGATTGTTATTGGTACCTGATCAATTATGATATGGGATGACCAAGTTGGCAGTCCCTTAACCTCAGATAGTCTGCCTTTAATGCTCCTCCAAGAGAGTTGCCCCTTAACCATTACCGGGCTCCAGATAGTGTTTGCCTATGAAATAACTTTTTGCGCTTTACGCTCCAAATGGACGTTTTCTCATTCTTTTGCTCCGTATGAATCCAAAGTACCTAATAACTCAAACTCACACATAAGATACATAATTTACATGAAAATTCGCAAAGAAAGCATAACTACTAGATATAAAATTAGGTGTTTATGATACCTATCACCCAGATGCTCGAATGAGCAAAAATACCAAAGTCTCTTGAGGACCAGTTGGTGACATAATGATTAAATGCTGGTTTAATCATTTACTGAAATAATGCTGGTGTGAGCAGCAAATGATGAAACCTGGTTTATGTAAAAAATGGGGAACCGACCAAGAGGTCATGAGACCAGCTCTTTGTGTCCACGGGACCAACAGATGGTCATTTGAGCAAATTCCCAATTGTTTGGAAAGAGTTTGAACCTAATATGAGCAATTGAGCAAATTAGGTTAAAATCATTAAAACATGCGGGACCAGCTGTTTGCAAGCCTCAGGGTCACCCTTGGTCGGTCAAGGGGATGTGCCCATGTCACCATAATGTCCGTGCTTCAGTCCTGAGATTTTTGATATTTTCTGGTGCACGTTTGAGCAACATTTGGAGAAAATATGCAAAATCCATGGTTTTGCTGAAATTGGGAAAAATACATGAGATTAGGGAAAAAAAATAAAACAGGGAATTGCAAGGTGTGGGACCGGACACGTCTAGGGCATGGTCGGACGGCTGACAAGCACGGTCCCACATATTTCCCATTTTTATGTAATTTTATGTATTTTCTTTGATTTGAGGGAAATTCCATGAAACTGGAGAATTTGATGAAATTAGGGAACTTCCATGAGATAAAATAGGGAATGAGAGCGTTGGACCAGCAATGGCACAAGGCGGGCCCCAAGACACTCTTTCCAATTTTATATAATTTTCATGATTTAGGGAATTTTCATAAAATCAAAGAGATTTGATGAAATCAAGGTATTTTGTTGAAATCAGGGAGTTTTCATGGAATCAGGAAACAAAACACCAAATAATAATAAAATAATGGGCATGTGGGACCGGCTAGGGCATGGTCGTCAGGCTATATCCCGGTCCCACGGTTTTTCCCAATTCTACCATATTTTTCATAATTTTAGAGAAAATCATGAAATTAGGTAATTTTCATGGTTTTAGGGAAAATTCATGAAATCAAGAAATTTTCATAATTTGAGAGGAAATAATAAAATAATGGGGATGTGAGGTATGGGACCGCCACGACTAGGGAATGGCCGGATGGTTGATGCTCGGTCCCGCAACACCCTTCCCTAATTTTATTATTTTTGATAAAATCATGAGATTAGAGGATTTCCTTGAAACGAAGGAAATTTGCTCGAACGAGAGAATTTTCATGAAATCAGGAAAAAATAGCAAAATATGATAAAATATAAAATTGAGCGCGGGACTGGTCACGGCATGACCGTTGATGAGCCTAGTCCCCTGGCGCCTTTGCTAATATTTTTTTATTATTATTTTCCTTCCTATTTTTGCATAGGTTCATCGTTCGTTCGTATTTTTTGAAATGCTTGTTTGCGCACTCAAAATGCTGGTCTGTGCATTATTTGCTAAGTACACTTGCACCATTTTTGTTAGGGCTTATTCGATGCTCAGATGCCTATTTCGTTGAATATTTATCACTAACCCGTGGAATTATGCTGGGAAGAACCACGAATTGAAGTGACGAAATATAACGAAGAATCGTAGAATATTGTTGGATATTCAAGCGATTAACTGATGGATCGTAGAATATTGCTGGATATTCAGACAATTAAAGATAATTAACTGATGGATCTATACTAACAGGGCTTCCTACCTAGGAGCATTAATTATCTAAGGGTTTAGCAATATGAACTTGCTGGAGTGTCATATTCCTCTTGTATAGTCAGGGAAAACCTGGTTGCATCCTGAAGACGTTGTCGCTCTGTACTAGCAGGCATGCTGTCTAGGAGCCGCCCAATCTTTCGATTCTATATAGTATGAGATGTGTCGTGGTCTCAGCTGGGAGACTACACATCTACATCTTCTCTGATAGACTTTCTCCATCAAGAGTTTATGGCATGAGCTTTCATGCTTAGAGACATGAGTCTCAATATTCATCTGATTGCCGAATCCGGAGTAATTACTGAAATTGCTCAGTATTCATGAGATGTGCCATGGTCTCAGCTGAGAGACTACACATCTACTTATACTCTGAGAGACAGCCTTCTCAGTCAGAAATTCATGGCATGAGCTTTCATGCTTTATTGAGAGACATGAGTCTCAATACTCATCTGATTTCCGGATCCAGAGTAATTACTGAAATTGCTCAGTATTTATGAAATGTGCCGTGGTCTCAGCTGAGAGACTACACATCTACATGTACTCTGAGAGACAACCTTCTCAGACAGAGATTCATGGCATGAGCTTTCATGCTTTAATGAGAGACATGGGACTCAATACTCATCCGGTTTCCGAATCTGGAGTATAGTTTTACAATTTTACCCTTTGTCAAAAATCCACCATCTACATTAAGTCCCCTACTTAGTGAGGAATAATCATGTTCCTCAGTCTGCATTGAATGATGATTTTCCAGTTACAAATAGAAATAAGTAATTGAACTTAGTCATAAGATAAGATATTACCGGATTTTGACTGAATGAGCAAACCATGGTTTGAGCGGAAACCCCAGTGGCATAATAGAACATCATCTAGTGAACATAAATTGGTGTAGAACCGCTGATTTGATGATGTAGCCTTGGTCGATTTAGGATTCATGGGTCCGGGCCCATGAAAAGAAATCCTTGTTTTAGGAATAGACGCTCGTTCGTTCGTAAGTTTAAGGAACAAACAAAATTTACCTGAGTCTAATGATATAAAATTTTATCTATGAGCTTTCATGAAAACAGAAATTTTATCTTTTAAATATGTGAGTTTCACAAAGTGGAATAAACTCTCGTTTCAAAGGTGGATGCTCGTACGAGAGAAAAGTTTTTTTTTTTTAATAGACATGCGTCTGTTAGTAATAAAATTTCGTTTATGAGCTTTCATGGAAAATTTTGTCTTCAAGATTTCAGAAATATTTGAAAATATACTCTCGCTTCAAAGATAGATGCTCATGCGAGGGAGCAAAAATATATAGATATATTTTTCAAATTTACGTGAGTTTCACGCAAAATATTTATATATTTTGTAAAACCATGATTTGATTTTGAATAACTATTGAAAGTAGACATGGTTAAATAGTGTCTGTATGTGAGTTTACACAATTATAGAGTGGGCGTCTGTCCGATTTTTGAAAATCAGTGAACGTTCACATAGTAAAAATTTATATGGGTGGTTCACGGTTTTATAAAAATCAAGTCATGATTTTGAATAATGAATTTTGCTCATTCTTGCAGGTTTGAAGGAACGAGCAAGGTTTCGAAATTCTGACGTTATAATCACTACAACTAGTGAAATCGTAAATAGGTAAGAGTTGGATCGTTACCATTTTTGTAGACGCTGATGTGAGCACCTTTGTTATGCTTTAATTCCACTGCTTTGATGAAATTTTCACCTCTGAATGACATTCTGAAGTAGAACATGAATACCGCAGCTACTTTGTAGAGGCGTTAAACGGCGGTTATGAGACTCCTTTAGTCGACGAAGAGGAAGAAGCAGTGACTAAGAATTCTCCAAATGCGAATGATGAATTCTTATTGGCCCAATATAAACCCGAAGAACGTCATCCAGGTTCGAGCACTGTAAAGTCCCCGGTCTCTTTGGTGAGTTGTTAGTGCTCCTTACATCATGACTTTTTTTGGTCCATGCAATTAGGATCACAAGACAAAGATTTGTTATTCCATTGCAGAGCTTTGCTCCATCAAGTATTGACGGTTTTCCATTTTCCACTGGGCAAGCGGCTTCTGAGTTGAGTGTCAAAGAAGAAGATGTAAGTACTTCTTCGTATAGTCGTTCATAGCATTCCTTGAATGAAATATCACTAATCGTTTTTGATATATCCATGAGGATATTTCCATGGGACAAGGAAGTACTGATGATGCCCATTCGTCTTCGGAGGATGGTGAAGAAGAAAACCCCGGATTTCGAAACCGAGTGAAAGCAATGATGTTTCCAATGGTGATGTTGGCAATTCTGGTCCTTTGAGCATTTTAGGGACCACTCCAGTAAATACCCTTTGTATATTCTCTTCATAGAAGTATGAAATTGCTGATTTGTGGATGAATGAACGAGGACCCGTGTGAAATGAATGAAAATTTTGCCGAAAATGCGTCACCAGAAAATTTAGACTTCGGCCTTTCAGTAAAAACGCTGTAAAATCTTCATACGATGTCATATTTTCGTGATCTACCCATGTTTCTTCATGCCCAGGAAATTTACAAGATTTAACAAAGAATATTTTTGAGTTTTGAACACGTTCAGTGCCTGAAAAAGGCAAAACAGTAAACTTCCAGGAGACTTTCAGAACTTTTTCAGACTGTACGTTGTCCAATGCTT
This sequence comes from Papaver bracteatum, assembly GCA_023529315.1. NCBI lineage: Eukaryota > Viridiplantae > Streptophyta > Magnoliopsida > Ranunculales > Papaveraceae > Papaver > Papaver bracteatum. The sequence goes on along the minus strand of JAJJWX010003231.1, from coordinate 430,246 downwards.
TGACCACATCTCCTTGCCCGCTTACCGGATTGTTATGAAATTTTGACATGTCGTAGAGTACATCCATACGAAGATAATGATATATAAATCACCCTCAGATTCCTTGTAGATTGCTCCCATTTCATCATCTTGTACAGGGCAGAGTAGAGTCTCTTCAGACGAGCTTGCCGCAAAACGTATTTTCATGACTTTCATGTTATTTGCTTGAATATTGAGTGTATAATGATGAACATTGATGATGTTGGATTTTTTGTATGTTGTATTTTATCATATCATTTGGTTTCATGTTTAGATTGCTCTAACCTCATGTAATCTTCGTATTAGGTGCCAAATACCGAAGTTGAGGATATTGAAACCAATAAGGATAACTTGAGATATCCTGGAGTTATTGATGAAGAGATAACCATCCTTGCACTTCAAGGACATGACAAGGTTTCCACTGAAGTTATGGAAACCTCGATTTTTGTTGCTTTAGTGATAGAAGAAATCGAGCCACCAGTAGAGAAGACTGAAGAAACTATTGTAGTGGAGCGTCAGTCCCCAGTGTTTTGTTAAACCTCTTCTTTTCGTTTTCTCTTCTTCTAGCAAGACCTAGATAGAGGACCCGGGTAGAAAATTAATGTAAATATCCAGGTGGTAGAAACTAGAGGTACCTTGATGAAGAACATAGAGAAAAGACCTGGTCGAGATCGCTCGACTGTGGGGTTATGAACCCGTCTACAAATTTCTGCTTGCATGTTGTATGCTCTGGAAGCTGGAGGAACCTCATACGACGTCGAAATTTGATACTTGACCCCAACTTTTGAATCTAAGAGACTGAGTTATCTCATGAGACAAGAATCACTCAGTTTGGAGTTGTAGAGATCAGCCAACAAAGCATGCACATTTGTAATTTGTAATCCCGTGTAAATTTTTCAGATTTCATGGACCTGACGGTAAAGGCCATATCTTTCATCTCGTATGTCCGATGGATGCACCCTTTTGGTATGTTGTAGAAGAGACATATACGAACATCTTTCATTGAGGAAGCATTGTCCCATTCCTCACCTTTGGTACGTATTTTCAAACCCATGTCCTGGAGTGTGTTGTATCTCATTTGTAGAGGTGATGAGAACATCTTGCAGAAGACTTTGGATTATGCCCACTAGTCATGCCAGCTTTGGGAAGACTTTCATATGAGCATGTTATCAGGTTTTCAAATCTTGATATGAATCATTGGTTCTTAGACAAGTCTACTTCATGTGTAACACTTCAGAGAATAATTAGTTGATGAAGCCCTGAGGATGTTGCTCTTGAGTTGTTGGTGCTGAAACCATCAATGGTTAGGCTCCAGAGATCCTTGTCAGTTGCTGAAATCATGGATGGTGTTCCTATAGATTATTTTTTATGCTGATACCATGGTTGAAGTTGCTCCAAAGACCGAAAAGGCTAGAACCATGATTATAGATATAATCTTTGCTCCTTCATCCAGTGAGACTTTTACATTTACAAACTAGTTGATGAGTTGAGCGTCCGTAAGATGAAGGTGTACTGAGTGTTCAACCTGAATGCTTCCGAAAGCATAACTTTACCATGAATTGGCTTTGTTAGTGAGTCGACATTGTTGCGGTAGATACAAAGTAGTCGAAGTCGTTCCTCGGTGCTACTCGGTTGGGGAGATTGGAACGAGGAGCAATAAGTTCAGACTTGGAATTCGTCAAAACTCTGTATAATACTCGGAATCTATTTATTAATAATTTATATATTGCTGCCCATAAGTCATGATTTGCACTTAAAATTTTAAAACTATCATGTAATTAAGTGTGTAATATTGTTATATTTAACGTATTTATCATGTGTTTAGAGGTTTTTTTATTTTATAACTCTTATCTAAGGGTTATGAAAATTTTATTTTCAGATATTAGTGCGTGCAAGGCCAACTCGAAAAAATTGTTAACTCGTTTTGCTAAAAAATCGGTCCAAATCGGCCGCCTTAATCGCTAAAAATCGGAAATGCCTTGGAATCATAAATCGCCTCGTTCATATAGCCTGTAGCGATTACTCGGCGAGTAATCGGTAATTTTTACTACACTGGGTAAATAGCATCGGCAGTTTTCATACTGGATGTGATTGGTGAAGAGAGAAAGTTCATCAATCATGTAGGGGATTGTGATGTAGATAAATCTCGTTGATGAAGTTTCAAGGAGTCACCTCAGGTTGCCCAGTGTCATGGGATAATGGAGACTTATCGATTGTAGTTTACTAACACTTTGATCGTGCTGGTGTTGAATCAATGTGTCATCGTCGATATGTTTGTGCTAAAGCTGTACCCTTTGATTGGGAGTACAATTTGATGGCTTCTTAGATTCTTGGGCGTTGAAGCGTATATTCCTTAAGCATGGAATGTCTTAGGGGTTTGATCATCTCGACCCTGGAATATCTTACGTTGATTCAACATCCCTCTCATTGCGGTAGTGGGAATCGACACTTGTGTAGACATCAGAGCTTTCTGATTTTGTGGAACACACGAACTTGCAAGAGAAACGCCCAAAGTATTTTTTGCTATGTTCGGACGTCAGTAATGAATATTTCAGTGCTTGGTTCGGAGAAATGTCAGATTCAACCACTTGGTAAAATACTGATGCGGTGAAGCTACCATTCATAATGTCTTGTTGAGTTGCTACCATGATTAAGTCCCCATGCTAGGATAGCATGTAGGGAAATAAATGACATAGACATGGAATGAGACTTTCCTGAGTGCGGAACCTCTTGATGAATGTCTATGCATATTTTGCAGGTTCTTGCTTCAGCCTCGTCGAAATTCCTCAAAGTACTCTGATGATGGAATGTCCGTCAAATCTTCTGGATCAGAACTTTCTTCGTTGGAGCTATGTGTAACTGAAGGCACTTTGTAAGTACACAAATTTTCAGCGTGGATCCATGCTCGTCTGAAGGACATGTCATATCCTGGATCTTCCTGATTATGTGAAACTTGGTTTCTGTCCAGGTTGAACTTATGTTCACTTTGAGAATGATGTAACCATAAGTATTTCCGAGCGCTCCTTCAATGTCTCTGATTGAGATGGAGCATGAGTATCTTCTTGTCGAGTGATGCATGTGGATCCAATGGTTTTCAGTGGAATTTTGTTGATGGCGGTGTCAGCATCGATCAACGTTCTTCAAAATTCGCTTCTTTTGAGATTGACTGTGGTAAGTAGTCCCCAGTCGTACATCTCTTGGTTTATGGTTGGAGGCTCAAGAAGTATTTTCAAAATGGACTTCTTGACATGATGTGGTTCAGTACTGTGAACATGTCTCTCCTTTGTGCCTTCGACAGATAGAGCAATTCACGTTCGACCAAGGATTGAACTGCCCCTTTGATAGGTTGTTCAGAGAGTGCAAAGGTTATGAGTGGGATAGGATTCTTGTATACTCCTTCAGTCCCCAGTTGAATCTATTGTGGATCAACCTTCTCTTTGAGAATATGCTTCAAAACTCCGCAGTCGCTTGTGGGATGATTGACGAACCTGTGGAAGCGGCAGTAACGAGGACTTTCCATGTCTTCTTCAGTTAGTTCTTTCTTGAAATATGACAACTTGATTGCACCATCTTGGACCCAGACATCCAGGAGTTCAATCACTTCTTAAAAGGAAAGTCAGGTGCTTCTTGATTAGGAACTCATGTACGTTGGTCAGAGGCTTGTACATCTTGCTTATCCTTCCTTTGCGTCTTTGGAGGAACTGGGGTATGCTTGTTCGGGGATTCAGCCTTGCGCTTGCTCCCTTATGCAACAACGTTTATGGAGGGCTGCAGGTTATACTGCTTAATGATCATACGTCTTCTTCCTCGAGTATATCGTGATTCTTCAGTCTTTGTAGATTTTTCTCTTTCCAATAGAGCAGGTGCAGTGGTTTCCGATCTCTTCGCAGCTTCGTGAAGCTCTGAGAAAGTATGGAATCGAAGATTTTCTAGTAGAGCTCTATAAACCGGGAGCATGTCGTTGATGCACAAATCTACCCACTGCTACTCCGTGACATTTGGGTCATGAAAATCCAGGGCTTGGACTCTGAATCTTTTCACGTAGTCGTTAGGATTTTCACTGACCCTCTGAAACATTCTTCCAAGGTCAGAGAGTGTGACTTGCTCTGACACGAAAAAGTACTTCTTGTAGAAGGCGTTGATCATTTCTCCCTAATTATTGATAGTCCTGGTGGGATGTTGTTGTACCAGGTGTACGCTCTGCCTTTTAAGGATTTTTAAAACTCATTGAGATGAACGACATGGTTATGTTCATGTTCTCCTAAGGCTTCGAGGAATCGAGAGACGTGTTCTCTAGCATTTCCAGTTCCATCATACAAGGTGAAAGTTGGAGAAATGTAACCTTTCGGAAGGGGAATCCTCTGCGTAGCGGCATGATAAGGGGGTTGGTGACGATGGACATGTGATGTCTTGTCCTTTCCACAGTTCTCCAAAAGACGCGCAAAGTCTTCACGAGTAATGAAATTTGATGACTCCTTTGCTGATGAATCACTTGCAGCTTTGTCGGCTTCGTCATCGTCTACTGTATGAATTGGAATTACTTCAGGATCATCATCTGAGGATTTCTCCTTCTCTTTTCCCTTTCCTTGAATTTTCTCTGACATCTTGTCAGTGAGAGTCTTCAAATGATCAAATAGCTTCTTTTTTGTTGCAGCCATATCCGCCTGATTTTTTGCGAAAATTTCTTGCGCTTTGATAAGATCAGTAATGGTAGGTGGTGGATTTCCTTTGACTTCTTCAGGGTGTCGGCCGAATAGAGGATGACCTTCAGTTTCAGTGTGAGGAGGAGTAATGTCACCACCGTCGGTATTGGAAGCCGGAATTGTTTCAAGGATATCTTCATTGTTGTTGTTGCTAGTGATAGCACTATTTGTGTTGGAACCTATGACTAACCCAGACCTAGGACCAACCATCTTGTGAAATCGTGAGATTGCAACCGAAAGATTAATCTCCCACTGTGGTCGCCAATCTGTAGGGGAAATATGATTTGCTGGTTTTTACGGAATTGAAGAGTAGACCGTGTGGAGACTCCTTGAACCAAGCAAAATTTTGAACCTCACACAGATGCACTGCAAAAAGGGAGTGCTTTAAGTTCGAGAGATCAATCTGTATGACTCCGGCATAAACCAAGAATAATGGCCGTTCCAGAGTCAATTCGGTCACAAGAGAGGATGGGTTGATCTGTAGGAGGGAAGCTGAGAAATGCGTGAGATCAATGGTGATCTAAGATTGTAGGTGTGTTGTGAATTCAGCGTGAAAATTCTCTGAATGATTGAATTTTGCTCAATTGAGAGTGATTTCTCTGAGTTCGTGTAGACGAAAGATTGTCTGTATGAACTTTGATGAGAAATTGCTAGACGATTATTCGAGTGTTCGAATCTTCGAATGTTGTTCTTTCAATCAGGATTCAGAGACATTTTATAAGGCCGGAGTTGAAAACACCATGATCCCATGAAGTGTGACAGTTGCTGGAATCAGAGAGTAGGGAAGTGGGAAATCGTGTTAAACCAATTACTCATCGTGCGGAGACTTGGTTAACTTTCCACCCACTTCTTTGCTAACTCTTCCAACTGATTTCACGACTTGCTCACATTCTCATCATGGGTGGACACACATGCCATAGACAGCCAGACCAAAACCCTAGTTAATATCCCCCCATGTGACACGATTGAAATCACGTGATTGTGGAGTCAGTTGCTGACTTCATGGGACGATGATTCCATGTAATGCTGAGTTGAACATGATTAGCAAATGTTCAGAAACTCATGAATTTAATATGTCTGCTGAGACGAGGTTGAATATTGATAGTTGAATCTATATTCTTTGATCTGAGCAAATATTGCTAATCTAAGTGAATATTGCTAATTTGAATAAATATTGCCGGTTTGACCGAATATTGCTAGTTTAATGAATTATTGGTAGCAGGACCAAATAAAATATTAATTTAAGTTGCTGACTACTGGGTCGAGCAAAATAAATAAGAATGTTGATCATGGAATCAACATAAAATTATCATAGTGTTTGAATCTGCTCAGAATCACGTTTCTGTAGAGCTCTGGATTCAAAACCCTAATTTTACCGAGATGATGATTTATTGCAAATCAACATAGGACCGGCTACATGGGATGACGGGTTCACCATATAACGCCCAGATTCTCGAATGATCAAAAATACCAAAGTCTCTTGAGGACCAGTTGGTGACATAATGATTAAATGTTGATTTAATCATTTACTGAAATAATGCTCGTGTGAGAAACAAATAATGAAACTTGGTTTATGTAAAAAATGGGGAACCGACCAAGAGGTCATGAGACCAGCTCTTGGTGTCCACGGGACCAACAGATGGTCATTTGAGCAAATTCCCAATTGTTTGGAAAGAGTTTGAACCTAATATGAGCAATTGGGAAAATTAGGTTAAAATCATTAAAACATGCGGGACCAGATATTTGCAAGCCTCAAGGTCACCCTTGGTCGGTCAAGGGGATGTGCCCGTGTCACCATGATGTCCATGCTTCAGTCCTGAGAATTTTGATATTTTCTGGTGCATGTTTGAGCAACATCTGGAGAAAATATGCAAAATCCATGGTTTTGCTGAAACTGGGAAAAATACTTGAGATGAGGGAAAACAAATAAAATAGGGAATTGCAAGGTGTGGGACCATCCACGGCTAGGGAATGGCCGGCCGGCTGACAAGCACGGTCCCACATATTTCCCAGTTTTACGTAATTTTATGTATTTTCTCTGATTTAAGGGAAATTCTATGAAACTGGAGAATTTGATGAAATTAGGGAACTTCCATGAGATAAAATAGGGAATGAGAGTGTGGGACCGGCAATGGCCAAGGCATGGCCGGCCGTCTAGAGCTGCACATGAGCCGGTACAGTCCGGGTTTCTGTTGGACCCGTTACTTGTACTCGGAGTTGACCGGTTCTTCTATTTGAGGACCTGGACTTGTACTTGTACCTGTACCGGTACACCGGTCCGGTTCCACTCCGGGACCGGGTTTTTACCCGGTATAAAATATTCTCAAAATATATTAAAAATGTTCTCATTATATATTAAAAAAACGGACCGGTTCCACTCCGGGTCCGGGTTTTTACCCACTTTCTCATATGTTAAGTGGACGGTTAGGATATATTTTAATCTTATAATCTATGGACCGGGTTTTTTGGGTACTATCGGTACTGGGTGACCGGGAATAAGGTAAGAACCGGTACATGTCCCGGTCTACTCCGGGTATCAATTTTCAGAACCGGTACATGTACCGGTAACTCCGGGTTCGGGTCGGTACAACTCCGGTTCTTTCTGTTCTGTATCGGTACATGTAATCCAGACCGGGTCTTGTGCACCTCTACGGTCGTCCATGGGCGCGGGTCCCAAGACACTCTTCCCAATTTTATATAATTTTGATGATTTTAGGGAATTTTCATAAAATCAAAGATATTTGTTGAAATCAAGGTATTTTGTTGAAATCAGGGAGTTTTCATGGAATCAGGAAACAAAACACCAAATAATAATAAAATAATAGGCGTGGGACCGGGTAGGGCATGGCCGGCCGGCTAGAGCCCGGTCCCACGGTTTTTCCCAATTCTACCATATTTTTCATAATTTTAGAGAAAATCATGAAATTAGGTAATTTTCATGGTTTTAGGGAAAATTCATGAAATCAAGGAATTTTCATAATTTGAGAGGAAATAATAAAATAATGGGGATATGAGGTGTGGGACCGCCACGGCTAGGGTATGGCGGGCCGGTTGATGCTCGGTCCCGCAACATGATAGGTGTCTAAAACACCTAATTTTATATTTAGTATTTATGCTTTCTTTGCTATTTTTCGTGTGAATTATGTATCTTATGTTCGCTTTTGAGTTATTAGGTACTCTGGAGTTGCACGAACGAAAAGAAGGAGAAATAACAAAAATTGGGCAAAAAGGGAAAAATTGTCATTTCATAGGACGGACACTATCTTGAGCCACGTTAATGTTAAGGGGCAACTCACTTTTGGAGGAGCACTAAAGTCAGTCTAGTTAATGTTAAGGGGCAACCTAATTGGATAGCCCTTATCCAAAGAAGACTGCTTGTTATAAGACATCCAAATGGGTGGTCTGTATCCATGGTCTATGCCCAAACCCGAACCCGTAAACCAGACCCGGATCCAGACCCACCCCAATCATATTCTAAACCTAATCGAGAGATAATTTCTCTCATTCATCACCTCTTTCGCCTGAAACCAAGAAGAAGAGAAATAGTGGCTGCTGTTGCTTGAGACAGAGAGAGAAATCGAGAGATGGGAGATTCGTATAAGAAGGTAGTGATTGCTGGAGAAGAACAGTGACGGTATGAGATTGAAGCTGTCTGGTGTGCTCGGTGGTACTGTTGATTGTGAATCTGTGAGGTTGCGTGAGATTCAGTGGATCGAGATTAATACTTAGGGATGAAGCTCAGTAAAAATGGGTTTGTGTTGAGAAGGGGATTGAAGAGCATCTAAATGCCCAAATCGAGAACTCAGTAAAGGGTTTGTATGTTATTGTGAAATCGAGAATATGGGTTGGTGGTGGATTTACAGGATTGGGAGAAGAAGAATCCATAGGAGATTGGGTTGAATCTGTAATGAAATGGGCTGTGTTGGTGGTCGTTCAAGAATGGGTTCTCTCTGAGACTAAATTTGTGGTATTGAGATTGCAGGAGGTAATGTATTGAAGTGGTGCTGAGGCGATATCACAGTAGCAGGAATGATGGAGATGGTGGCCTGAGAGGTGTTATTGTTTTGGATTTTCATGGGTTGAGTTGTGAAGCTCTGTTGCAGTGAATGAAGATCTGCTGGTGAAGAAACTATGCTTATAGATGTATGTTAGGTTGTCGCAGGGGAAGAATCGGCCTGAGATAGTCATAAAAACAGAGGAAACTCTGTCCAATTTCCCCCTCCGGCAGGTTGAATCGGTAGCCGATGATGACACGATTCCGTTGACTCAGAGATCCCGATGACCGATCCATACCTGCAACTCAGACTAGTCAGCTCAGTAAGATCAAGTTAGACTGTTGAATCGATGACTGACTTGACTTTATCCTTTGAATTTGACTAACAGTTTGACTGACGGTTGACCTGTTTGACCGTTAGTCATAATTGTTGACTGACAGAATATTCCTTACCGGAGGAGAATTTTCAGGTGGCCGGCGGTGGCGGATTCCGGCCAAAAACACAGTTTTCCGGTGAGCAAAAGTTGCAGAATTTTGTGTGGATTTCTCTCATGGGATGTGAAGAGTTGGACTTGGAATTGAATGAAGAATTTGGCTTGGATTTGGAAAGAGGAGATGGAAGATTTGAGAAAGGCTTGGATTTGGAAATTGAGCTACAAAGGGAAAGGGATTCTATTCCTTGGAAAATTTGGAGAGCATTGAAGCCTATAAATAAAGGAGTTCTCTACACATCTTTTACACATATCTTTTGCATATCTTTTGCACACTTTTATACACACAATACTTTTCTCTTTGTGTGAACTTCTTAAGCATTAGTAACTAATTTTATTGATTGAGGATGAATTCCTAGTTCTTAACATGTTTTGAGTTTTGTTTAAATCTACTTTGAATTTTCACATGATTATCGTTTGTTTTTGCTATTAAGAGTGTTTATGATTGATTGATAGGTTGTTTAGGATGCATACTAAATTGATTTGTTAATCCAATCTAAAGCTAGTGAAAGTTAGGGGATAAGTAATCGTTTCTTGACTCTTTACACAAGTAGAAAACACAAGACCTTGCGGAGGGATTCCGTGGAGCAATTGTGTGTGAAAACAACGCTAGAAAGTGGACCAAGCGAACCGAGTCTAACTACTAGTACTAAACCTAAGTTCATAAATCTTAATGCGTTCGGGGAATTACATCTTGTAAGCGAACCTCAAGGTGGTTCTTTTGAATAGAATCTGATAACTAAGCGAACCTGTTACTCAGTGAAATAAGGAATTTTGGGGTTAGCTAAGCGAACCTGCTATCCTACGGTTGGTGATAATCTGTGACTAATAAGAAGTGGAAAATAACATAACTTTAATCATTGTTTTGCAGCGAAGAAGGATTCCTTGATCTAATCTCTCTTATTGATTTCCTTTTAATTGCTTTGTTTATTTTATTTACTTTCTCAAATTCTTAATCAATACCCCCCTTTGTGTGACAAATTTTACAACTAGAATCTCGTGCTCCTCGTGGGATCGACCTTGACTACCCTATATTACTTGTTAATTAGGTAGTAAAGTATTAATTAATTTTTTGTGGTTACGACACGCGTACACAACACCCTTCCCTAATTTTATTATTTTTGATAAAATCATGAGATTAGAGGATTTCCTTGAAACGAAGGAAATTTGCTCGAACGAGAGAATTTTCATGAAATCAGGGAAAATAGAAAAATATGATAAAATATAAATATGAGCGCGGGACTGGTCACGGCATGACCGGCTGGTTGATGAGCCCAGTCCCTTGGCGCCTTTGCTAATATATTTTTGTTCCTTCCTATTTTTGCATAGATTCATCGTTCGTTCGTATTTTTTGAAATGCTTGTTTGCGCACTCAAAATGCTTGTCTGTGTATTATTTGCTAAGTACACTTGCACCATTTTTGTTAGGACTTATTCGATGCTCAGATGCCTGTTTCGTTGAATATTTATCACTAACCCGTGGAATTCTGCTGGGAAGGACCACGAATTGAAGTGACGAAATATAACGAAGAATCGTAGAATATTGCTGGATATTCATGCGATTAACTGATGGCTCGTAGAATATTGCTGGATATTCAGACTATTAAAGATAATTAACTGATGGCTCTATACTAGCAGGGCTTCCTATCTAGGATCATTAATTATCTGAGGGTTGAGCAATATGAACTTGCTGGAGTGTCATATTCCTCTTGAATAGTCAGGGAAAACCTAGTTGCATCCTGAAGACGTTGTCACTCTATACTAGCAGGCATGCTGTCTAGGAGCCACCCAATCTTTCGATTCTATACAGTATGAGATGTGTCGTGGTCTCAGCTGGGAGACTACACACCTACATCTTCTTTGAGAGACTTTATCCATCAGAGGTTTATGGCATGAGGTTTCATGCTTAGAGACATGAGTCTCAATACTCATCTGATTGCCGGATCCGGAATAATTACTGAAATTGCTCAGTAATCATGAGATGTGCCATGGTCTCAGATGAGAGACTACACATCTACATTTACTCTGAGAGACAGCCTTCTCATTCAGAGATTTATGGCATGATCTTTCATGCTTTATTGAGATACATGAGTCTCAATACTCATCTGATTGCCGGATCAGAAGTAATTACTGAAATTGCTCAGTATTCATGAGATGTGCCATGGTCTCAGCTGAGAGACTACACATCTACATGTACTCTGAGAGACATCCTTCTCAGTCATAGATTCATGGCATGAGATTTCATGCTTTAATGAGAGACATGGGCCTCAATACTCATCTGGTTGCCGAATCTAGAGTATAGTTTTATAATTTTACCCTTTGTCGAAAATCCACCATCTACACCTAAAAATGATAATCGAAGGATATAAAGATGTTATTAACAGGCGATCAGTTCCCTCTAGTCAAAATTCTTCAGGTAAGAATACATACTATGCGTCGTACTTTGATTATAGTTAATTTTATGATAACTTTTCGTATCATAACGGTTTTCCTCCAGGAGAAATAGGTTTAACCGAAAACAGCGTTTATTTGATGGGCTCAAGGCTCATACTTGTGCTAATTAATCACAAGGTTGAAATTTCACTGACAAAAAATCCTGGTTTGGTGAGATATGGTCAGGTATACTTGATGGAAAAGTGTTTCCTGATTCTCTGGATATTTTCTTATTGTTCCTAGCCAGATTATCTTTACAAGCATGTTTGCATAAGTATTTGTATTTTGCTTTGACGAAAGTTTTGATTTTCAATTTCTTCTTGAAATTTCGTTTAGTCAAATTGCTACTCTTGTACTCTAAATTGTTTCTCTGTGGAGATATAAAATTTATTGAGCTAAAATTTGTGAAAATCTTCACGTAGCAAAAACAAATTATGTTTTGTCGTAAAAGTACGACCTTTGCGTGTGTTTATTTTTTTTTTGTCAAGTTGTGTTCGTACGAGTACCATGTTATTATCACGAATCAATTTTGGAAACCCTAAAAGTTACCTTCCTTAAGAAACCATTTAAATACCAAACCCTTTGAGTCATGTACGCATTCTCTGTGTTATTTTGTGTTTCGTCAAGAATGTCTTCATCTTCTCGCTCTGGTGATTTTGCAAGAGATTTTCTTGATAAAGGTATTGGTTTCGAGTCCAAAGGGAGGAAGAAAATAACCATAGTAGAAGATGATTGTCCAAATGACTCATGTTACTATGCCTATTCACATCAGGATATTGAGAATGAGGATATGGTTTCTGAAAAAACGAGGGTACCCAAATATAACTCAATCTAAAACTTTTCCACATATAAGTCCTTTCTCCGAAATTGATTGTCTATAGACTGAGTCGAGATAGTACAACAAATTGGTTCACACTTCGTGTGATCCTCTATGGATACGAGATCGAGACAACACAACAACAAAGTATGTTTACTTGATAAAAGGTTCAGACCTTACCAAACACAATAGGATTACTATCAAGTAAATAGGAATTAACGTTTGTGTAATTTACTTTAATAACAACAATTATAATTGCGGAAAATAAAAGTAAATGACACAACAAAATTTTGTTAACGAGGAAAACTGCAAATACAGAAAAACCCCGGGACCTTGTCCAGAATTGAATACTCTCAGGATTAAGCCGCTAGACAAAATCAAACCAACTTCGTATAGTTGAGACCAAGTAACTAAACTTATAGTTCACCTAGTTCCATCTGTATTCCCACGCCTTTGACCTGTAATAATTCATGTACTTGGAACAATTCCTTTGGTTCGTATTCCAAACAGTAAAGGAACAACAAATCTTTTTGGTATCAACTCTTTTCAACCAAGTGATGTGAGTTCGACAAAAGGCTCTTCTGTTTATCTCAATAAACTCCTTGTTAGGTTCTTATACCTATCTTATCAACAACTACCAAGGTACTTGTTAAGATTTTACAACCAATACTTTTAATCACAAGGAATTGTATTGATGCCGATCTACACAACTAATCAATCAAATCTACCACAAGGATAAACCGATTATAGTTGGATCCTGTTTAACCAAAACAGGTATTCTGCACACCAAAGATTATGAACCCAAATCAGAAATCTTCAAAGTCTTCTCTGTCTTCAAATCTTCTTTCTCTTCAAATCTTCTTTAATCTTCAATCATCACCTGCACACAATCAACTTGAATCTCTTGTGATCAATTATGCACAAAACGGAGTCTGTTAATAATGGATTATCACAAGACGTCTTTAGATCTACAAACAGTCTAAAGATCCCCGTCGAAACTTCGATCTAGTTTGAGTGAATCTTATATCAGAAGAGAAGATTCTCAAGCATAAACAAACTAGGTGAAATCAAAGTTCAACCACCGTTAGTCAATCAAATCAATCGAAAATAAAATATAACCCGCAATTATCTAGTTTCCCACCAACGGTACTAATAGAGCTTCTTAATCCCAAAGAAGTCTTTAAAATGAGCGGTCGTAAGAGATTTCGCCTAATTAGGTTACTTTCCTTACCGAATAGGCGGCTCCACCAGTAACAACACAACTGAGGTAGTTTTGCTGGCTCTGAGGATTAGTTTGCTCAAAATTCAAACTTTGATATCTATAGACAAAGAAGTTTGGACACCAAGGAATTTCCAAAACCGAAAATATTCTCAAGATATGCAATATATTCCAAATACAGTATCCATAATTCCTGGAAATGCTTCGTCAAAAATAATGACAGGAAATCTCTTAGAAAATCTCCAACTAGTAAATGCACATTAGTAATTTTCGTTTTCCAAAAATAAATTAAAAACCTTAAATTAAAGATTCTCAATTTATTTTTCGATCTGGGATTTTTCCTTTAGCTATTAAGGAATATCTTTGAATAATAAAAGATAAGCGTTACCGCACATGTTCAAAGTATGTCGACATCTTTACTTTGTAAGTCCTCTTTCATACTTACAATCTTGAAACCAATTTTCCACACTTCCAAACAAGTTTAGAATTGGTTCATCTGACTTTCAAGAACTACATGATTGATTAAGAACACCCAATTACCAAACATGGGTTTCACGGTTCTACCTGCATGTGGGTACTGGATTTAGTCACACTAGATTTCCAAAAATTCGGTTGACTAGGTACTAAGATCGGTTCCCATATATATATGGTATCTAACTTGTACTTGTTGCACATGTCCATGGGATCGGTTCCCATTTGCCTAAAAACGTGTTGCACATGTCCATAGGATCGGTTCCCCTTTATACTAAAAACTTGTTGCACCTTATACAAGGATTGATTCCCCTTTGTGATTGGTTGCACCTATTACTAGGATCGGTTCCCCTTTACCCAGAGTCGGTCATACCAATAACACTAAATCGATCATACCATCTCAGGTGATTACTTAAGATTGGTTTCACTAATAAAAATCATACCAATACAAAAGTCATGCCTTTGTGAATAGTTTTACCAAGAACATAAAAAAGTCATGAGCGGTTATACTAATTACACATATTGGTAGTTCAAAAGATATGTAATGAATAACAATACCAATAATGCCTAGCGATTTTCCTTTCGATTCACAAAACAAGTTTATGAATTTACTTCCTTTAAACAAATGTATAACATTGTTTCCTAGGATGAAATATTCACCTTATACCCATACATAATCATAATAGCATTCAAATGATTATGTCGATGTCTTATATACAAAGTTTAATGGTTAAGCAATAAACCTCGTATTGTATTCCTTAATACTACGTCTAACTAGAGTGTAATTATTCATGATTTGCAGTTATGTTTTCAATATGCACGATTTGAAAGATATGTTAGGGAATGAAATAATTCAAGTCAAATATCACTAACCTCAAGTGGAAGGATGATGTTGTCGTTGTAGCTCCTTACTTCTTCACTTCTTCAAGTCTTCGCAATACTTGTAATGTCTCATATCCTAATACTTTCAAGCTAACCTATACGAAGTTGACTCCAGTTGTTGTTGGTGGTTTTTAGTCCAGGGTTAAATTTGTAAAACCTCGTATTTAATATGATGTCACTCTGCAAAGAGACAGAGCCATGTAAAAGCGATGAGTGTTCAACCTCTCTACTGGCGCATTTACTGAGCAACTCAATATATACACATGAAATTCATCCAAAATGGTGCATATAGCAACAATCCCAGATATTCTGTAAATTTCGGCACCTTGCCTGTATTATTCAATTAATACAAATTTCTTTGAATACTTTATGTGCTATGTTCCCCGGAAGAACCCTTAATATTGATATGGCATGACAATTTGTGTTCACTCGCAGCAGAATAGCATGAATTTCCAAGTATCAAGGTTAAGGTCCTTGCATAAAGTACTCAATCGGAAAGCATACTACTCTCTGGCAATGAACATAAATAACTTTGTGTCAACACATAGAATTCAATCAATTTTGTGATAATTCACAAGATTCAGATATTACCCTAACTAATTTGCAAAAATTAGGGTTTTGCGCTCTGCACAGTATATTAGACCTTGCCTGTCGAAATTAAGCCTAGGCAAACTAGGGAATTAATCCGCCATAGATTAGTAGGGGAAAAAAACTACCCAAAATCAGAAAACAAGGAAAAAAAATGAGCCACGAAATAGGAGCAGCAACAAAGGAAAGTGTGGCCATGCCATAGGCCAGTCGGCGCCACTTGCAAGTGGCCACACCCCATGTTGCTCTACCGGCCCTTATTTCATATCGACCAATCAGGTCGTCTTAAACCCGCCACACACACATGAGTTGTGGATGGGCCCATACTTGCCGGCCTTATTTCCCATCGACCAATCAGGTCGCTTTAAATCCTCCACACGCACACTAGAAGTGTGGCCACGCCCATGCTTGGCCGACCACTTCTTTTAATCGACCAATCAGGTCATTTTAAACCTGCCACAGTATTAAAAGAGCAAACATTGCGCCAAATGGTCACAATGCCAAATTGGCTTTCCAAAGTCGCGCTAATACGCTAATTAGCATGCCAAACGTGCCATTCCGCTCCGGTATACTAGTGACATGCCAAACATACTAAAGGTGTCACTTTTCCACAGAAGCATGTCGAATATGGCAATGTACCATAAATAGCGCACTTACGTGCAAACCCACCTTATGTTCGTGGCCAACGTCATAACAAACTTCAATTAGGTTATCCTAATCAGAAACACAACCTTGCTTTAGTGGCGATTATCGAAACCCTAATTTCCAGTCGTGGCAAAAATTACGCCACTTTGGGCCCAACAACATACCACGAGCCATGCGGGACCCAGAAACCCTAAGAATGGCTCCATAACATAGCAACCCTTGCTCATGTAGCCGTTTCCACATCATGGCTTTGATATATCTCCTTTAGCATGGTTATGGCACCATTTGCACAAAAACGCCATCGTTCCGCGGCCACATGCCACACGCACTAATTAGGGTTTCGGCATGCCAAACCCTAATTTAGGAAAAGTTGCTACACAACTAAGCCAAGTAATGCCCCCCCCCAGAGCATTGGGATTGTTGTGGCAACTGGAACTGATGTTTCCAAGCCACATTTGGGTCTAACACCAATGTGAAAAAATCTAGCGGCTATGGCTATGCCAGGCGCTACTTGCACTACCATGCCACTGGCATGCGCTAAATACGCCACTACGTCATTGGCACACATACCAATGGCGCCATTGTGTGCTATTATCAGGTGCCAAAAGAATTTAGCCATAATCTATGGCCACCCTTTCTCATGAGTTACGATCTTAGCCGTCCAAATTTTCCACAGAATTGACAGGCCTGTGGCAAGTCTTAGGAGACCAGCCAAGACAATCCTAATAGCATCACATGCTATTTTCCTGCGGCAAGTCTCTTGACTTTGACTTGATAAACGTTTTCCACGAAAACACTCGAGACATAAAACATGTCACAAACTGGGGGATACTCATCAGGGTATTGGTATGGCGGTTTACAGAGTGCGGCGTGCAATACGCCCATTATAAGAAAGTGTCAGAAAGCAGGGAAGTTAGTGGTGGCAAGAAGTAGTGGGTGTAAACTAACCTATCTCCTTCATAGTGGGATCGTGGTTTCTAGCATTTACACATGACCCCACTTCTCCATCACTCCATCATTTCCACTTTCTACAAGATCAGGGTGCGTTCAATATGACTTGTATAAATACCAAAAAACAGGTTTTGGTTAGAACAACAACACAGTATCCAGAAAAATACCAAAGAACTGATAGCTTACATTCCGCAAGCCAGTTCCAAATTCTGATACAAGTCATAAAATATCCACACCTTTAGAATTAATCATTCTGGTCTCAACACCTTCTTTGCTTCCCTCCCTAAGACCAACCCTTCTCATTCACTTTGTGACCGAAGCAAGACTGGAATGGCCATTTCTTAGTTTAGGACAGGATTGTACAAATTGATCTCTCGAATCTAAAGTACTCACATGCAGTGCATTTGTTTTAGGTTTAAATTTGTTTCTCATCCACACACCCAAAATACCAAAACCAGCTGAAACAGTTTTTACCCATAAACAATTGGCGACCAATGTGGGAGATTAAATCTCTCGGTTGCAAATTCAATTATCAATTTCATTTCCATCCCAATTGGTCTTAGGCCCAATTTAATCGCTAATTGAAACCCATTTCAATCAAAGATTCTTTCCAGATATATTCGGGTCGTTCGAACCTTGCAGAAGAAAATGAATAGCTGGAAGCCAACTTTTTGGTTTTGTATTGATTGCGTCGAGTCGAGCTCTGCGAATCGGTGAAAAATAGGCGAATTGTTTCTTGATCAGATCTTGATTTCTAAGTTTCCTTAGGTAAAAATCCTTTTTGGTTTTGTATTGATTGCGTATTCAATGATTGTTGAGTCTTAATTGAGCTTCGGTTGATGAATTCTGGTCCTAAAACCATCTCGATTGATATTCATCAGTTTGAAATGGAAAAATTAAGTTCTGCAAATATAGTTAGGAAAGTTCCTTCAATAGAATTACCAGATGATTTATATGAAAGTAGTTTAGATCCATGGAAATTTTCGTTAATCGGAAGGCTTGATTTACAGAAGATTAAGTTTGTTGATGCTGTTGTTATTTTGAGAAGTCAATGGAAATTACAGGGAGATTGTCGTATGATTCCTTTAGGTAGGGGTTTCTTTACAATCAAGCTTGACAATGAGTTTGATAAGAAGCTAATCAAATCTCAGCGCTGGGAAGTTTTGAATCAAATTAAAGTTAGGAATTGGGTATCAAACTTTAGACCTGCAAATCAGAGAACATCCAAAGCTATGGTATGGGTTAGGTTTCCTGGGTTGGGATTGGAATTTTGGAATGAAGAAATTCTGTTTAAAATTTGTAGTGAATTTGGTAATCCTATCAAGGTTGATAATGCCACTGCTAGGTGTGAAGTAGGTTATTATGCAAATGTTTTGGTAGAAGTTGATCTTGCTCTTCATATTCCTAATAAGATTTGGATTGGAACTAAGTATGGGTTTTTTTTTCAGGATATTGTCATTCCAGAGTGTCCTAAATTTTGTTCATCATGTAAAATGGTTGGTCATTTAACTACAGAATGTAGGAGGGAGAACAACAAAACTGTTAATCCTAAGCAAACATCAGTGAATTTTCAAGCAACACAAAGTGGAAGGAAGGGTTTAACTAAAGTAATTTCAGAGCCTTTTGATATTTGTGATGTTTCTTCTAGGGAGGAAATTATATAGGATTCTATAGTGGATCATATTCAACAAACAAGTTTACCTAGCTCTCCAAATATTGTGTTTCATCAGCATAGCAAGTTTAGTCCTCTTGAACCTACTGAAAGTATAGTAGTTCCTGCAGAAATAATTAAGGAGTTTTCAGTTCAAGAAGTGAAGTTATCTATGAATGTGTAATATGCATCAACAGTTGAAGTCCCACAACATCAATTCCTTTCATCTGAAGAACCAGCTTTAAATGAAAAAGTACTAGAAGTCAATAGCACTATTCTTCCTTTTGTTAATAGCACTAATGGTACAGTGTTTAACTCTCTAGTGCAAGTAACTTCATGGGTTGATGTGGTGGAAAGAAAATCTAAGAATTTTGATCATACTAAGGTGGAGGAGAAAGAAATGGTGAGTTCTATTGCCAGCACTTCTAAGTCTATTGTTTCTCCAGAAAAGAATAAGGTTCAGAAACCAGTTGTGCCTAATAAGTATACTTTAAGAAAGAATCAAGGTAAAGGGGGTACCAAACACCCTCCACCAAAACAATGAGAATAATTTACTGGAATGTCAGGGGCCTGAAAAGGTTGAGGTCTCAGGACAAACTTTGGTCTTTAGTAAATCAATTTAGTCCCTATTTATTGTGGGTAGAAGAACCTAAAGTTAGATGTAGTGCTTCTTTTTGTCATAAATTAAATCTTCCTGGTATGGAGAAAATGGTAATCCATAATTCTTGTCAAGGTAATAAAGGAAATATTTGGTTGTTTTGGAACAAATGCATAGCACAACCACAAGTAATTTCGTTTCAAGTCAAATGATTACAGTTACTGTTGGTGATGCTTTAGTTTCTGGAGTTCATGCTCATGTTAAGGTGGTACAAAGAAGATTCTTATGGTCTGGAATGATGTTAATTAGTGATTTAAATAAACCATGGATTATACTGGGTAATTTCAACTCAATTACTTCTCAAGATGAAAAGGTTGGTGGTAGACTTCCAAACAGAACTGACATGCTGTATTTTAATGACTGCATTAATCATTGTGAACTAATTCAATCTCCAAAAATAGGTCTTCAGTTTTCATGGTCAAATTGTCAAAATGGAAATAGAAGAATCTTGTGTAACCTAGACAGGGTCTTGTTTAATCAAAAGTGGTTGCAATTGTATAGTGACTGGGGGTATAAGGTGGGTATGAGAGTTGTTTCATATCATGCTCCCTTGCTTGGTGGCTGTACAAATATTCCAAGACCAAAAAATATTCCAAGGAAATTTCAGAAAATGTGGATCAGTCACCCAAATTTTATGGAAGTGGTTTCTAGTTGTTGGGCAACTGAGGTTAATGGTGATCCAGCTCATAAATTCTTACATAAATTGAAAGTTCTTAAGAAGGAGCTTAATGATTGGAATTATAAGGTGTTTGGAAATGTAAAGGAAAAAATAAAGGAGGCAGAGGAGAGAGTGAAAGTTGCTACTGTTAATTCAGATAGTAATCCTTTTGATGAAAATTTGCTGGTTGACCTTGTTAATGCTCAAAATGATTATGCTAGTAGAGAAGTCCAAGAAAAGACATTGTTAAGGCAGAAGTCAAGAGTCAAATGGGTTAAAGAAGGAGCTGCAAATACAAATTTCTTTCACACCAATTTGAAAATCAGAACTTCTAGAAATACTATTACTGAATTGGAAGATGATGATGGTAATGTGCTTGTGACTTAGGAAGCTATTGCTCAACATTTGGTTAGTCATTTTCAAAAGAAATTTGAGTATTCTCCTGTAAATGAGTCAGATGATCTGTTAGCAGCAATTCCCTCAGTAATAAATGAGGATGATCAAAGAATGTTGGATGAAATTCCAGAGGAAGAAGAAATTAGGCAAACCATTTATGATATTGATCTAGAGAGTGCTCCTGGGCCAGATGGATTTTCTGGTATCTTTTATAGAAGTTGTTGGGAGATTATCAAACAAGATTTAGTGGCTGCCATTCAATTTTGTTGGAGAAGAAGATTTATTCCCAAGGGCATGAACTCAAGTTTCCTATGTCTTATTCCTATGACTCAAGCTGCTAAAACTGCTAGTCAATTCAGAACAATTGGTTTGAGTAATGTTCTGTTCAAGATTTTTACTAAGAATGAGTGTGTTAACACACTAGAAGAATATGTGTGTTAATGCAGAAGTTAATATCTCCTCAGCAAGTAGCTTATGTAAAGGGTATGAGCATTCATGAACAAGTTCTTCTTGCATCTGAGCTGGTTAATGAGATGAAGTTTAAAAGAAGGGGAGGAAATGTGGCTATGAATCTAGATATATCTCAAGCATATGACACAGTCAGTTGGGATTTCTTAATGAAAGTTCTGAAGAAATATGGTTTTTCAAATTCTTGGTGTGAATGGATTTTAACTCTTTTTAAGTCAGCCAGAATTTCAGTATTGGTTAATGGTGGTCCCTGTGGGTTCTTTCAAGTTGGGAGAGGTCTCAGGCAAGGAGACCCTTTGTCTCCTATTCTCTTTGTGATCATGGAAGATGTTTTAAGCAGGAACATTTCAACTCTGGTGGAACAAAAAAAATTGCAACCTATGTTAACAAAAAAAGGTATTCATCCTACACATTTATTCTTTGCAGATGATGTGTTTATATTTAGTAATGGTGGGAGGAGAAGTCTGGTAAATCTGCTTAGCTTGTTAGATTCCTATCAAGACTGTTCTGGTCAAATAATCAACAAGTTCAAAAGTAAATTATTTGTAGATGGTACATCTCAACTGAGGAAAAACTTCATTAGTGAATTTCTGCATATGGATATTTCAACATTTCCAGATAAGTATTTAGGTGTTTTCTTGGCTCCTGGGAAGATAACTTCTGCTATGATTTGGCCAGTAGTTTAAATAATTCAAAGGAAATTGGAAGTTTGGAAGGGCAGGTTGCTTTCTTTTCAAGATAGGTTGGTACTGATAAAATCTTTTCTGTGTAGCATAACCATCTATAACATGTCAATTTACAAATGGCCTGTATCTATAATAAAAGTGTGTGAGCAGCAAATCAGAAATTTCTTATGGACTGGTGATGGAGATGTAAGGAAGTTTAAAACTATTTCTTGGAAAAGGGTTTGTACTCCATATGATGAGGGTGGACTTGGTATTAAAATATTGGAGATAGTAAATAAATCCTTGCTAATGAAGCTAATGTGGAAAATTCTGAAATCTGAAGATGACTGGGCTCTTTTCTTTGCTGCAAAGTTTAAAGATAGGACATGGCAATGGACACACAACTGGAAACAGTCTTCTGTTTGGAAGGGATTAAAATGGGCATGGCTTACACTTAAAGAGGATGTTAAATGGAAAATTGGAGATGGATCAACAGTGTCTGTTTGGTTTGATAATTGGTTAGGTGGAGGTTCTTTAATTGATGATATAGGGTACACTGATTTTGTGAAGTCTCATCTAAATATGAAGGTGCAAGATTTAATACATAATGGTGTTTGGTGTATTGAGAATAACTTATAGAATATTGTACCAATACAGTTATTGCCTGCAATTAATGGTGGTAGGGACCTTTGTGTGTGGACTGCCTGTAAAGATGGAAATTTTCAAACAGACATTGCAGTTGAAAAAATTAGACATAAGGAGGTTAAACTTTCTTGGCCTAAGTTTGTTTGGCAGCATTGCATTCATCCAAGTATTGCTGGTAATATCTGGAAGATTCAACAATCAACATATGTGGATGATGAGGTTATGAGGAAGAAAGGTTTTGAATTTGCATATAGATGCTGTATCTGTAAGCAGGATGAAGACAATATGCATCACACATTATGGGATTGTGGTTTCAGTGTTGCTATTTGGTCTTGGCTCAACACTGTATTCTGCTTTGTCAATCCAAAATCTTTTAATGATGTCTGTGCAGCAGCAAAACATAAGAGTCCATTTTTTATAAAGGTGTGGATGATTGCATCTTGTGTTACAATGAAAGAATTATGGTTTCAGAAGAATGCTCAGCTGTTTGATGAAAAGAAACCAAATTTCAATGGAGTCAAATGCAGAATTAATCACCTTGTTCATGAAGGTGGATGTAGATTAACTGGAGTCAGCTGGAGACAGTCTTCTGATTGCCAAGTTAAGAGTTTCTTTTATCTTTAGCTGTATGTGTTTTCTCACCTGAAATAAGGAATTGGGTTGTCTGTAATGGGCTAGTAGTGGGCCTTTGGTTTCTGTTTTGGTTTTCTGTAATGGGCTAGTAGTGTGCCTTTGTATGTAATTGGTCTAGTAGTTGTTTTATTTGGGTCAGTCCTGTAAATATTGATTTTAGCCTCTTTTCAATAAAAATATGTGATTCAGCAAAAAAAAAAGCTGGAAGCCAACTACCATGGAAGACATGAAAAAATTCTAGAGGATATGGTTGCCATCCAAGTCGATATTATCAGGCGGCAAAACGAGACGCTTCTATCCTGAAGAGTATAATAAGACGATTGTGGAAAGAATCAGCAAAGGCTTATCCGAAGAATCCCTCCAATTTCAAGAACAATACGAAGTATGTTAAATATTTGGCTAAAACTTGCGCCTCTACCAATGAGGATGCTGACGGAGCACGTAGCCACATCATGGGAGCAGAAGAAGATCGGCGAATTGGATTCTGCCAAAACATAGAGCCAGGACGATTTCATAAGACCAGGGGAGGAAACTTGCCAGGTGCGCCACAACATCTACAAGACAAAGGTAAAGAGCCGTCCTATGAATCCTGGTTGGAAAACATTTATCTCCAAAATCTCGCAGTAGTTCAAAGAGTTGTCCAACAGCCCGCAACCACGACTGCTTTGCTGAAGAGAGAAGCACCTGAAAAGGGGGAAATCTACCAAGACGCTTATGGAAACGAACACTGAAGCAATGAATAATATCCAGCTCAGCCATCGTGTGTCACCATCGCTGACGCAGGCCTCTCAAGAGAAATTACCTTTCAGCAATACGGTAGAATTAAATGGTCTGCTCATGAATCAATAATCGCTCAAGCGTCAATTCTGCCCTCAAAAAGAGTTTCATGACAAAGCCTGCAAGCATTTCAGCCATAGCAAATACTGATACAGGAGAAGCCAGGATCAAAATATCCACGCTTCTCGTTGCCTATCAGAGAGTTATAGAGTTACTGGAAATTTGGTTACGAGAGGGAGTAGTCCAACTACCCCCGGTAAGGCATCCACCAACTGACCAGGAGATGCTAGATTCAAGATATTGCCACTATCACATGTTTATTCATCATCCTACAAACGAATGCAATGCTCTGAAGCGCATTGTCCATGAAAAGATTAATTCAGGGGAATTACGCCTGAGGACAGGAGGTTCTCCGCCTTGCCGCGAATCGACATAGAGATGTTACAGAGACAATAAAGGATGACTGGGACTTCTCGCAGCCAGGATGGCGTCACACAATAAACTCGAATTTGCAACCTGAAAATTCAGTTTTATGGAGAGACCCCTAAGCGAATAGAGTATGTGGCCGTATCATACGACAGCAAAAAGGGAATGATCAACACCAATATACCATCTTCAAGCGCAGTCAACCCATCCTATGGCATTACATCATCTACCACCAGCACCGGAAGCATCCCCTCTGACGTAACTCCTCTTATTACCAGAGCCAGAGCCACCGCTACTCCTAATATTTCTTCGAGCATGACGCCTCCAATCATCACCAGGGATGCCACCACTTTTTTGTCAGGACGAGAGACTGGAGGAGCCAGAGGAAACCAACCTTACTATTACCATTATCAATTTAATGGAGATACATGAAGTTTTTTCCAAAACTCAGACTGACATGGCTACAACTCAGAAGGAGCCTATTAAACATTTCACTCCAGAAGCCGCTCCGCTTCAAAGTTTCGATCCATGGGCCACTTCAACGTTTCGCTCCAAGAGCCGCTCCGCTTCAACGTTTAGCTCCAGAGGCTGCTTCAATATTTCGCTCCAAGAGCTGCTCCGCTTTAACGTTTCGCTCCAGGAGCCACTCTACTTCAATGTTTCGATCCAGGAGCCACTCTGCCCTTCAATGTTTTGATCTAGGGATCGCTTCAACGTTTCTCTCCAGGAGCCGCTATGCTTCTTGCTCCAGAAGCCGCTCCGCTTCAACGTTTCGCTCCAGGGGCTGCTTCAACATTTCACTCCAGGAGCCGCTCCGCTTCAACGTTTCGCTCCATAAGCCATTTCAACGTTCTCTCCAGAAGTCGCTACTCCTCTCTGTCAAGGATCGTAATCACAGCCAGCCAATGTTCGTAGTTATGGCCACCTTTTGATCTATCTTTCCAAAGCTCGTGGTCGTGGACAGTTTACTCTCCTACGCATCCATCCAATCCCTTTGCTTCCATGGACGTCCATGCAATTCCAGCCAACCTATTTTGGTTCCCTCGACAATGTAGTATCTTCTGATCACATCTTCTGTCAAGAACTGTTGTTGTTCATTTGTTAATACCAGCCAGAGCTTTACCATAGCAACAACCACTACAAAGGTAATCCATACTTCTCCATATTTTAATTTCATATGGAAGAAGTAATAGAGTCACCAGTACGGATGCAAGATGATATCTTTATCATGGTCAACTCACCGACCATACAAGATAGAAACATGTAAACCAAACTTGGGGACTGAGGCTCTACATGGAATCCCTTCACTGTCAAAGCTCAGGAGACACGGTCAACCCAAAAGTCATAGCCACGACAAGGTCATCTACTCTTCAAAGGTGTAACGTAAGGATATCATCACCTCTCCGTATAGAAGGCTCCTGTAACACTTTACGAGTCCCACGACGGATCCCAAGCCTACTTAGAGCAAACAACTTCAGTAACCAAAGAGAAGTGCGACTAGGGACTGCTCATCACGGTCCATCCGCGACAAAAATCAAGCATTCATGAGATAACTCCAGAGACGCGACTTAAATATTTGTCTTGAAGAGACAGAGGGAGCCACAATTAATGACATAACTCTATAACTTCTACCTTTTCGTTATCCAGAATTTTTCGTCCATGTGATGTTCCAAGCATCACATCCAGGAGAGTACAATAAGCATGTATCAAATCCCATAGGCATGGATTCAAGGCGATGCAATTAAAGTAGGCTACACTTGAGGACTGAAGCCTCTTTCAGGTTTAGAAGTTTAAACGCAGTCACCACCGTACCAGTGAATGCAGTAGAAGCACATCTTCCACGGTAAAATAGGCTCAGGAATAATTACACATGGGGACTACCAGCATGGGATGCCTTCACTTCCCTCAACCAGGTTATTTCTGATTTCAACATCATCACTGTCGAAGCTTTAAGAGCTGCATGAATTTTTCAACATGAAGCCGTACACGTGCATCAAAGACTCCAAAATCACGCCTTAGAGATACATTCACATATCCAGCCACGTCATCGGATCAAACAGAAGTATAACTGGGAACTTCTCATCGCATCCCATTCCATACAATAGTCCAAGATTCAGAAGATGGTTCAAAGGATGTCGTTTGGAACGAAGTCCTAGAAGACTTGATAGCAGCACATCGGCAACGAAACGCCTCTCTACTCATCTATTTCACCCAATGACTCCAGAATATTTTGACCATATAAGCTTCCACAGCATATCATCATCGCAATCAGAAAGTCCAGGCACCAAATAACCTAAAGTCAAAGATGGAAAAACGACGCAACCACAATCTCCAAGATTATCCCTGACATGATCATTGCCAAGCCTATATTTCATCCATCCATCTCAAGAGTGCAGTGGAGTTTGGTAAATTTTGAAATCCATTGGAGAGGTTATATACTCATTCTTTTGGAGTCAGAACCTTATTACACATTCTGGAGAAGATCGATGGTACTGTTGGGTGGCTACATGCGCAAAATAGGAGAGAGCACCTACCTTGAGTTCTCCTGGATCACCTTGATGCTGATTATAATTATCGGAGATTGCTTTGTTGTCGTTAATAATTGCTCTACCACCGCTTACAAATGATGAGCAGATGAAAGCATGGAGCCGGACGAGCAACAAAAATAGAAGATGGTCGATACCCCTTTTCATACGAACAGAGTTTCTTGAGTTTGAACAGAATGATTCCTTCTTGCTCCATGAACGGGAATAGATGACTGGGTGCACCACACTCATGCTCCATAGCCAAACAAGCAGCGCGCCAAGATCACCGCTCCACAACACCAGTATCATGTGGCCAAACCAGAAGTACGCCAATTCTCCACAACACCAGCATCGTGTGGCCAATCCAGAAATACTCCAAGCGCCAACTCCATGTAACCCAGCCAGCTCCAAGCGCCAATTCCATGTAGCCTATCCACCACCACGCCAACGCCCCAAGCGCCAGGGATCATAGGCTACTCGTACCTCTTGCCAAGGAAAAATAATCTGCTTTGGACTCGCGCTCAAATCAGAAACGCCACGTGTCCTAAACTGGCGCCAATGTTTCAGGAATCCAATGATCCATGTCCAAACCGACGCCAACACAGGGATCATGGACCGCTCATCCTTCTTTGCCAAAGGACAATCAAATTTTCCTGGTAATCTCCTCATGTCTTTCCTTTTTGATTTTTATCCTTGTTTGTCACTATCTCATGCTTACCCCGCAACAAGGCCATGGTTACGTGCTAAGCAGGGGACTTAATATTGATGGTGGTTTTTAGTCCAGGGTTATATTTGTAAAACCTCGCATTTAATATGATGTCACTCTGCAAAGATACAGATCCATGTAAAAGTGATGAGTGTTCAACCTCTCCACTGGCGCATTTATTGAGCAACTCCATATATACAAATGAAATTCATCCAAAATGGTGCATGTAACAACAATCCCAGATATTCTGTAAATTTCGGCACCTTGCATGTATTATTCAATTAATACAAATTTCTTTGAATTCTTTTTGTGCTATGTTCCCCGACAGAACCATTAATATTCATATGGCATGACAATTTGTGTTCACTCGCAGAAGAGTAGCACGAATTTCCAAGTATCAAGGTTAAGGTCCTTGCATAAAGTACTCAATCGGAAAGCATACTACTCTCTGGCAATGAACTTAAAGAACTCTGTGTTAACACATAGAATTCAATCAATTTTGTGATAATTCACAAGATTCAGGTATTACCCTGACTAATTTGCAAAATTTAATTTGCGCCCTGCACGGTATATTATACCTTGCCTGTCGAAATTAAGCCTAGGCGAACTAGAGAATTAATCCGCCATGGATTACTAGGTGCAAAATTCTACCAAAAATCAGAAAACAAGGAAAAAAAAAAAGGAGTCACGGAATAGGAGCAGCAACAAAGGAAGGTGTGGCCATGCCATAGTCCAACCGGCGCCACTTGCAAGTGGCCACACCCCATGTTGCTCGACCAGCCCTTATTTCCTGTCAACCAATCAGGTCATCTTAAACCCGCCACATGCACATGAGTTGTGGTTGGGCCCATACTTTCCGGCCCTATTTCCCATCGACCAATTAGGTCGCTTTAAATCCGCCACATGCACACTAGAAGTGTGGCCACGCCCATGCTTGGCCGAACCCTTATTTTAATCGACCAATCAGGTCGCTCTAAACCTGCCACTATATTAAAAGAGGCAAAATTGCGCCAGATGGTCACAATGCCAAATTGGCTTTCCAAAGTCACGCCAATACGCTAATTGCCATACCAACCATGCCAAACGTGTCATTCCACTCCGGCATACTAGTGACATGCCAAACATAACGTGCCACTTTGCTACAAAAGCATGTTGAACGTGGAAACGTACCATAAATAGCGCACTTACGTGCAAACCCACCTTCTGTTCATGGCCAACGTCATACCAGACTTCAATTAGGTTATCCTAATCAGAAACACGACCTTGCTTTAGTGGCGATTGTCGAAACCCTAATTTCCAGTCGTGGAACAAATTACGCCACTTCGAGCCCCACAACATACCACGAGCCATGTGAGACCAAGGAAACCCTAAGAATGGCGCCATACCATAGCCACTCATAGCAACCCTTGATTCTGTGACCGTTTCCATATCATGGCTTTACTATAGCTCCTTTGGCATGGCTATGGCACCGTTTGCACAAAAACGCCACTGTGCCACGGCCACATGCACTAATTAGGGTTTCGGTCGGCATACCAAACCCTAATTAAGGAAAAGTTGCTACACAACCAATCCAAGTAATGCTCTCAAGAGCATTGGGATTGATGTGGCAACTGGAACTGATATTTCCAAGGCATATTTGGGTCTAACACCAATGTGCCAAAATCTAGTGGCTATGGCTACGCCACACATTACTTGCACCACCGTTCCACTGGCATGCGCTAAATACGCCACTACGCCCGGCACCAACAGAATGTAGTCATAATTCATGGCCACCCTTTCTCATGAGTTATGATCTCAGCCGTCCAAATTCGCCAAAGAATTGACAGGCTTGTGGCAAGTCTTAGTAGACCAGCCAAGACAATCCTAATAGCATCACATGCTATTTTCTTGCAGAAAATCTCTTGACTTTGACTTGCTATACGTTTTCCATGAAAACACTCGAGACATCAAACATGTCACAAATTGGGAGATACTCATATGGGTATTGGTCTGGCGGTTTGCAGCGTGCGGCTTTCAATACGCCCATTATAAGAAAGTGTCAGAAAGTAGGGCAGTTAGTGGCGGCAAGAAGTAGTGGGTGTAAACTAACCCTTCTCCTTCATAGTGGGAATGTGGTTTCTGGCATTTACACATGACCCCGCTTCTTCATCACTCCATCATTCCCACTTTCTACGAGATCAGGGTGCGTTCAACATGACTTTTATAAATAGGTTTTACCTATTTCTAGCAAAAACAAAATATCCTGAAAAATACCAAAGAACTGATAGCTTACATTCTGTAAGCCAGTTCCAAATTCTGATATAAGTCATAAAATAGCCACACCTTCAGAGTTAATCATTCTGGTCTCAACACCTTCTTTGCTTCCCTCCCTAAGATCAACCCTTCTCCTTCACTTTGTGACCGAAGTAAGACTGGAACGACCATTTCTTGGTTTAGGCTAGGATTGTACAGATTGATCTCTCGAATCTAAAGTACTCATGTGCATTGCATTTGTTTTAGGTTTAGATTTGTTTCTCATCCACACACCCAAATTACCAAAACCAGCAGAAACAGTTTTTACCCATAAACACTAGTACATAATCAAGTGAATCTTTAAATGAGTTTTGGCTCACTAAAATATGACAACCAAACTTAACATACCAACGCTTGGTGGGTTCAACCGAGATATGCTCTAACAATCTCCCCCTTTGTCAATTTTAGTGACAAAACTCTTACATCACATGGATAAACAAATTACAAGAATTCATTACACATACGCTTGATTACCCAATTCAACAACACAATAACCTGTATACATTCAATCCATAAATGTCGTTGTTGACATTATAATAACAAAGCTAATACTCCTCCTAAAGGTAAGATAGGTAGATTTTATCAATCCGCACGTCTTTGTTATTCCCTTGTAGTCCATATAACTACAAGCATCATATGATATACTACTCCCCCTTAGTCTATGCTTTTACTCTTTCGTTAGATAAAAGTTTAAGCACCAATGTCCTTTCCCTTGATGATACCAATCAATATAAATCAATACCTGTATCACTTGTTTACTCCATATATTTCTCCCCCTTTTTGTCACAAAATGACAAAGAAACGAAAAAATTAAGGACAAACAGAAAGGATCTTACAAATCTCAATAGACTTGCAACCTATAGAGTTAAGCACGAGGGTTCCACACACCATTTTTGATAGCCAATATCAAAACCGAAACTACAAAGTAATTTTTTTTTGATATGTTACCAAGGAAGCAATTGCCCGAAGCAATTTCCCCTAATATATTAGCAAACCAAAAATTGACTAAGCACCTTAGTTCCTTTGCTAAACCGATTGTAAAAATACAATCGCTTGTTCGATAAGACCAAAATAAAGATAACTTTATTTTTCTCATCAGGTTCTAATTATTATCCATATAACTTATACCTTTAACTTTTAAACAAGACAAGTACTAGGTTAGTTAACTATCATTTCTTGTTAAGGCATTCGATTAGACTTTCCAAAATCTCCACTTTGATAAGTCTAACTAAGATCAGAATTAACTTAGTTTCTCTTATCCGGAATCGAATTGGACTAAACAATTCATCCCAAAAATATTTTCTTTCGTTAATCCATAAATAATTTATACAAACTAAATAAATCAACTTGCATAAATATTTACCTCAACCAGAAGCAATTGAAATAACATAGACATTAAAGCACCGCAGTTGCACCGAAATTTTGTAAGCCTTAACGATTGATATCAAACAATAAATCAAGATAACAATAGTTTTTCTTAACCGGAACCAATTGAATCACACACACATCCATACACAAATAATGTAATAAAACATCAATTGTACCGAATTTTTTTTAAGCAAAAGCAATAAATATATGCAATAAAATCAGGCTTTTCTTAAAGTGGTAATTGAATTTTTATCCCTACTTTTGATGGGTCTTCACAAATATCCCTAAAAAACTTTACAAATGTCCCTAGTGGCATAATTGAAAATTTTCACTAAAAAAATAATTTTAATGATTCCAATTTTATCCTCCTCACTGTCCCTCTTCTTCATCACTTCTTACGACATAAAAAAAATGGAAATCAATGAAATCGCTCCCACCATCATCTACATCGCTTTCACTACCACCAGAATCAACACCACCAAAATCTACACCACCACTTCGTCACTTCCTGTGTTTAATTTTGTGTTCTATCATGTTTTGCTTGCCCTTATTCTTCAACCAGATCCATCGACGACATCAGTTCATCAAAGAAAAAATTAATCGATGGAGAAAAGTCAATGAAAATCATCAATAACAACTGAAAAACGAAGATTAATCAACGAAAAATGAAACGAAGATATCTCCTTTAACCGATGGAAATCTGATTTCAGGTTGCACTTATAGATCGAGATTTGGTTTAGGTTGCGATTTATGGGTTTGAGGGTACTGTTGTTGTTGAATCAATTGAAGAAGAACCTTGGTCAATATCATTTCACATACTTCCGTGTAAATTACATGACGATCTTACCTGCTGTTGTTGCATTCTCGTTGATTAAAAATCCGATCTTGTTACTTGTTCTTGGTGGTTTACAATCAAAACAGCGGCTTGGGTGTTTCTGTATCTTTTCCGTCCATCAGATCCGCCATTGGTTTTTGTTTTAGGTTACGGTTTATGGTGGTGGTGTAGCAGCGACGGAGGATAAGGTATGTTTCTTTCGGTACCGGTGATGTAGATGGAGGTCATTTCGGTTGGAATGATAAAATTGGTGTTGGATTTTGTTTTTGGTTGTTTGGTGTTGGTGGTGCTGCTGGAGATGTGTGATTTTGTTGGTGGAAGTGTTGGTATGAGTTGTTGTTACAGAGATTGAAGCATGCTGCTGAATGAAATATAGTGGTTATCTGGGTTGAAGCAGGAAGTGATATTGGATCAACTATGGTTGTTGATCCATATATTTTGGATCAACTATGTAGTTGATCCATCTATACGGGATCAACTACTGTTGTTGACCCAATTTTTTATTGGATCAACTATGGTGGTTTTGGTTGGAATGATGAAGTTGGTGTTGGATTTTGTTTCTGGTTGTTTTGGTGGTGGTGGTGGTGCTGGAGATGTGTGATTTGTTGGTGGCGGTAATGGTGGAGAGGTACGAATGAGAAATTAGTCATGGAAATAGTAGTAGAATGGTGGTTCCGGCTGTTGTAGTTGTCGAGATTGGTTTTGAAGCTGGTCTTAGAGTTGTTGGTGTTTATGAAGGTACAAGTAATGAAATATGGTGGTTATCTGGGTTGAAGCAGGCAGTGATATTGGATCAACTATGGTTGTTGATCCATCTATATGGGATCAACTATTGTTGTTGATCCTTTGAACTCATGCTTTGTAGTTTAAATCATGTAAATTTCTTCCAATGTTGAACTTGTGGTGCAATTGTAGCATGGCTGACTCCATGTTAGATGATGCGTGTTCGACTCACGCCAAGTTCACTCCATTTTGCATGGATCAACTATCATTATTGATCCAATTTTACATGGATCAACTTCCACTGTTGATCCACTAAAATTGGATCAACTTATATTGTTGATCCTTTTTTCTTGGATCAATTATCGTTGTTGATCCCCTTAACTAGATAAACTTCTGCTGTTGGTTCTATTTTTATTTGGATAAACTATTGTTGTTGATACAAAAATATTTAAACCAGTGGCGGTGGCGACGAACTTGTGGTGGTAGCAGCAACATGCTAGTGGTGGTGGAGGACTAGTGGTGGTGTAATGGTGACGGTGAAGGAGTGGTGGTGGAATGTTAGTGGTGGTGGCAGTTGGTAGGTGGTGGTGGAATGGTAGTTGAATATTTGGTGGTAGTGGTGGTAGTGGTGAAGTGGTAGAGGAAGAAATTTGTTGTATTTTGAAATAAAGAAAAATATTATATGGGTGAGGGTATTAAGGTAATTTAATATTAAATGGATAAGGTTATAAAAAAGTAGGGACATATTTATTGGGTGTCAAAAGTAGGGACATATAAATAATGTACCCTTTCTTAAACAGGAAAATAATTAACTAACAAGATTGTTACCTCAAATTTTGCATCCTCTTCTCCAATATGTTTGCATCTTCTTCCAGGGAGAATTGATATCGAAATATCATTATGTTGTCATCCTTATGCAAAACAAAATAATAACAACAACCAATCTTTACCAGAGAAAGGTTGAAAACCGGTTTTTAACTATTGCAAGCAAAAGTTGAAAACCCCGAAGCACATATGATTTTATGCTAAACCAAACGATTCAACATATTGTGACTTTTTCACATATTATTTCAATCAGAACCCCTCATGATCCTTTGATAATGCCTACCAACATGGGCTAGAACTCAATCCTGCTAAACCAAAAAGGCACCCAAACCATAAGGGTTCACAACATTATGAGATCGAATATCAAGGTAGTAAAACCGAAATCAAACATCCCATAAATATACATAGCAATAAAATAAAGCATTAAAGCACAGACTATGTAAATCAAAAACTATCAAGAAAAATTATAAATCGAATAATTTTATTCATAATAAGATAGTTTTATTCATAAAATAGACCTTACATAATTATTGAAAGAAATCAAAAACCAAAATCTATTTTTCTCTCTAATCTCAATTCTTGTGGCAATTGCTTTCAAAAACTGGATTGAAATTCTTCTGAGCACTTCCCTTTTAAGTAGACAATATGTTCATCTCAAATAGCTGATAATGAAGATTATCTAGTACTTCTTTTGAATCCTTTATCATCAGCTCATGATATTTAATTCAACCTTTAACAGTAAGAATCTGTTTTCTTAGAGAATCTTAAGAGTTATCATGAAGAGAAACATCATGAGTTTCAGTCATAACTGATGCATAGAGTGTTAAATCATCAAGAGATGATCATTCTTTTACCGATTTCTCCATTGAAATAAAATAGTCTTCTTTCGGACAGGAAGAAGGCATATAAGATGGGAGAAAATCAAGGGATAATTTGGTTTATGGAAACCGAAACTATTTTTCCCAAAAATAAAAGATATCTATTATTTTTAACTAAAGAAACATATGTGAATAACTTGCCCAGATTTATGTTTCCTCGCAATCAGAATTTTGGGCAGCACGTGAGGATGCATCTTTCAACAAAATCAATGTGTGTTGAGGTGAGGATTATTCTCACCATAGTTAACAAGGACATCCTTGGGATAACTCATAAACAAAATAGACTGTGTTTCCTTTTGATCTTTCTTTATCTTGTAATTGCAAGAGTTTTCAACTTCCTTTTGAGATCTCATAAACTTACAAACCTTCAAAAACCCTATCCTCTTGTGAAGTAAGTGCTTTGATAAATTTATTTTCAAGGAAAACTGCAATATGGCTATTTCTTCTCATATTATCAGAAAAACTAGTTTCTGATTCTTTTGGTTTTTCACCCAATTTTTCTTGTTCAGATTTTACCATACGGGTTTTATCTGAAAGGAATTTCAAAAGGTTTTCAAGTACCAGGCTTAACCTTTTATTTTCCTTAATTTCTAGGAGTTGATTAGACTCACAGGATTCATCACTGTTAGAGTTGGCAAGAAGTGCATTACAATTAGATATTTCTTCATTGAATTCTTCCTCCGGAATATCATCAAGAGTGGAGACATATGCCTTGTTTCACTTATGAGTTCTTCTGCTGGGACAGTGTTTTGCCATATGTCCGAATCTGCGGCACTTGAAGCATTGTACTTTATCATTACCATTTTTATGGCAAAATGATAATGTATCAGGAACGTGTTTATCAATAGATAAGATGTCCTTCATTAGATGCTATAGAAGCACAACAGTTGAGTCAAGATCTTTTTCAACATATACCTTGTCCTCTTAGCAACGTTTCTCGGTTTGATTCTTCAGCAGAATTTCTTTATCAAAGATCTTTAACTTTTCTACAAGAGAGCTTCGAGAAAGTATAGAAAGATCATTACCTTTTATTATGGCATGTTTCTTATACTCGTATCTGGATGGTAACGATCTAAGAATTTTGCATACTATTTCCTTTTCAGGTATGGCCTTTCCAAGAAAAAAAGATACATTAACAATTTCAGAAAGTTTAGAGTTAAACTCCTCGAAAGTATTGTTATCACCCATTTTGAGGTGTTCCCAATCAGATGAAAGGGAAAGAAGTCTAGCTTCCTTTTCAGACTCATATCCCTCGAACACAGTCTCAAGAATATCCCATGCTTCTTTAGAAGTCCTACAAGCCAGCACACGATGTTGAAGATTATGGCTAACTGCATGTATGATGGCATTCAAACCATCAGAATTCTGCTTTGCAAGAATTCTTTCTTCGTGAGTATAGAACATTAAGTGTTTAAACTCTGTTTTCAAATAATCCATCGGTTGTTGATATCCGTCTTCGATTAATAGCCAAGTATTGAAATATCGGGATTGAAAAAAGGCTTTTATAGCAGATTTCCACAATGGGTAGTTTATCCCATTAAATCTTGGTGGCACGTTAACTGAATCACACAATAGATTCATTTTCGTATAGGTTGGACCGCACCAAACACAGATTGATAGATCTTTTCGTGTTTGCCTACTCTGATACCAATTGAAAATACGAGGGTACCCAAATATACCTCAATCTAAAACTTTTCAACCTATAAGTGCTTTCTCCAAAATTGATTGTATATAGACTAAGTCGAGACAATACAACAAATCGGTTCACACTTCGTGTGATCGTCTATGGATACGAGATCGAGATAATACAACAACGAAGTATGTTTACTTGATAAAAGGTTCGGACTTAACCAAACACAATATGATTACTATCAAGTAAATATGAATTACCATTTGTGTAATTTACTTTAATAACAACAAGTCTAATTGCGGAAAATAAAAGTAAATGACACAACAAGATTTTGTTAACAAGGAAAACTGCAAATGCAGAAAAACCCCGGGACCTTGTCCAAAATTGAATACTCTCATGATTAAGCCACTATACAAAATAAAACCAAATTCGTATAGTTGAGCCCAAGCAACTAAACCTATAGTTCACCTAGTTCCGTCTGTATTCCCACGCCTCCGACCTGTAATAAGTCATGTACATGGAACAATTCCTTTGGTTCGTATTCCAAATAGTAAAGGAATAACAAATATGTTTGGTATCAACTCTTTTCAACCAAGTGATGTGAGTTCGACAAAAGGCTCTTCTGTTTATCTCAATAAACTCCTTTGTCAGGTTCTTAGATGTATCTTATCAACAACTACCAAGGTAATTTTTAAGATTTTGCAATCAATACTTTTAATCACAAATAATTGTATTGATGCCGATCTACACAACTAATCAATCCAATCTACCACAAGGATTAACCGATTATAGTTGGATCCTCTTTAACCGAAACAAGTATTGTGCACACCAAAGATTATGAACCCAAATCAGAAAATTTTAAATTCTTTTTTGTCTTCAAATCTTCTTTAATCTTTAATTAGCACCTGCACACAATCAACTTGAATCTCTTGTGATCATTCAAGCACAGAACGGAGTCTGTTAACAATGGATTATCGCAAGACATCTTTAGATCTACAAACAGTCTAAAGAACCCCGTCGAAACTTCGATCTAGTTTGAGTGAATCTTATATCAGAATAGAAGATTCTCAAGCATAAACAAACTAGGTACAATCAAATTTCAACCACCGTTAGTCAATCAAATCAATCGAAAACAAAAGGTAAACCGCAATTATCTAGTTTCCCACCAACGATACTAATAGAGTTTCTCAATCCCAAAGAAGTCTTTAAACTGAGCGGCCGTTAGGCTACTTTCCTCTCCGAATAGGCTGCACCACCAGTAACAACACAACTGAGGTAGTTGTGCTGACTCTGAGGATTAGTTGGCTCGAAATGCAAACTTTGATATTTATAGACAAGGAAGTTTGGACACCAAGGAATTTCCAAAACCGAAAATATTCTCAAGATATGCAATATATTCCAAATTCGGTTTCCATAATTCCTAGAAATGCTTTGTCCAAAATAATGACCGAAAATCTCTTAAAAAATCTCCAACTAGTAAATGCACATTACTAATTTTCATTTTCCAAAAATAAAATTAAAAACCTTAAATAAAAGATTCTCAATTTATTTTTTTGATCTAAGATTTTTCCTTTAGCTATTAAGGAATATCTTTGAACAATAAAAGATAAGCATTACCGCACATGTTCAAAGTATGTCGACATCTTTACTTTGGTAGGATCATAATATCGCCATGATATTATTTCTATGAAATTAACAACATTTCTGCGAGTACTTCTGTAACACTTTGCGAGCATCACAAGATAACTTAAAGAGTGACGTAATAGATGACGATGGGAAAAACATGAGAAGAGCATGATGATCCTGCGAGGATTACAAAATCTGCGAGAACTGACATTATAACTGCTGCGATAATACCGCGAGTCAGATCCGAAATTAAAGGACAGCTTAGATGTCATCCATTATGTAACTACCCTATATAAAGAGACCCAGTAGATTCAGAGAGGGGGATGAATTTTTTAGTGTTAAAAAAGTTTTGAGGAGAGAGAAAATCCAAGAGAACTATTGTATTCTTGATTTTTTCCATTTCTTGTAAATATTTCTGAGAATCAAATAACAAAGTGTTGTTTTTAATCTTCAAATATGAGTTGATTATTGTGAATTCTTGTGAAGGGTGTAGTGTAGCCTTTCCTGCAACTACATTTTGGCGCCCGAAATAGGGAATGAATTAACGAAAGTCATAGAAAACGCGAGGTTGAAGATGAGAATTATTCAAGATTAAGAAGATAATTGAACAAATCGGTGAAATAGTTGGAGGGAAAATGATTAGAGCCAAAGAGAATTGTAGGAAATTGGAGTGTGGTATGATAACAAGAATAATGGTCGACAAATTCCATGAAAACATTAAAAGGAAGATACATAAATGAGATTTTGTAGGAAAGAAAACTATGACGGTGGAGAAAGTATCACCATTGAAGGAATGGGAAAAGCATAAAATCACATTTACAGCAGTAGAAATACCAACAGAAAATTTGAATCATACATCTCCTTTGGTAATTACGGTATCCGTTATACAAATGAAAAAGGGGAAATCAACAAGATCTGCGGAAGAATGGGTTGTAAATAGAACTTTGGTGGATGCATGAAGTTCTGTAGATATAATATTTTATCATGCATTTAAGAAAATGGGATACAAAGATGAAGAAATGTCTTGTTCAACATATCATATTCATGGCTTTGGAAAATCTTTAACAAAACCTAAAGGCGAAATAGTGGTGCGAATTCCGTTAGGAAATATTGAAACACTAGTAACATTATGTGTAGTAGACGTGGAATTGTCGTATAACATGATACTGGGAAGACCATGGATACATGCAATCAAGGTTGTAACATCAACATTGCCTTAATGCATCAAATTTCCTATGCCCAGTGGAATTGGAGAAATTAGAGGAGATACTGATCTTGCGAAGCTATGTTATCAAATTGAAGTGAGAAATTATGAAGGGCGTCCAAAGCTGCGAAAAGCTCGCAGAAAAATGGTGAAAGAGACAAAGAAAGAAGAAGAATTTAAAGTTTACATGATAAGAGCAAAAGATAGAAAAGGAATACCCAGCGAAATATCGCAAGAAGGAGATAAACCCGCGAGAGTTGTGAAAACCTCAACACCAATGGAAGAGCCTGAAGCCAGCTATACCGCAGCAGAGCCAACAAATGAAGTAAATATTGGAAGTGAAGAAGAACCTAAGATGCTGAAAATTGGATCGAAGATGGATGCAGATGAGGAAGAGCGAACCGTAAACCTTTTGCAAGAGTATAAAGGCATCTTCGCGTGGAGTATGGATGAGATGCCTGGAATAGACCCGTCAGTTGCATGTCATAAGTTAGAAATTAACAAGGATGTAAGACCATTTAAACAAAGGATAATAAAAATTGCAACAACATACCATTCCCAAATAGAAGAAGAATTACAGAAGATGCTTGATGCGGGAATTATAAGGAAGGCAAAGTACCAGGAATGGATTGCAAATATGGTGGTGGTTCCAAAGAAGAATAAAGGGATAATAATTTGTATAGACTTTACTGACTTAAACAAAGCTTGTCCTAAAGATAGCTTTCCATTACCAGATATTCCTCAAATGGTCGAATCAGCAGCGGAAAATGATAGAATATCTTCATTAGATGGGTAGAAAGGGTATAATCAGATTCCTCTCGCTGAAGAAGATCAAGAGCACACCGCATTCTTTGCTCCAAGAGGATTGTACTGCTATACAAAGATTCCCTTCGGTTTGCGAAATGCTGGTGCAACATATCAAAGAATGGTGGAGAAAGTGTTTGCAAAGTGGATCCATAAAACATTAGAGGTATATGTAGATGACATGTTAATCAAGAGTAAAGAAGCTAAAAACCATGTGCAGGACTTGAAGGAGATTTTCGATCAAATGCGACATTTTAACATCAAGGTGAATCCCGAAAAGTGTACTTTTGCAGTAGCTTCAGGAAAAAAATTGGGGTACATTGTGTCAAAAGAAGGAATACAAGTTGATCCAGATAAAGTACAAGCAATTCGCGACATGCCAACGCCAGCAACAGTAAAAGATGTGCAGAATTTGAACGGGCTCTTAGCCTCGCTAGGAAGATTTATCTCGCGATCTTTAGATAAATGCAAGTATTTCTTCAACATACTCAGGAAGGGTACAAATTTCAAGTGGACAGATGAATGTGAGAAGGCTTTTCAAGGAGTTAAAGAATATCTAATGAACATATCAATCTTACAAAAACCGGAGCTAGGAGAAGACTTATTGATCTACCTTGCGACAACTTCGCACGCATTAAGTGCAGTGTTATTGCGAGTGGATGCAGGAATAGAAAAACCAATTTATTACATTAGAAAAACATTTAATACCGCAGAGAAAAATTACTCAAAGATTGAGAAGCTAATTCTGGCATTGGTTTATGCAACCTTTAAACTTCGCATATATTTTCAAGAACATAAAGTAAAATTATTAACAAAGATGCCAATTAAGTCAGTAATGAAGAATTCAAAAAGATCAGGCAGAGTTGAGATATGGAATGCACAAGTAGGGCACTTCGAAATCAAATATGAAATTTTATCTTCGCCAAAATCACAAGTTGTAGCAGATTTCTTAGCAGAGTTTCCTCTAGAAGATGATGAAGCAATAGAAGAAATAATGGACATAGAAGAAGAACATGGAGACCCAAAAGATCTATTAAAGGAACCCAACATGTGGGAAATATTGGTGGATGGATCATCAAATGGGGAAGGTAATGGAATTGGAGTTGTCTTTATCTCGCCAGAAGGAGAAAAAATGGCTTTTTCATTTCGTTTGGAATTCACGTCCGCTAATAATGAGACGGAGTATGAAGCTGTGGTGCATGCGTTAAAATTCGCAATAGAAATGAAGTTGGAGAATGCTAGAATTACTAGTGACTCGCAATTAGTTATTCACTAGATAAAAGGATAATACACAACAAATGAACCATCTTTGAAGAAATACAAGAAACTTGTTGAAGAATTGTCTGCGAGAATTCCAAAAATAAAATGGAGAGATATATCAAGAAAAGATAACAGACTCGCGGATATTTTTGCTTTCATATCTAGCATGATGATAAATCCAGCTGCGAGATGCATAAAAATTCAAACACTTGTATCACCCTCAATCAATAAGGAAGAAGAAGAAGAAGCATATGCGATGATAATAGAAGGTGGCGAAGAAGAACCAAAAGGAAATATTGCAGATTAGCAAGCAAAACTTCATGCATATTTGTCAAGAGGAGAGACACCAAGAAATAGATTAGAAGCACATAAATTAAAAATCCGAGCAACAAATTATGAATTAAGAGATGGAGTATTATATCGCAAATATTTTAATGGACCATCACTAAGTTGACACGGGAAGAAGGACAAAAGGTGTTAAAAATGTTGCATAGTGAAGACGCTGGTAATCACAGTGGGGGAAGGTCTTTGGCATACAGAACAAAAATGCAAGGCTATTACTGGCCATACATGCATGAGGATACGAAGCAACTTTCAAGACGTTGCGAAGATTGTCAGCGATATGGGAAGAAAATACATGCACCAGGGGCACCATTATCATCCTCAACCAGTGTGTGGCCTTTTGGAAAATGGGGGTTGGATATTATGGGACCATTTGTACCGGGTTCTGGACAAAGAAGATATTTAATTGTCGCTACAGATTATTTCACAAAATGGGGAGAAGTAAAGGCAGTGCAACACATTCGCGACAAAGACATTTTTACATTCATATTTGAAAATATAATTTGCAGATTTGGGATTCCTGCATAGTTGGTATCTGATAATGGAAAGCAGTTTGAAGGACAAAATATAGAATTGTTACTTAATGTATTTAAGATTAAATGTGGAAAATCAAATCAACATCACTATATCCACAGGCTAACGGACAGGCAGAGGCAACAAATAAGACAATTGCAGATATACTGAAGAAGAAATTAGAAGGACACCATAGGGCATGGTGCGAACAAGTACATAATGCAATATGGGATTACAATACAACTAGACGGGAAGCTACTGGAATGTCACCTTTTTGTTTGACATATGGGGTTGAAGCTGTGTTACCAACAGAAGTTGCTATTCCTACAACAAAAAGAGAGGCTTGGGAGAAAAATCTTAGTGATGGTATGATTCTAACTAAACTTGATGAGTTAGAAAAAAAAGAGAGAAAAAGCTTTACAACATATGGAAAATTATCAGCGGAGATTAGCTCGCGAGTATAACAAACGTGTCAAAATACGTGAGTTCCAACCGGGTGATTTAGTACTGCGAGAAACACCAAGTTATCGGCGAGAAAATGGTGGAAAGTTGGCGAGAAAATGGGATGGACCATATATCATTAAGGGGATAATTGGAACAGGGGCATATAAGTTAATGGATCCAGAAGGTAGAGATATTGGTCAAAGACTTGGTAGACCATGGAATAGATTATATCTGAAAAGATATTATCAATGACAAATTCTGTGAGATTTGAGATGCTGGTATATTATATGATGAAATGGATAATAAAAAAAATTATCACAGCTGCGATATTTTTAAAAATTACAGAGAAAATAAGAAACACGAATAAAATTTCGCAGAGATTAATAGAATGGGACGAACCTTTATGGCGTACACCCTAGTTCGCGAATAAAATTTCGCAAGAGGAAAATGTAAGACCTAAAGTACGTCATATAAGGGGGTATCTATTTGCGTGGCTCAGGGATAAGGTTATACCGCTGCTGGAACATGAGTCATGAAGAGCTGGGGTCCATCTCCATAAGAGATACCTATCCAGGAGAGGTACCTTGGATTTAAAACTATATATAAGGTTATACCCTGGTTGGACGACCGAGGGTCTCTCCTAAGGAGTGTAGAGTATGACCAAGGCGCCGAGGTACACGGTTGAGCCAAGGGTTCCCAGGGCATACGAAACTACCCTGGCCATTCTTGGCATGTCTTGGATATGATGCACTCGGCCCGAAGAAAACCCCACTTAAGGTGCAGTCTTGTAACTATAAGCTATATAGGAAAAAAGGATAAGAGGTTGTGAAAACAACTGGTTGTTGTCAAGACCGGATGGGAGGAACTAGTCTTGTATGGCCGATGTGCCCTCCTTGAAGGGGAAACCAAGGGGATGACAAGGGTGGCACCCTCCATTAGGGAGCTGATAAGTGTCTAAAGACGGCAATGTCATGGGGCTTTATGTTCGCAAGAACATCTAGCCTTGTCATATTGTCGCGTGACAAGTATTATACAGAGGCAACAAGCCATGAGAAAAATTTAAGATGAGATCAATGGGTTTTTACATGAAAGTGTAAAGACGTCCTGCGATTTCATCGCAAGACGGAAATTTCATGAGGCTTTATTCTCGCAAGGGAGTTTAGACTTGTCATATTGTCGCAATACATTGAAAGAATAAATATAAGGCAAGATCAATGGGTCAATACATGCAAATGTAAGGACGTCCTGTGATTTTGTCGCAGAAACAAAAAATTGGCAAAATAAGACCTTTAACTAGGAAGGCAAAATAAGACCAACAGAATAATCCCAAACATTAACTATTTTCTTTTAAGAATGTAGGAAAGATTTGTTCATCGCAAGAGAGATAGTGAGAAACAAGTACTATTCAGAATTTCTCAGAAGTATTATTCAAATTCTCTCAGAAGGATTGTCTATTTTTTCACAGCACTAT
This sequence comes from Papaver bracteatum, assembly GCA_023529315.1. NCBI lineage: Eukaryota > Viridiplantae > Streptophyta > Magnoliopsida > Ranunculales > Papaveraceae > Papaver > Papaver bracteatum. Next base: position 386,612 of record JAJJWX010003231.1, on the reverse strand, counting down.
CCATAATTTCGCAATCTTATTCGCAACACTGTTCGCGGCAATATACTAAAATGCAGGAAAAACTTATCCATTACAAGAAAGATAATGAGGGGCAAGTAAATTGATAAATAAAATATCATTATCTTTCTTGAAAATATTCAAAATAACAGAAATGTAATTGAATTCCAAAGTTGCATAAAAGAACATTACTCGCAAGAAAGAGGAAGTAAAGGAAAACAAAAACAAAACTTAAGCTTCAGTATTGGTCTCGCCAGCTTCATTATTTTTGCCAATGTTATCAACTTCACCAATATTCTTCTCGTTACAATTAATTCGAGATTCTTCTTCTTCTAACTCTTCACCAACAATTGCTTCACCACTAGCAGCTACTTTTCTAGGAGGGCTTTTTTCTTCTTCTGTTGGGTTTTCTTGAGAAATATCTTCTTCACCGCTTGCATAATCTAGATCATAATATAAAGGAAGAGGAATTTAATCATCATCTACTTCTAGTAGCTCGATGGATACAGGGGGGAGACTTGGATATCAGAATGTCATTCACAAGAACTTCAGCACTAAGATGAACTTTGCGAAGGAAACCACTATCGCGATTTCTAATCTCCATATTCTTGAAGTATTCAAGATAGTCATATCTTATCTCTGCTCGATCGCGAGATTGAACAAGATGAGAAGTGAGAACTCCATTTTCTTTGCGAACTTTAGCCAATTTTTTAGTCAGATTATAAATGGTTGAATGAAGGCTTTTTTCAGATTCTGCGAGAAAAACAAGTTAACATAAAATATATTCAGGTAAAGATCTCGCAAGAAGTATAGCAGAGAAATTTAACAGAGAGATTAACAATTGAGGCAGTCAAAATGACTACCTTCCTTTTGCGAAGTTAAATTTTGAATTAGTGTTAAGCAACAATTCTATCATTGGTTCATGGCATCATCAAATTTATCCCCAACTATACCCTTCAGGCAAGATTTTATATTTTCTTCTTTGGAGAGGAGATACGAATTTTCTTTTGATAATAAAGAGTAAGATTCTTCTAATTGACAATATTGATCTTGGAGTTTACTGGCCTTTAAACTTAGAGTTATCCTACCTGTAGGGACCCTCAAGCTCGTCAACGCCATTATACCTGGCGAATTGGCCGATAATGACTCGATTAGTTTAACACAAATATTAAATTAATAGAAATTAATCTAACAACGATCTAACTACGAAACTAGTAACGTTGAATAGATCTCAAGAAATTGTGTGGAATGGACTACTCGAACATGTCATTCGGATATCGGACGAAGAAGATATCATCAATTTAGTAGAGGGACAAAATGGTCTTTTCCCCATTAAACCGACTAGGGATTCCCTTATTCATTTCAGTATGTGTTCCATAGCTTTTCCCCTTGGAATTATCGGGTCTAAATCGAGAAGATATACCCAAGCCTCTTATCTTCTTTTCTTTCTTTCTTATTCTTCTTCTTATTTCTTCTCGTTTCTCTCTTCTTCTCTTTTCTTTTCTCTGTTCGACCTTCTGCGGGTTTAATCGAGAGTTAGCAAGAGAACTAATCAAAGGGAGTTATTTGATGAGTATGCTTGGATGATGAAGGAGATGGTATATTGGTAATTCATAATGAAAATCAATTTGAGGTTGACGAATTAGAACACAGAGAACCAAGCTAGAGTTTTGGTGATTATGTTGGTTTCTTAAGAAAAATGATGAGTGATTTGGGTTGCTGTTAGATGAAGAACGATTGGGTTAAGATTTAATTAAAGCTCTGAAGCTGTTTGGAGGTGAAATTGATAATTAGGGATGTGTTCTGTTCTTCCCCAAATTAAGAATTAGGGTTTTGTTGAAGCAGTTGAGAAATCAGATGAGATAAAATATGGGTTTGGATGATTAAGTGGGTTAGAATCAAGAGCATATGATGATGTTGGTGTTGATGTTGATTAGGGAGTTGGTTCAGTTCAGAAATCAGAGTAAGAGGTAAATTAGAGTTCTTAGATTTATTTTCTTTTGTTTACGTTTAGTGAATTCGATGATTAAGTGTTCCATGATTAAATTGAAGATATATGGAGTACATGGAGTTCCAGTTTTGGTTTAATTGTAAAACCAAGAGTCATAATTAGGGTTTTTGTGGATAATTTGGGAATATAAATTTAAGGTTATTGATAAAGGAATGGGGTGGTGTTGAGATAACTAAATATGCTTATGCTATTGTTGTGTGTTTTGATGATAATAAACTTGAAGAACAGAGAGTTATGGTGTTGTTAGTGTGAACATGGCAGATAGAGGAGTCATCTGGTGGTGGTTCAGATATTGATCTTAATAGAAATGAGCCATGAGTCTCTGGTGGTGATTGTAGGATTATATGAATGGTTGTGCAGCGTTGTTATAGTTGAATGTTGCAGTTAATGAATGAGTTGCAAGCATAGAAGATGTTGAGAATGAGATGTGTTGGAATTTGAATTGTGAATATTGGTGATGAACTAAGATGGGTTGTTTTGGTTTATGCTTGAAGTTATAGTAGTGGTAAATGAAAGGGGTTTTGGATGAATTATTGTTACAGTAAAGATTGAATGCAACTGATGTGGTTTGTGGTAATGAGTTTGTTTTTACTGAGATGGAATTTCAGTTAGGAGTGGATTGTAATCAAAAGAGGAGTTGCAGATGAGAGTTGAGTATTGTTTGGGTTGAGGCATGTTATATGTTGTTTCCATTGCACATGTAGATGTACAAGATGAAGTTGATAATAATGTTGATGTGGCTTTGGCCTTAAAGAAAGTTGCAGTTGCAGGTATTCTATATTTTGAATTTAAAGTGAGACATGAAGTTTTTAGGCATTGATTATATGATTATTTTGTTTAGATGAGGTTGTATAATCTTGTAGAACTGAAATAAGAATGAAGAAGTTGTTTAGAGTTTGGTTTATAGAGTTGTACTGCACAATAACTCTGGCATGTGCAAGTGTTTTGGCCTTGTGCCATTCAGCCTAGTCAGGTATCTGACTCTAGCTGACTTAGTCCATCTGACTGAGTCGAATCGGGTTTGACCACTGAGTCACTAGTCATGACTCGTTGACCATTTACCCTGGACTTGACTTTGACTGGACGTGGACTGTTAGTTGACCCATTTAACCGTCAGTGACCGTTAGTTTGACCCAGTTGGGTCATGTCTTATGTAGTGGGCCGGACTAGTGGGCCGTTCCGAATCAGGCTCACGGGCTTGGCCTTAAGGCCAACAATCTTAATTAGTGTGTGGACCACTTATGGTCTGAGTTAGCCTTTGCTTTCCTCTACAAAGTTGTAGATGCTCGATGTTCATAAGACTTAGTTACTGGACTTTAGAATCGACCTAATTAAATTAATAAACCTTTAGAAATACAAGAGATGGATAATAAAGATGTATAGAGTCATAAATGGGCCTAGAACCATTAGATAGAACTATATGATACTTGTGTGATTCTTGTGTGAGCCTTTTGGCTAGATTCTTAGACTTCTTGTGTGATTAATAGTTAGTTATTAACAACGATCGATTCAAAGGATGAACCAGTGGATCGTGGATCTCGAGGTAGGCGTGGCTTGTCATCAAAAGAGGTGGGAATGTATTTGACTCTTTTGTATTCATTATTGTTGCTTTTATAAAAGTTTATGCTTAAAAAAACTCATGCATTGTTTGTCCGTGCATTCCATGCTTTGTTTAAAATACATTATGATAATCCTTTTGATTCTATGAATCTTTCCACGATTTGGAAAGGACTTGTAATGTTTTGCTGTCAATATGAATTGTTATGGGAAATGAGAATTTCCACTTGTGGTATATAGGATACGCTCCTTCACATTTATATCTACTTTAATTCAGCTTTTATTGTTTAGAGTTGGTCACCATGGTCTTGGTGGAATCCATAGCTATATAGGTGTGAATTGCCGGTATTTAGGGGTTCACAACCATATTAGTACATTGTTTGACGAATGAGTTTGTTCCATATACATGTATGATTATTTCAGTGACTTAGTCACTGTTTAATGTTTCGGAAAAACATGTATTGTTTTCCAACTCTTGCCTATGCTTACTTAGAAGTTAAATGTTAATTATTCCCACTTCAGTTTCTGTGACAGATCATAGTTGTGCAGCGAAAGCTTCAAGGGTTGAGTTCGCTAGTTGATTAACTTCTGTTATGTTACTATGTTGTATATTTTATTTGAAAACCAAATGACTATTATATATGTATCATTTGAGAGAAGATCTTGTATATATATTTCTGAGAGGGGTTAGTTTTGGGTTAAGTTTTATAACAGATTTCTTATTTGATTGATTCAGTAAATGTTTAGTTTCAGTGCCTCTATATTTAGTTAATCTCTTGGATTAGTCAGCTGTTAGCTTTGGGGGATCTACAAAGTTGGTATCAGAGCTCACTATTAGATCCTATATGGGAAAAGTTAGAAATAGTCAGTGCGAGTTAGATAACTAGATTAGTTTAGAACTGGGTTGGGTTGTGAGATAAATCGTAATTACTAAAATCTGACAATAATTAAAATAATTATTTGATTGGCTTGTTTGGTTGTTTGTATTTTCAATGAAGTAAAAATTATAGGGTACACCAATAACTTTAGCTAATAAGGATTTGAGAATAATTAATCCAAAAAGTATGAACACATAGACAATCCAATACTAAAAATAGTGACATTAACATTATTGTTGAATCTTGGAAGTTACGTATATACTTATTAAGCACCTTGACTTATTAAGCTACTATTGCTAAAAATAGTCAATAATTTATAATCACATAAATGTTAATAAAAAATTTGGGGACTCGATAATATTTGGGAGAGTAGTTGGGAATAATATTTCAACCATCAATGTTAATAATAAAATATTATTATAACAGTAACTATAAATGATAATAAAAGTAAAGAGAATTTTAATAAAATTTTGTTAGCATTTATCAATTAATGTCACGTTGCACTTAACTTAACTAAAATTCATTAAAGATATATATAACGATAAAAATAATAATTATGATTAATTAAATAGTTATGGAAAATTTAATAACACTTGTTTACGGTTGAGTCTTGTAAATTAAACTAATTACAAATTAGAGATATAAGTTTACTTCTAAACTAGATAACTAATGTAATGCTTATTAGGCGTTAGACTTAAGAAAACGAGGTATAATAATGTATAAAATGAAAAGACTCAATTTGTTAGAAATTTTGTACGGAAACTATCTTTAGTTTAACAAATGATCCAATAAATCTTTAAAATGAAACAAACATACATGAAATAGTAATAATAGCAATCGGATATTTAGTGTAATATTAGAATTAAAAGAAAATAAATTCTTATATTGTTAGGATCCTTCTTCGTAAACAGATTTAATCATCTTTTGAAATGGAAAATTAGTATGACGAAATTAAATTGTTAGAATTTAAATTAGTATTATATTGAGAATAAATTAAATTAAAATATCATTAATTAATAAATAAATAACGATAAAATAATGACTACGATTAAATAACTATGAAAAATTATTAGTGTCTATCTACGGTTAGGTTTTGCAAAGTTAAATAAGAACAAATTAGAATTATATATTTTATGTTTAAACCGAATACTTAATATAAGACATATTAGGTAAAAACGTGAGGTCATATAATGCATAAAATAAAGACTAAACTTGTTAACAATCTTATAACAAATTATCTTTTGTTCAATAAATGATTATGTAATGACCCGTCCCTCCAACGATACTGTCCCCACTTAGCCACTGCGGTTATCCGACAGTGTGGGTTTTTCAACGGGCATCGCTGCGGTAATCCAGCAGAAACTTCCCGGGAGGTCACCCATCCCTGGATTACTCCCGCCCGAGCACGCTTAACTGCAGAGTTTTCTGCCAACTCCGGAGCCAAATGTGCTCAAAAGGCCTCGGGTATAATGTAGACATTCCTTGTCTCATATGAGAGCAACGATATCCACAGCGGCATAATCCCCCAAAGATATACCCCCCACCCGAGCACAAGCAAACGATCCCTAGTTGTATCCCAACTAACACCGATATTGTTCCCACTTACCCACTGCGGTTATCCAGCAGTGTGGGATTTTCAACGGCACTACTGCGGTTATCCAGCAGCAGCTTCCCGGGAGGTCACCCATCATGTGACTACTCTCGGCAAAGCACGCTTAACTGAGATGTTTTTCCCCACAACTCAGTCAAGTGTACTCATCAGGCCTCGGTGTTGGGGAAGGACAAATCATTACTTATATTCCATTCGGCCAACCACTGCAGAATATCGGGGTATTACAGATTCATTAAATCACTAAATTATACACATGAAGTGAGAATTATAATACTTGAATGCTTAGATCAAAATTAGACTTAAAGGAGAATAATTTTACTATGAATAAAATACTTATTATCTAAAAATTATTAAGACATATTGTATTTATAAGCAGACTCAAATTTAAACCATATTAAAACCAATATTTAACAAGATATAGTATACGGATTCAATATGAATAAATAAAATCTGTTATATCAGATCCTTACGTGAATTTAAAATTATATTTACAAGATTAAAGCTTAATAAAATTAAGCTAAGTATCATTACTAAATACTTATATTGGCTATATTTTAGTTACACTAGTAATCAAATATGAAAAGAATTGATAAAACAATAATGAAAGTGATAATCTAATTAAGAAAACAACTTTTGATAAGATAAGCAAAGAATAATACTATATAATGCTAACTACTATAAAATTTAGAGTCATCGTAAATATCTTTTGGATAGTAATAGCAAAATGTAATTTTTATTAATAGCATAACTTAAGGATTATTTAACAATAATATAAATTTAAGGAAATAAAGTTAGATCAAATCAAGTCTAGTATTAATAATAAAATTTAAACTTGGAATATGATTAATTAATTACGATTAAATTTTATTGGTCTGAGAAATAAGATATAAATGTAATGATAATAATAAAATATCAATACCAAACAACTATAAAAAAAAACTATTAGCGGTTACTTGCTTATACCAAGTCACATAATGAAATAAACAAATAAATATAACTTTAAATTTGGATAATGGTTATGACATTAAGTTATTCTTAAACAGTTCATGAATTTTAAAATTATTTAGTTATAATAATATAGTTTCATTTGGAACTAAAATTCTATTTCATTAAATAAATAAATAATAATAATAATAATAAATAAATAAAAATTACATTTTATCAGTGGCGCTCTTTATAATAAACTTTTCTTTCTTCTTAATAAATGCCTCAGTGGTGCTCTTTATAATAAATAAATAATAAATAAAATAAATAAATAAATTTTGACGATTAAATTACTTAAAATACTGTGAAGTATATATACATTTTATGAAGTAAATTATCAGAATTACACCAGTTAAGATAGAAATTAAAGATTAAGTAATCTTCATAAATTAATACTTAGTTAATCCAGCACTGGGGAATAGTGAGGTTGGTAATTCTGATGTGTTCGGGTGATATTTGTTACGTAGGCAGGCATTGTCAGGCGTCGCGAACCTAGACAGGGCAACTGCATTCTTGTATCACTAGGCATTGATTGGAAACTTGCTTCTGATAGTGAACTAATAGATCCCAAATATCAAGTAGAAACTTTACTATTGAATATCTTCTAAAAGTACTTAGAACCAGTAAGTTATTAACATAGAAATTATTGACATAAATTTAAAGAGATTGATAGTTTCCATTATAGAGATTCATGTAAGAAACTTACACTTCCCTCTTGGATATAACTTAAATCAGCGTAATTGACCCTAGAGCTAAAAATTTTAGATTTTAGTTGTAGAGCCATATAGGTTTGTGCTATGTTTTATGTTGTTTGCGCATAGACAAGAGATAGGATTATTCTTTAAGGTGTGGAGTTTTTGAAGACTAGAAAGATGATTCGATTTTCGAGGACGGAAATGAATAAGGTGAGGAGATTGTAAGGACCCTCAAGCTCGTCAACGCCATTAGACCAGTCAAGTGACGAATTGGCCGATAATGACTCGATTAGTTTAACACAAACATTAAATTAATAGAAATTAATCTAACAACGATCTAACTACGAAACTAGTAACGTTGAATAGATCTCAAGAAGTTGTGTGGAATGGACTACTCGAACGTGTCATTCGGATATCAGACGAAGAAGGTATCATCAATTTAGTAGAGGGGCAAAATGGTCTTTTCCCCATTAAACCGACTAGGGATTCCCTTATTCATTTCAGTGGGTGTTCCATAGCTTTTCCCCATGGAATTTAGTAGAGGGGCAAAATGGTCTTATCTTCTTTTCTTTCTTATTCTCCTTCTTATTTATTCTCGTTTCTCTCTTCTTTACTTTTCTTTTCTTTTCTCTGTTCGACCTTCTGCGGGTTTAATCGAGAGTTAGCAAGAGAAATAATCAAAGGGAGTTATTTGATGAGTATTCTTGGATGATGAAGGAGATGGTGTATTGGTAATTCATAAAGAAAATCAATTTGAGGTTGACGAATTAGAACACAGAGAACCAAGCTAGAGTTTTGGTGATTATGTTGGTTTCTTAAAAGAATTGATAAGTGATTTGGGTTGTCGTTAGATGAAGAACAATTGGGTTAAGATTTAATTAAAGCTCTGAAGCTGTTTGGAGGTGAAATTGATAATTAGGGCTGTGTTCTGTTCTTCCCCAAATTAAGAATTAGGGTTTTGTTGAAGCAGTTGAGAAATCAGATAAGATAAAATATGGGTTTGGATGATTAAGTGGGTTAGAATCAAGAGCATATGATGATTTTGGTGTTGGTGTTGATTCGGGAGTTGGTTCAGTTCAGAAATCAGAGTAAGAGGTAAATTAGAGTTCTTAGATTTATTTTCTTTTGTTTACGTTTAGTGAATTTGATGATTAAGTGTTTCATGGTTGAATTGAAGATAGATGGAGTACATGGAGTTCCAGTTTTGGTTTAATTGTGAAACCAAGAGTCATAAATAATTTGGGAATATAAATTTAAGGTTGTTGATAAAGGAATGGGGTTGTGTTGAGATAACTAAATATGCTTATGTTATTGTTGTGTGTTTTGATGATACTAAACTTGAAGAACAGAGAGTTGTGGTGTTGTTAGTGTGAATATGGAAGCTAGAGGAGTAATCTGGTGGTGGTTCAGATATTGAGCTTAATAGAAATGAGCCATGAGTCTCTGGTGGTGATTGTAGGATTATACGAATGGTTGTGCAGTGTTGTTATAATTGAATGTTGCAGTTAATGAATGAGTTGCAAGCATAGAAGATGTTGAGAATGATATGTGTTGGAATTTGAATTGTGAATATTGGTGATGAACTAAGATGGGTGGGTTGTTTTGGTTTATGCTTGAAGTTATAGTAGTGGTAAATGAAAGGGGTTTTGGATGAATTATTGTTACAGTAAAGATTGAATGCAACTGATGTTGTTTGTGGTAATGAGTTTGTTTTTACTGAGATGGAATATCAGTTAGGAGTGGATTGTAATCAAAAGAGTAGTTGCAGATGAGAGTTGAGTATTGTTTGGGTTGAGGCATGTTAGATGTTGTTGCCATTGCACATGTAGATGTACAAGCTGAAGTTGATAATAATGTTGATGTGGCTTTGGCCTTAAAGAAAGCTGCAGTTGCATGTATTCTATATTTTGAATTTAAAGTGAGACATGAAGTTTTTAGGCATTAATTATATGATTGTTTTGTTTAGGTGAAGTTGTATAATCTTGTAGAACTGAAATAAGAATGAAGAAGTTGTTTAGAGTTTGGTTTATAGAGTTGTACTGCACAATGACTCTGGCCTGTGCAAGTGTTTTGGCCTTATGCCATTCAGCCTAGTCAGGTATCTGACTCTAGCTGAATTAGTCCATCTGACCGAGTCGAATCGGGTTTGACCACTGAGTCACTAGTCTTGACTCGTTAACCATTTACCCTGGACTTGACCTTGACTGGACGCGGACTGTTAGTTGACCCATTTGACCGTCAGTGATTGTTAGTTTGACCCAGTTGGGTCAGGTCTTGTGTAGTGGGCCGGACTAGTGGGCCGTGCCGAATCAGGCTCATGGGATTGGCCTTAAGGACAACAATCTTAATTAGTGTGTGGACCACTTATAGTCTGAGTTAGCCTTTGCTTTCTTCTACAAAGTTGTAGATGTTCGATGTTCATAAGACATAGCTACTGGACTTTTGAATCGACCTAATTGAATTAATAAACCTTTAGAAATACAAGAGATGGATAATGAAGATGTATACAGTCATAAATGGGCATAGAACCATTAGATAGAACTATATTATACTTGTATAATTCTTGTGTGAGCCTTTTGGCTAGATTCTTAGACTTCTTGTGTGATTAACAGTTAGTTATTAACAACGATCAATTCAAAGGATGAACCAGTGGATCGTGGATCTCGAGGTAGGCGTGGCTTGTCATCAAAAGAGGTGGGAATGCATTTGACTCTTTTGTATTCATTATTGTTTCTTTTATAAAAGTTTATGCTTAAAAAACCTCATGCATTGTCTGTCCGTGCATTCCATGCTTTGTTTAAAATGCATTATGATAATCCTTTTGATTTTATGAATCTTTCCACGATTTGGAAAGGACTTGTAATGTTTTGCTGTCAATATGAATTGTTTTGGGAAATGAGAATTTCCACTTGTGGTATATAGGATACTCTCCTTCACAATTATATCTACTTTAATTCAGCTTTTATTGTTTAGAGTTGGTCACCATGGTCTTGGTGGCATCCATAGCTATATAGGTGTGAATTGCCGGTATTTAGGGGTTCACAACCATATTAGTACATTGTTTGACGAAGGAGTTTGTTCCATATACATGTATGATTATTTCAGTGACTTAGTCACTGTTTAATGTTTCGAAAAAACTTGTATTGTTTTCCAACTCTTTCCTATGATTACTTAGAAGTTAAATGTTAATTATTCCCACTTCAGTTTCTGTGACAGATCAGAGTTGCGCATCGAAAGCTTCAAGGGTTGAGTTCGCTAGTTGATTAACATCTGTTATGTTATTATGTTGTATATTTTATTTGAAAACCAAATGACTATTATATATGTATCATTTGAGAGAAGATCTTGTACATATATTTCTAGAGGGGTTAGTTTTGGGTTAAGTTTTATAACAGATTTCTTATTTGATTGATTCAGTAAATGTTTAGTTTTAGTGCCTCTATATTTAGTTAATCTCTTGGATTAGTCAGCTGTTAGCTTAGGGGGCGCTACACTACCCTTGATAAGTTTATCTATCTCAGCGGCAGATGATTCAGTTACTTCCTTGAGTTCATCTTTTAGTGAACGAAGAGATTGCTCTTGATTATCACACACTCTTTGAAGAATACTCAATTGTTGCGAGGAAATCGCCATCATGTTCGAAAAACTACGTTTCTCCTGAGACAAAGTTTTATTTTTATCTGATAAAGATTCCATCGCCAAGGTAGCATGGGGTAACAAATATGAGAGGTGAGTAACTTCGCTACTTAATAAAAATTTCCTTTGCAATAATTGTCCATTCTCATTAGTAAGATTAGCGATTTGATCGATCGAGTATGTGTGAATATTATCTAGTCTATTATATTGGTCCATCCAAGAATCTTTCTCAGCACGGGCTTCTTCAACAATAGACTCAAATTGAAATCTCTCCATGAATCGTTTCTGATTTAAAACTAAATATGCGAACCAAGGATTTAAAAAGGGAATTGAGTACAGAAAGATGAAAATTTTCTAGAACAAAAAAACAAGAGACAGCGGCAGGGAAATTATACCTTTTAGTTCATTGTTTTTACCGCGAAGATTTTCGCATTCAAGTGAAGAATTGTGAAGCTTTTGGCAATGAGTGTCACATTCTAAAGTCTTGGCTTGGAGACTTCTTTTTAAAGTTTCAACTTCATTCTCTAAAGATGCATGTGAAGATATTTGGTTAGAACCAAAATACTTACCTAAAACCTCGAAGACACCCTACATGACAGGATCAGTAGAAGACTTCCTAGCATCATCTAAAATATCTGACAAGATTTTAAAGGCAACATCTACTCCTACTGAAGTTTCCTTAGAAGAAGGGAGAGATGCAGATGGTGAAGTAGTGATAGTAGAAAGCTGGAGATTTGAATTATTCGAAATAATTGCATCACCAGAAGGTGGAGTGTCTGGAAAAGTAACAGTTGGAAGTGACATAAGAGAGGAAGAAGTTTTGTTCACGACAGCTTTAGGAGTCTCATTTGTCAGAAGATAAGTTGAGACAGGGATATTGGTAACGATATTCTCGCAGATAGAGGATGGAGGCACCATTTGCGAGGTTGTAGGAACAGAACTCGCAGATGTTAATTTGGGAATGATAATGTCAATCTCAACAGTTTTAGCTTGGCGAGATCGCTTACGAGGTTTAGCAATCCCTTCGTCATCCTGCGAATAATAATTTAGATAAGAAACAGAGGCAACAATATTGTTATTAAGAAAACAAATGTTTCTTACTAACTTATGACTCGCAGGCTTCCTTTTCTTTTCAGCTAGTTTTTTCTGCGAATCTTTAAGAAGATTAGGGTTTTGGATTACAGACCGGGTGTTAGGAGTAGTTCCACTGAAAAGAAAACACAGTATGGGAATTACAAAGAATCAAGTAGAAAAGATTGAATAATATGGATGAACATAATCGAGTCTAATAACGTCAGAAGAACACATACGTTGGTGATTTCATTAAAGCAGTAGCAGGTGAATTTGTAGAAGAAGAAAGTTGCAGATGGGCAAAATTTGCAGAGAACGAAGAGGTGAAGAAGACGAATAAGTAAAAGAAGAAAAATATTTCTTTGACAGATTCTCTCTTTTATAGACAGAAGAATGTAACCGGATAATAAAGGATTAACCGGTAAAGAAAAGAATATTCGACACATGTAGACGGTTACACTTAATTTACGGAGTTTTGTCGGAAAAAGAAATTGAAAAGACGGGTAGCTGCGGATTAAGAAGAGATAAATTTCTAATGATCTTCTCCTCTTCGCAGAGAAGACATGAGAAGAGGCAAGATGTAGGATCAGAATATCGCCATGACATTATTTCTATGAAATTAACAACACTTCTACGAGTACTTCTGCAACACTTTGCGAGCATCACAAGATAACTTAAAGAGTGACGTAATAGATGACGATGGGAAAAACATGAGAAGAGCATGATGATCCTGCGAGGATTACAACATCTGCGAGAACTGACATTATAACTGTTGCGATAATACCGCGACTCAGATCCGAAATTAAAGGACAGCTTAGTTGTCATCCATTATGTAACTACCCTATATAAAGAGACCCAGTAGATTCAGAGAGGGGGATGAATTTTTGAGTGTTAAGAAAGTTTTGAGGAGAGAGAAAATCCAAGAGAACGGTTTTATTCTTGATTTCTTCCATTTCTTGTAAACAATTCCGAGAATCAAATAATAAAGTGTTGTTTTTAATCTTAAAATATGAGTTGATTATTGTGAATTCTTGTGAAGGGTGTAGTGTAGGTTTTCCTGCAACTACAACTTTGTAAGTCCTCTTTCATACTTACAATCTTAAAACCGATTTTCCACACTTCCAAACAAGTTTAAAATTGGTTCATCTGACTTTCAAGAACTACGTGATTGATCAAGAACACTCAATCACCAAACATGGGTTTCACGGTTCTACCAAAACAAGTTTTGGTTCTACCTCCATGTGGGTACTGGATTTAGTCACACTAGCTTTCCAAAAATTCGGTTGACTAGGTACTAGGATCGGTTCCCACATATATATGGTATCTAACTTGTACTTGTTGCACATGTCCATAGGATCGGTTCCTCTTTGCCTAAAAATGTGTTGCACATGTCCATAGGATCGGTTCCCATTTCTACTAAAAACTTGTTGAACCTCATACAAGGATCGATTCCCATTTGCGATAGGTTGCACCTCTTACTAGGATCGGTTCCCCTTTACCCAGAGTCGGTCATACTAATAATACTAAATCGATCATACCATCTCAGGTGATTACTTAAGATCTGTTTCACTAATAAAAGTCATGCCAATACAAAAGTCGGGACTTTGTGAATAGTTTTACAAAGAACATAAACAAGTCATAAGCGGTTATACTAATCACACATATTGGTAGTTCAAAAGATATGCAATGAATAACAATACCAATAATGCCTAGCGATTTTCCTTTCGATTCACAAAACAAGTTCATGAATTTGCTTCCTTTAAACAAATGTATAACATTGTTTCCTAGGATGAAATATTTACCTTATACCCATACATAATCACAATAGCATTCAAATGATTATTGCGTTGTCTTATATACAAAGTTTCATGGTTAAGAAATAAACCTCGTATTGTATTCCTTAATACTACGTCTAACTAGAGTGTAATTATTCATGCTTCGCAGTTATGTTTTCAATATGCACGACTTGAAAGATACGTTAGGGAATGAATCAGTTCAAGTCAAATATCACTAACCTAAAGTGTAAGGATGATGTTGTCGTTGTAGATCCTTACTTCTTCACTTTTTCAAGTCTTCACAATACTTGTAATGTCTCATATCCTAATACTTTCAAGCTAACCTATACAAAGTTGACTCTAGTACATAATCAAGCAACTCTTTAAATGAGTTTTGGATGACTAAAATATGACAACCAAACTTGACATACCAACGCTTGGTGGGTTTAACCGAGCTATGCTCTAACAATTTCTTCTAAAGTGGTTCATGGTTTTCTTAAATACTTTGAGGAAGCAAAACTGCAACTCGTTGATACTATGAAGAGTCTTGATGTGTTAAGAAATGAGTTGAAAAGGGTTAATTCTGACCTTGTTCTCAAGAAGACACATGTTAAAGAACTTCGCAATAAGGATATCTTCTCCGAAGAAGTAGTGGATGTTGTCAATCACAAGCTCAAAGATCTCAAGACTCGTGAGGATTTCAAAACGGCTATTTGATTTCAGTTCGTATTCGATTTTGGTGGTTTAGGAGTCTCTCTTTGTTTTTTAGCTTGTTGATTTTGTCTAGGAAACTTCTTATAATAATTTATTCTTGTGATTAAGAAGGATAACTAGCATTTGGAATAGCCATTATTGTGAGTGCACATAGCTATTTCCAACGATTTTCATCTTGCAATGTTTTTAGATTTATTTATTTAAATTCTAAAGTTTATTTGGAAGATGATTTTGCAGTATTAATCTTTATGGTTTTATATATTGCAACTTGTTATGGGATATGTGTGTTTACGTCCGTGAACTTTGCTTGTCCCATCACTGTCAAAAGTTAAGTCTTTCATATGTCAGTATGCAAGTATTGATAAAAGATTGAATGAACTTTTGACAAACAAAAGTTAAGCCTATTATTTCATTATGCAAATATTGATGGAAGATAGGATGAACTTTTATTTACAAAGATTAAAGTCTATTATATGTCATTGTGCAAATAGTGATGAAAATAGAATGAATCTTTGTTTATTCTGCAGTATTTATCTTCCCTGAAACATATTTTTATGTAAATATTTTGCGGCTCCGTAAGTTATCTTATGTGAGCATTTCCGATTAAATTAATCATGGGTTCTCTTGTGGTTAATTTAATTGAGTTTTTTTTTATACAAATTCATATACTTATGTGATTTGTTAATGTCCAAAGAAATCCTTCTTTTCTTGTGAAAGTATGGTCGCTCTTATTGTTCTTTCGGGAATGACATTTTATGGGGGAGAGTTCTTAATTGAACTTGTGCTTAATTGCCAAATCTTTGTGGGGCTGTGGAATATTATAGGGGTTATCCTTGATGAATGCATCTAGTTTTGACTATATGATTGCATCTAAAAAAGTTGATATGTGCTTTTCTTTTGGTCATGAAGTATCTCTTTGGAAATTTCATGAGGATCCCACTAATTTTCGTACCTTTGCCAATTTTATTGACAAAAAGTGGGAGAATTAATGTGTAGTTCACACTACAAATACATATGATTTTCGGATCATTATGTAAGGGGGAGTGGTTTTCATGTAAGGTGAAGTATTGACTAAGGGGGAGTGATACATATCACCATAGTATTATTGTCGAAGTTGTGATACAATTGAACTTTGATGATGTGTAACAATACTATGACATTGTATAACAATGATTGAGAGTTATTGTTTTCTCATTGTTATGGCTATGGATCTTCAACAACGATGATGCTGAATTGAATACCTTTAGAATCATTGGAGTGCTTGGAAGTGACGAAGATTTCTATTAATGTTGAAGAACCAAGGAGATCAAGCATTTGGATGAGAAGCTACAAAGTTTATTTATTTTTTATTCCATGTTTATTGATAGTTTTATCACTAAATTTGACAAAGGGGAAGATTGTTAGAGCACTGCTCGGTCGAACTCGCAAGCGTTGCTATCTCAAGCTTGTTTGTCAAGTTTAGTTTCCAAAACTATAAGTCTTGATTTTTAGTCAACTTATAGCTAAATCTTGGATTAGGATAGTAAGTGTAGTTGAGCCTTAGACTCCACAGCGTTCATCGATTGAAGACGAAGAACTACTCAAGGAACTTGTGGAACTTCATCAACAAAAAGTATGTGGAGACTTGAACTTATCTATCACTTAAAAGTTTATCTATTATATCTTCTATTTGAGACAAAAGTCATATTGTTATATAGACTTCGATTATACACATTTGTTGTTCCGAGTCGAGTTTATCTCGCTTATCTATTTCTCGAAATATGTGTTGGTAAGCTTTCGCTTTGGCCAAGTTCATCTTTACTCGTGACGAAATTCATGTTGATTATTTCAATAACTTGAAAATCACTTTGATGAAAAATAGTTTGTGAATAACAACTATATAACATCCTCTAAGAAAGTTTCAATTATTGAAATGAGAGATTAGAACATGTAACCATCTTTGGATATAAACATAGTGTGTTCTCACATTTGTGTAAAATTCCAAAACCAGGAACCCAAAGTATGCGTACCCGTACGCGTATTGGTGGTTGTTGGAAATCCGGGTAAGTATGCATACGGGTACGCATACTGGAGAAAAGTTCACGTCCGTGAATTTCTGCTGGAGTTTGAAAGTGAAAAACAAACTCAATTTGGTTACTTAAGTATGCGTACCCGTTTGCATACTTAAGTAGGTTACTTTCTAAAATTGGTTTGTTGATGAACTAAAACATTTATATAATAAGGAATGTAATCTTTGAAAATCGTGGCAATAATGTTCATGAATCGATTCGAGTGAATCAAAACTGATTTTGCTTCAATTGTGTCTTGTATACTTCTATAAGATCTAAGCAATTGAACAACTCTCTAACTAGTTCATTTGAGTAATTTGAACTAGTTATGGTGAAGATGAATAAGGTTGATATGAAAGTGCTCATATGGATAACCATTGGTTAACTATTGTTGAACCAACTAAGTGTACACGTTTAGGTATGGTTACTCAAACCTAAATGAAGTTACATTTCATTTGTGTAACAAGATAAGTTCTATCTAATGGTTGAAAGATATTAGCTTGAATCTAATCAGGTTTTCATCTAACGATGAATATTGAATGCTTTGTTACCAAGGCAACTTAGATTACAAACCCTGATTTGAAGACTATATAAAGGAGAACTCTAGCAACTGGGAAACCCTATCCCCATACCTCCTGTGTGATACTAGTTGTATAATCTAGAGTCGATTCTCCTTTAACCTTAGGTTTTTTACGAAACCCTGTAGGTTAACGACTTAAAGACTTCATTGGGATTGTGAAGCCAGACCCAACTATTTTCTCTGTAGTTGCATGATCTGATCTTGTTATTTCTATCGTGATTGAGTATAATCGTAAGATTGGCTTGATATTTATATCTCTGATAGGCAAGATAGAAAAGTAGTCACAAGCACCTTCATCTCATCATTTATGATTCCACAATGTCTTGTTTCGTTAATCGATTAAGATTATTGTGAGGTGATTGATAATTATAGGCTGTTCTTCGGGAATATAAGTCTGGGTTATCAATTGGTTCTTGTTCACCTTAATTT
Source organism: Papaver bracteatum (assembly GCA_023529315.1). Lineage (NCBI taxonomy): Eukaryota > Viridiplantae > Streptophyta > Magnoliopsida > Ranunculales > Papaveraceae > Papaver > Papaver bracteatum. The sequence continues at coordinate 368,625 of JAJJWX010003231.1, read as the reverse complement.
ATCAAAAGACGGAACAAAACTCGTAGGTATTTCTGTGGGACAGAGATTTATCTATTCCAATAGACTTTTATGTGTGATACATATTTGTTTATCAAGTCTTCGACTTTGGGTTGTAGCAACTCTTAGTTGTGGGTGAGATAAGCTAAGGGAATCAAGTACGTAGTATCCTGCTGGGATCAGGAACGTAAGGAGCACGACTGTACCTTGAATTAGTGTGAGATTGATTAAGGTTCAACTACATTCCAGACGAAGTTAGATGTGTAGTATGCTAGTGTCTGTAGTGTCTTAATACAGTGTGGTGTTCAAATCTGGACTAGGTCCCGGGGGTTTTCTGCATTTGCGGTTTCCTCGTTAACAAAACTTCTGGTGTCTGTGTTATTTCTTTTCCTCATTATATTTTGTTATATAATTGAAATATCACAGGTTGTGCGTTGAATTGATCAATTGGTAAATCCAATGATTAAGGGTAGTTCAGATATGTTTTTAGATCTAGTGATATGCTGGCGATCATCCATTTTTAACAGACTTAGTTTGTGCATGATCGATCACAAGGGAATCAAATTTGTTTGTGCAGGTACTTTGAAGACATTGAAGATTTGAAGACAATAAGATTTCTTATTGGTTTCCGATCTTTGCGATTTACTTCGTGCACACACTTGATCGGCTGAGATCCGACTAAGCATTTTTTTTATCTTTGATATAAAATTGATTGCTAGTCGTATAGATCGGAAAACTATCATTTGGTATTCTTCAGTATCTGAAAATGATAGTTTGTAAACCTAGATCTGGTTATCTTGATAATCAAGATCTTGGTTGATCTAATCGAACAAAGGAGTTTATCAGATTAAATGGAAGAGCCTTTGTTTAACACAACATAAATCTCTAATTTATTTCTTAAGATTGATAGAGTTGTTACCTAAAACAGTCCTTTACTATTTCAGAAGATGATCCAAAGGACTTTAGTGCTTAAAGTCTTCATAGGAAAGTGAAGCAACTTAAGATAGTGGACTCTATCTTAGGATTCACGTGTGTTGGCCAGATTGGTTATAGGCGCATGGATACTGAGGAAACTAGGGTATAGTACTCGGTCTCAACTATATGAAATTGGTAGTGGTATTTTTATAGCGGCTTAATTATGAGAGCATTCAAAACTGGACTAGGTCCCATAGTTTTTATGCATTTGCGGTTTCCTCATTAAAAAAAATCTTGTTATGTGCTATTATTTTACTTTTCGCATTATAATTATAAATTATTTACAACTAAAGTAATTACACTTGTACGTTAATCCAAACACTTGGGTTGACCCCTATAGTTAAGTTCGGTTCCGAAATTTTACTATATACCAAGTGTATACCTTGTGGCTGTTATCTTCTTGACAGTCTCTGTCTATATTACACCACGCAAGGCATCGATCATATAGGTTGATATCAAAAAGATTGTGGTGTACTTGGTATCAAAAGTTAAATTTCATAAATTAAACAATATAGTACATTAAGTTTACCGTTTCATTTTTATCTGGAACATTGGATAAAAATGCTTGATTTTCGAACTCTTTGTTATAATTGGATAGACATATGTTGAATATTTTTAATCCTTTTTCCTTTTCTATGTAATCCACTGCTGAATTATGGTTTTTTCTTATATATCTCACCCGAGATTTAGGTAAGTTTCCAAAAACTATTTGAAGCTTCTATCAATGTGTTTTCTGTTGTCCAAGAAATGTTTGTGCTTTCCTTGTTGACTATATCACTATGGATACTCTTGATAGAATGTTTTCACTTAACCAAGTAGTTTCCTTTAATAATGCTTTTGTTTTTGGATGAATAGCTAAAGAAGCCACTCTGAGCCTGCTAGAATGTGCATAAACGTGTCTTGATCCACTGAGTAAATAATGAACGCATAGCTCATAGATAAATCTTTTATCTTAAAAGAAACATCGATAAATATTATCCAATCTGAGTTTAGAGAAGCCCGGTTAGGTTTAATAATTTTTTCTCTCTGGGCGATAGATACCTTATGGATAACTTAACAAGGAGTGCACTGCATATACTTCGTAATTTGCTCTATCAGGTTTTGGACTAGATTTTTCAAAGACTACTGAGCATCTATATTTCCAAATGGACCAGAGAATGATAGCAATTTTTTTTCGAGAACTGCGAGTAGTCGGAGTCGGTGATCCAGCTTCTTACCCATGTACTTATTGAATCGGTGCAAATTTTTGAATTAATTGCTTCCAAAGAAAACCGAACCAAATACGTCTCGCAAAATGACGAAATCTGAATAGGTGTTGTTCATTCTCATGCGCTTGGAAATTGCACATTGGGCAGCCTGGAGAGATAACTGAGTTATGGACCACAGTCTGCTAGAAGTTAGGAGAGCTGTCTGAGTTGATTTCCAAGTGGGATAATCTAATTCTTGGGATTACTTGAATTTTTAGGAAAATTAATTATATTATTGTTTCCTTCATCTTTATGTATAAGAAAATTATAGATATTCTTAGATGTGAAAAGTCCGGACGGATAATACTTCCATCTAATTTTGCTTAATGGCGATATTGCAAGAACATCTGGTGAGAAGTGAATTCGCCTATCTTCCCATTTTTGACTTGTCAAACAAAATTATTATTAATAATTAGGTTTAAACCTTTTTAAATACTCATCGAAACCCTCCATTGATGTCAAAAGCCCCAATAAAATATGTCGTTGCACTAGGTAAGGAATGGAGTCCAATTTTGTGCACACCCCTTTAAAGAGTGTGCACAAAACAAATCAACCCTATTGGTTGGACCAAAATAAATTGATTTTTTTTTATTTCTTTTATTTAATTTTAATCTAAAAATAGAAAGAAAATATATATCATATCTAGACATTCCTAAAATATGAAACTTAGTATAGGGGCTTCACATCCTAATATAGAGGCTTAACTAATAGGACAAAAACGGGTCCCCAGTTAGTAATCTCAAAAACCAATTATCTAAAATATTTTCAAAATGGCTAAACAACCATCATTAGTTAGTGTTAACAATCTATCCTTCCCCTCTCTAAATCGTACCTGTATTTTCTCCCTCTTTTCGTCTTTGAGTAGGACCAAACTCATTTATTTTTTATGTCTGAAATTGTTAGATTGATTGAAATCAGTGAAAAATTGGTTTTGCAAAACCAATTACGGTTGGGAAACTAAAAATTCCAAACCGTAAATAAATAAATAAATAAAAATTGTTGTTACGGTTAGATGTGTAATCGAATGCTTAAAAAAAGTGTAACCGTAAATGAATTTACGATTTGATTCGACTTTTGTATCCTAGCATTTTTTAGGGGCGACCCCAAAAGAATTAGGGACGACACATAAGATAAAAAAGGGTCACCCAAACGTAAAATGCAGCCATCCCTTATCTCCCGTTTTTTTTAATGGCCAAATTACCCTTCACAATCGGTAGATAGCTTTACAATCGCGAATTAATCCACAATCGGGAGTCAATTTAGTTTATATAACTTCCGAATATAAAGTATCCCCAAAATAAAATCCTCTATCTTTTGAATTTGATTATCCTATAATCGGTAGTAAATAAAGTTATCTTGACCACTGATTAAAATAGACCTTTGGCAAAAATGCTACCATAATCGGTAGTGAATTTAGGTTATTTAACTCCCGACTATAGAGTAGCCCCAAAATGAGATTTTGCAAAAATCCTTTTTTTTTTTTTTGAATTTTGGTTGAGCCTATAATCGGTAGTAAATGAAGTTATCCCGACTTCCGATTATCCTGGCTCTCTTTGCAAATATCCAACCATATTCTTTAGTCAAAATAGTTCATATATCTACCGAATATACAGTATCCCCAAAATGAGATTTTGCCAATATCCTTTTTTTTTTAAATTTTGATTGAGCCTATAATCGGTAGTAAATGAAGTTATCCTGACTTCCGATTATACAGTAGTCCTCTTTTCCGAAATCCTACCATAATCCATAGTCAAGATAGTTCATATAACTACCGAATATAGAGTAGCCCCAAAATGAGATTTTGCCAAAATCCTATTTTTTTTGAATTTTGATTGAGCCTATAATTGGTAGTAAATGAAGTTATCCTGACTTCCGATTATCCTGGATCTCTTTGCAAATATCCAACCATATTCGGTAGTCAAAGTAGTGCATATAACTACCGAATATAGAGTTGGCCCAAAATGAGATTTCGCAAAAATCCTTTTTTTAATATTTTTTTTGGTTGAGCCTATAATCGGTAGTAAATGAAGTTATCCCGACTTCTGATTATACGATAGACCTCTTTGCCGAAATCCTACCATAATCGGTAGTCAAGATAATTCATATAACTACCGAATATAGAGTAGCCCCAAAATGAGATTTTGCAAATTTTTTTTTTTTTTTTTTTGGAATATCATATAATCGATAGTAAATGAATTTATCATTAACTTCCGATTAATAGTAGCCCCAAATACGCATTTAGCACAAATTCATATCGATCGGTAGTCTCTGTGTGTTTTTTAACTACCGATTATATTACCAATAATCGGATTCTAAAAACAATTATTTTACTTCCGATTATTAAAGGGTATAAAGGTATTCTAGTAACATTTAGGACACCCCATAACTTTATTTATGGGTTGTGAATAAAAAAGTCGCCCCTAATTCTTTCGGAATCGCCCATAAAAATGTCAGGTTTTGTATACCTAACCGTAATATATCATGAATTACAATATTTTTTATATTAATGAATTTACTGCTAGGTATTACTAAGACTAAAGTTTTCTTATTGTTTGGTTTTTTTTGGTGAAAGCAGGATTTACGGTAGTAAACAGGATTTGTTCAAATCTACGGAGGATTCTCCACGGTATCCATTATATGGTTTTTTGTAATTTCTGTCTTTAATTTCATAAGCATTAACTTTAATTTAAATAAGTTTTGGAGTCAAATTAGTTATACACGTATTTATGGAATTCATCTCCCCACTTTTAATGATAACAAGGAGAATCGAATCCTCACCCAAATTTAAAACGCGGAAGAAAATGTAGCCGCTTGATCTTCTCAAGGTAAACTTCAGTCGTCGGATCCATCAATTCACGCTTTTTTATTTCCGTCTGAACATCTCATGTCATTAGATGGCTAACTTTCAACGATTTTAACTAATGCCAGCCGTCGAGATGACAATGGATTTCGGTGTAATATGTAATATATTATAGGGACTTTATTAAATGTACCTATACTTTTTAGGGACTAAATTCTAAACGATATATAAAACTAAACACAGAAGAAATAGACAATTCTTCTTCTTTCTTTTTCATCGATGGGCTCTGAGGTAAAAATGGTTGGAACTCAGAAACGCTCGAGACGGTGATTCTATACTAGATTAAACACGATCGAAGTTTTCTTTTCAAATTTCAATTCGATTTGTTTTAACCCAAGTTACTCAATTACTAACCCTGAGCTTCCCTAGACGAATTTTCTTTTGAAATTGTTAGGGTTTTAATTGATGAATTTTTACCAAAAGAGATCGAACTCAAACAACATCGAACTACTAAATTCGACTGCTACAACTGGTTAGTTTCTTCTTTGATTCTATTGATTGATTTCCTGTGATAAGTGATTTTTTTATTTCTGTGAACGGGAAATTGAAACTAGGGCAAATTTATATGAACAAGCCAAGTGGATATATGATGCTAGGGTTGAATTGTATACACACAGTTGTGTAATTGAGTTTTATTTGATGATGAATGGTTAATCTAATTGAAGATCTAATGTATGTGTTTGACATATAATCCGACTAAAAATTAATGTGGTAGACAATATAAGCTACAATGAAAGTCTAAGTGATATTATCGCTAAACTTGTTATCTATGAATCATGAACTAAATCCATCGATCCTAGGGTAGTTCTACAGCTAAACCTGTTTAATCTTTTGGCTAATCTATCCATGGTGAATGACAAAAACAATGATTAAGTTTTTAATTCTTAATATTAAGTATCAGAGTTGGTTTTTGAACAAAACCTCATTAATTTTTAGTAACAAATTGTTGGTCAGGACTATCTTAATAGCAACAGTGAATCCCATGGATTTTCTTTGATATTTACTTATTATCTAATTTATGATTCCTGTACTAGCAATGTGATACCAATTTTTCTTTCTTTCGTTTTTATCTTCAAAAGTTAACTAAACAATGAGATATTTGTTTAGTTACAGATATTTGTATCTTTTGGTTGTCTGAATGCATATGTATCTTTCTGCAATTGAATACTTTTCATTGGGTTGATTGATGTAGGTTTGGCGCAAATCTTTTACCGATAATTTCGTCATCGAGAAGTGATATCTGAGTAGTTATTTGTGGTTTTTATCTTCTGTTATTTTCTTCAGGTGCATATTGTTGTCGTATATCTTTCAATTTGTATGCTTTTTGAATTTTTATTTTCCTTTTTACTGCATATAGATATTTGTTGTTGGGTGGTTCACGTCTATTATATATTGTTAATTGTTTTATGTAGTCAACTATGTTGTGTTCAGAATTTTTGGGATGGATTTGGTTCGCTCTGTATTATCCTAATATGAGTCTGTGTTGCGTTGTATCACTTTCTGTAACATACTCATTTATTCCTACTCGATCAGTATGTGAAAGATGTTGTCCTTCGTAGTGTCGGTACATGAACTGACTGAGAACCAAACATCAATTTAAGAGCCTTGAATTATCACACAGGAGACCCATCTTGCACTGCTCCTTTCATTAGTGTGGCAGCTTGAGTTAAAACCTTCAAATATAGGGGCGTCAAAACCACTACAATAAGAATACAAATGCCTACTTTATTATATAGGTTGCAAAGAATAACATGGTGTTTGCATATGGCAATTTCAATATAGTTGTTGTCGCATTCGGTGAAGCCGGATAACCAGTAAATAAATAAGAATGATTTGTACTCTATTTCTGATAATAATTTGTACAGTAAATTACAACATGTCATAGATTTTTCGAAAATAGAAAATATTGTGAAAAATTAGTGTTTAGTGACGTGCAAAGCACGTGCACTCCACTTGTACTATTTAAGTCAATGAACTGATCACAACTCGGCTAGCGTACCTATTTTCTGTTCAAAAAAGACATGGATTTTTTTCGTTACGACTGGATTTTAGAAATTTGTAACCGTAAGTAAACTTGTGGCCATACATAACAAGAGAATATATTTTATTTATGGTTAGAAAATTGGTTTCGTCCTAGCCATAATCCAAAAGAAAAAGAGGAACAGATTTCTGAATTAGATTTAGGTTTTGATTTTAGTTTTTAGGTTTTTATTTTAGATGGAGGGTAACTTAGACATTTCTTATTGCATCAAGACACCCCATAACTAATTTTGTAGGTCGTGTTTGGCACCTTTGATATCCTATCCTAGGTTAGGTTATCACCAAAATAACCGTCAAAACATGTTTGTCTTCCTTTTATTCTAAGTTTGGATAGGGATAGCATAACCTTCCTTAATTTGAGTAGGCTAAAAAAGCAAGGTTTCACTATTCTCCAAAATACCTAGGATATTGAAATCCTAACCTAGAATAGTCAGTTATTTTCCTTTAAAATAGGTAATTATCTTAATTTTTTTCACTTGACCCATTTTTTCACGTCTATTTTTTAATTTTCCTATACTTTCTCTTTACAAACTTATTTTTATAGTGGGAATGCTATTTATGCCCATAGTATCCATGGGTCATGCACAAATACCCTTATCCATTGTATAAATACCCCTCCCCTTTTAAAAGGAAATTCTTTAAACTTAAAGTACCAAATCTGACCTCACCTACATAATAGAGTAGAACTAATATTTCTCACCGATCTTTTTCATTTCTATTATCCGTCTCCTCCTCTCCCGAAGACAGCCACCACCACCATCTTCATCGTCGCCACCGCCGTAAGACATCCACCACCACCATCTTCATCGTCGCCACCGCCGTATCAACACCACCTCCACTACATCACCATCTCTACTTCCACCAAAATTCCAGAACCATGTATACTCGAACTTCTCTATAATCAGATCTTATAAAAATAATGTTTTCAGATTCAGAGTTTAAAGTTCGAGATTTTATTTCAAGTAAATTTTGAATTCGATTTGCGTGTTTGAACCATTGAAACTTAGTTATGATTTGGTTATTCTTCCTATTATGATTTCAAACCAGATTCAGAGATCAATTTGATTTTTAGTTTTCGATTTGATAATTTCGAGTCGAGATTTAGATTTCGTGTTGATTTTGATTTGAAGATTCAGATTCAATCAATTTTATTATTGAATTCATAAGGTCAATAATAGTGGTGGGTTAATGCTTTGGTCGTGTATTGGTGGTAGATGGCGGTGTTGGTGTTGTTACATCGGTGGTGGTGGAAGTTTCAACAATGATTTTTTGGTGAATGTTATTCTTTGTGGTTTCTGTGTGTTTGACAGAGACGAAATCAGAGAGGAATCAGTGAAGAGAATCAAGGGAGAAGAAATTTGTTACTGTGAATTGAAGTTGGTATCGTTTGAATTAGGTTTGGGGTTGTCTACAAAACAGAGAAGATGAAATTGAAGAACTGAATCTATTGTTTGTGGGTTGAAGTTTGTTTGAATGAACATCTCAGGTGAAGAAGAAGGATTGGTCGATTGGGGTTTGAATGTTCTGGCAGCAATAGATTAAACTAGGGTTCTAAGATTTATGAAGGGATGGTTCTGTTGGTAGCATGAGTTTGAACTTGTGGTTGGTGAAATGGTAGTTGAAATGGTTTATGCAGTGGCTGTATGTGAGATTGCAGGTGGTATGAGGGGATGTTTGTGACTTTGTGTGATGTACTTGGTTGTTGGTGGTGCTGTAATCGGAATCTGGTGGTTGTGTCACAAAGAAGAATGGGAGTTGCAAGAACAGAAGATGGTTGTAGATTGTTGGAGCTAGAACGGATTATATGAAGTGCAGTGACAATGTCTCAAGGCTATGTTGGTTTTGTAGTTATATTGGTCGAGTGTTGAGTGGATAGAGCTAATGTTGTTGTTGTTGATTGAGGTACTGCCATGGGTTCCGGTAACGGTAGGAATTGTGGTTATGTAGGTATGCAAGCTGAATGATACAGAGAATGGAACTGGGAGTTGCATCTGCAGAAATTGGTGCTGCAATGAACAAGCAAGGAAGGAATGGATTGGTGGTAGGTGAAACAAAAGGGTTTGAACTGCAGGCTATGAAGCTTTATGAATGTTTGATAAAGGTCTTGACGTCAAAGCATTTTTCAGCTTGAGGGATATGGTGTGGATGGTGTGCCTGATCTCTTGATACTTGTGCAATGGAAATATTTTCGTATACGGTCTATATGTGATGAAGTTTACATGGTATATTGGTTGCTTATTATGGATAATTTTGAAATAACAATTGAAACTATACTCGTTTATGTCTCAGATTATACTCGATGAGGAAATGGTTCAATCACTCTTACCAACATGGGAGGTATGCTGCTCTAATCTAGTATTTATGATGTGTAAAGATCTGCTTATATCATTTTTGCAAAAACTGAAAGCAACTTTCTCAAGTTGTTCCCAAAATCAAGAGCTAGCCGCTACTTTTTCTAAACTGGCTGCGCAGCTACTTTTTCTAAACAAGTTGATTTTGGGAACAACAGTTGAGCTGCATTGCTGATATTCGGAGGCAACTTGAGCTAGTTGGTTCCATATTTGGACGCAAGTTGAGCTAGTTGGCTCCAATTTTTGATCACCTTGTTACCATACTCCACTGGGAATTCTCATGCAATTGTCTCATTTTATTCGCTTTTACTTGAAACAAAAAATAGTTAGAAGATGTGTTCTTTGTTCTCTTACAGTGTCAAAAAATAATTTTGATTTCTAATATTGATCTCGTTGGAGTTTGGTTTGGTGGTATGTGCAGCATAAATATATCCAAGAGATTGAGTGGTTGCAACTGATTTCGATATGTTGTTTTGTATTGACGAATCTGTGGTGCAATGATAGCACAACTGACTATATGTCAGAAGATGTGTGTTCGACTCTCACTAGGTTCACTTTTTTGTGTATAATTTTTATTTTTTGGAGACAACTTGTGCTAGTTGCCTCCATATATGAAAAAAACTTGTGATAGTTGCCTCCATATTTGGAGACAACTTGGGATAGTTGCTTTCACTTTTGAAGATAACTTTTTGCTAGTTGCCTTCACTTTCGAAGACAACTTGAGCTAGTTGCCTCAGATTCGGAGACAACTTGAGTTAGTTGGCTCCATTTTGTTTTGCAACTTGTTCTTGTACACTATTTATTGGAGAAAACTTGAGCTAGTTGCCTCCATTTTTGGAGACAACTTGAGCTAGTTGCCTCCGATATGGACACTATTTATTGGAGACAACTTGAGCTAGTTGCCTCCACTTTTGGAGACAACTTGAGCTAGTTGCCTCCGATATGGACACAACTTCAGCAAGTTGACTCCACATGGTATTGGTGGTCGTCGGCGGTGGTTGGTGACGGTGATGGTGGTTGACAGCGGTGGTGGTTGGCGGCGGCGGTGGGTGGCGATTATTGGCAGCGACGGTGTGATTGGTGGCGGTAGTGATGGACAGCGACGGTGTTGGTTAGCGGCGGTGGTGTTGGTGGACATTGGTGGTGGTGGACAATGGTGGTTGGTGGTGGTGGTGGTTGGTGGTGGTGGTGGTTGGCGGTGGTTGGTGATGGTGGGCAGTAGAGGTAGTCTTTTTGTTTTTGTTTTTTGAATAGTGGTAAGTGGTTTTGTATATACACTATATAAAAGAGGGTATTTTAGTAATGTATTAAGCTTAGGGGTATAATTTAAGTTGAAAAGGATATTTTTCAAGGGGTCTCATACTAGAGGTGTATATAGATAATGTTCCCTATTTTATAACATAAATTAGTAATAAAGTTAACTACTAGAAAAACAAAATATAGCTAGCATACACCTATACGAGATTTGACAGGAAGACAAACAACATCTCTGCTAAATTATTTTAGGGAAAATTAGGCGCAGGCCTCAAAAAAATAATATTCTTATTGTCAGGCCCAAGATTATTTTTAGTTTCCGTGACACCCATAATTATAGAACGATTTTTTGGGGACTACTCAAAAAAGGTGGGGGACTACTTTGTGATAGAAATGTCCACCCTATATTCTAATGGGTTTCCTAAAAGATTAGGGAAGACTAATCTGCCCTTATCCTAATTAAGGTTATAACTAATCCTAATAACCCACTAATTTAACCACTACCCACTAATCTAACCCACTAAATTAAAACCTAAAATCAGTTTCAAAACCCTTATTTTCTTTTCTTCTTCATCGTCTTCTTCTTCTCTTCTTTTCTTCTTCTTTGTAGACATCTGATTCGAGTGAAATAAAAATCCGCAGGTAATTTCCTTCATACCCATTCCTTCTAATTCGTTTTTAGTTGAAGAAATCGATTACAAATCATCAAAAACCATAGAAAATTGTAGTTACAGTATAGATTTCGGCTAGGAGAAATTTTGAAAACCCAAGATTTTGGTAACTGAACTTTTAATATGAAGAGTAGTTCGGAAAATTAGGAATTTTTAGGTAACAGAACTATGCAGTTCGGTAAGCTCGCAAAAAAAAAAAACGTAACCGAACTCCTTCTTTATATGAGAAATTTGAGTTCGGTGTAGTCCATAAATTTATATAGGTAACCTAACTTTGATAAAATATAGTTCGGTTACTTCTCAATTTCTATGTGGTAACCGAACTTTGTAGTTCGGTGACTTCGCAACTTATACCAGATAACCGAACTTTAGTCTGTTAACATTTTGTGTTTGATGTAATCCCATGTTCAATTTTATTTGATAAGACAATATTCTGTTTAGCTACTAATGTGGTTTTCATTCATTAGGAACAAAGGAAAAAATTCTAATCCCCACCTAGATGAAGATTTGAGAACTCCCACCCCTCGTGGTATAATACATTTGGATTTCCGAAACCGTGGTACTAAAAATGCTAAACATGGAGGGGGATCGTTACAGGAAGTGAACCAAGAAAATGTTCGTAATGTAATCCAAGATGTCAATCAAGAGGTGATGGAGAATCCAATTGATAATGTTATTAAAGAATAGAATGATGATGAAGAAGAGCAAGGAAATTGTTGCATCACTTGTCTATCTCTCTATTCCTTCTTTTTAATTGTTTCAATTGCATTGTAAATGGTGGACAAAGATGAGTGGTTATCCTTGTTATCCTCCTTTAGCATTTGGAGCATTTGAACCGGTGAAAGACCCATTTTCCTCATATTAGCTACCTTGTCCATCACTTGAGGAGTTAGCTTGGCCGTTATGAAATGTCCTTCAAGATGCTCAGGACGAGGGTGGTTATGACAACCTTCGATAACCTTGTAGAGAACCTATCCATCCAGATCTTTGGTGTAATTAAATGCAAGCTTGAATGGGCATTTAATCTTATTTGAGAAAGATTTGTTCTTCCTTTATGTCTTTCCTTTATAAACATAACTCTTCCTCTTGTGGATCTTATAGGGATCGCCGCTTCTCTCACAAACCATTTCAAAGCGGGTTTTTTCTTTCTCTCCCATTCAATACTAATACGCATATGTCTTTTAGTGCATGTTGTCTAGCCCAACTATTTGCAACTTCCGGATTTGTGAATACCAAGTCATTCATGTAGTGATGGGATGTGTCATCGTACAAAATACCAACTGGGGAAGGTTGGTTTTGCATTGGTTTTATTAGATCACATGGAACCTACAAGTAATAGCACAACGTCAATACCATAAACAAGAAACACTTACAAGTTCGGTAATGTAAAAAAAATTATCGACCCTACTGAACAGAGAGTTCGGTTATGTAGTTTCCAGAAATAAATTGGGGCCTTACCGAACTCGATCTTTAGATTTTATATGCAAAAGTTCGGCCATGAAAATAAAAAACTCGACTAAACCGAACATAGGGATTCAGTTAGCAACGCTGTATATATGTATTCTGCGATCTTGCCGAACACAAAGTTCGGTTACAAAGGAACTAAACTCGACGAATTCGAACTATGAACTGTAAAGTTTATAAAAATAGTTCGGTTATATCTTCTATAAAAACATAACCGAACTCTAGAAAACCACCATTAACATGTAGTTCAATTACCTGCGTCTGCAAGATTTAGTAACCGAACTACACCTTCAGAAACGTTCGGTTACATATGTTGTTAAATTTGGTAACCAAACTAGGTTGACCTAGCCGAAATTTTTTCCTGAAATTTTCAGTTTGGAAATTTTTTTGCACAATTCAAGCTACATTAACTAAATATGAGACATACCTAAGTACCCATATCTTCATCTTGAGGTTGTGGCTGATAAAATCTATCATTTGGTTGGTTAGCTTGACTTTGGGGCAAAATGTTTTCATCATCTAACAAATAACTCATATTTGGATCATTAGAATTATTGACATATACACTAGGAGGTGAAGGGGGTTCTAATTCTGATTCTGAGGTATCATCACATGAATCTCTCATATCATAATTATTAAACTCAAAAAAAGATTTTTTGGGTTCACCCATCTTCTTCTTCTTCTTCATATTTCCTTCTTCTTATCTCTCAATAATAATGTTTATAACAAAACAATCCCACTTATAAATCACTAATCACTAACTAATCAGTTATTAATCATTACACTAACAGTAATTAATCATCACATTAACTAAGTTTATCATCAAGGGTAAAGTTGGTATTAAAAAATTTTTGATAAGGGGTGACTCAATATTACTTCCAATATCCACCCCTAAAACTTAAGAGTAGTCCCCAAAAAATGATTCTAATTATATGAAATTTTGAAAATTGTCTGCATAACGGGTTATGCATCCTAATTTTTCAGGGGTATAATTGGCAACTCAACTTGGATATAACATATCTAAAAAACCGCGCCTTGGAATTTTACAAATTTTATATCGTTAGAAAGCTTTTTAAGAGAGCTACACAACGTACCAAATTTAATTTTTTTTGCGAAAAAAACTCGGAGGCAATTGTTATTTTAAGCAAAATTTTCGAAAATTTGGTACATAACCATTATGCAGCCACAAAAAATGATGCATAACACATTATGCAGACTCAACAAAAGATGCATGAAATGTTATGCAACCGTATTTTGGTTCATGCATCTATTAATTTATGCATAAAATGTTATGCATCCATTTCCTTCAATGCATAAAAGATTATGCATCAATTTTTTTAATTCAGTACTTACAAAAATATGGTTGCATAATGCTTTATCCATCCATTTTCTCGACAGATATTATTGTAGGTGCATGAAAAGTTATGCAGCCTTTTTTTTGTTGGTTTCAATACTAACAAAAAAGTAGCTGCATAATGTGTTATGCAACCATTCTCTGGACTACATAACAAGTTATACAAAAAAAAAAATGGCCGCATAACGTGTTATATATGCAACCATTTTCAAAACTGCATAACAAGTAATGCAACAAATTTTGTAGATGCATAACTGGTTATGCAACCAATTCCATAGTTGCATCACTATCGACTCCTCCCTTTCCTTCTAAATGCACGTAACACGCACACCTTGGGCATAATGAAATGGAAGTCGCTGACCTTCCGACAGTCAGATTCCCAAAGGAGTTCACCAAAATGAGGATTGAGGGTATCCATATGGTTACCACGTTACATATACAAGCAACTAACGTGCAAGTGGCATGCGCCCAATTAAGCAAGGTAGTTAATAAAATTGAAGTTTGAATGACAAGCTTTCACTACAATGTCAGGTTAACATAACTAAAAAGAAGAAAAAGGAAAACAGTGACTGAACTTGGAGGGAAAATGACGAAAAAGCTACCTTTATAAAATTCAACCAGTAAGCCAATATGGTATCAAATGTTGGAATATTTTCAACCGCGCTACGAAGGGGGGTCCTGGGGGGCGTAGCCTGTTGGTGAAAAGACATGTCTTTTCCCAACAGATGCAAAAACTCCTATAAGTAGCATCTCCCAAACCCATTTCGAAATCATCAAAAAAACTATCTTCTGTTCTTCTTTCTTACAAAGCATCATCAGAAACTTATTTACATGTGTTCTTGATTGGGTCAAGGGGTGCAAACCTTGAATCCAATTTTCGGTTGTAGGGCTTTCATTGTATCCTGAAGGCAGTATTTCACATACCTATTGCAATTGCCAACTCGTTGGAAGGGTAGAAATATTTGTCTAAAAGAAATCACCAGAGCCTTGAAAGCTTTTGAGTACAACCACAGTCTGTTTGTGTTTCATCTCCATTGCAGCCCGGTAATTTTTTCCAACATCAAAATCATCCAGCTACATTTCAGACTACATATATGAAGAAAAAAACACTAAATGTTCAAGTCATGCCGGGGAAAATAAAAGACCACTAATTGTTAGATTAATAGCACCAACAAACTCCATCTGAAACTCTCCACTACTTTAATCCCTTGTTTTTCTCATCTGAACTCAACCGTGAACAGAATCATCACCAATCTCTTCTTGACGGCACAATATCTAGTTTCACAACATACCACATCTTCTTCTCAAATCAATTGTCTAAGATTTCTCTATCAACCAACACCGAATCCACTTTCTGTTCCTCCATCTCTCACTGTTTCAGCTTATAATTCCAGGGCATTACGTTCCTCAGCTATCTGAACTCATTTTCAAAAGAAATAAAGTAGCCAGCAAAGAGACATAAATTAACTTCAAAGGTTGCATGGTAATACACAAACATAATTTCTAGTCAAATGTTGTTGAACTTATTAATCTAGTTTAGGTATCCAATTCGGGTCCCAAGAACAATTACAATTTACAAATCAATTTTTTTTTTCTTTTCCAGATTGGAAACGCTGTCATTAACGACGCGACTGATTAACTTGGGTTCATAGAATATGCTTGGAGTCATGCGATTGTATCAGATGAAGTATATCACAGTATAGTTAAAGAATGTAATCTCAAAAATGGAAACCAAACTATCTTATGTTCTGGAGCAGTCGCAGGTTTCTTCCAAAGCTACTCCAATATCGATATCTACAGCATTTATACTTCCAAGTGTATCAGAGCCGACGACGATGATAAACAAAAACGTACTCATAAAGAACAGATCCACTTTTTGTTCCTCCATCTCTCACTGTTGCAGCTTGTAATTCCTTGAATCAACTCCAATATCAAACTATATTAATGCAAGTTCAGATTTGGTTTATACCTAAGCTTCATCTGCTTCAATCCTGAACCCAGACTCACCATTACCAACTCATCATTTGCTCCTCATCAAAACCTAATTTCCCTGTTTCAATACCAGATGTTAAAGGGGACAGCATCAACGCTTTCAATTTCTAGTTTAAATTCAATTTGAACCCATCTTCACATCAAACCCATCTTCGATCTAACAACCAACATCCTGGATTTCCATTAATCTTCACCAAATCATGTTCTAACCCATTTTCAGTATTGAAAATTAGAAGAAATTTCACGGAGATATGCAGGGATCGATCTAGAGAGAAAGAAAAAGAAAACTCAGTTGAAGGAAATCACTAACGGAAATTTCAACAATTATGGGTTTCGGAGAAATTTTCTCGTAGAAAATTTTCTGGGCGTGGGTTTCTTAGTGTAGAAAATCTGAAAAATGGGTGTGGCAGTAGTTTTCAAATTATTTTATGATAATCCTAATTAAGTAAGAGAAAACTCTAGCCTAGTCAAGTTTAAAGTTGTCAAAGGTGCCAAACAAACTCGTAATCACTAGGAATTCATGTAAAACCCGCGATGTGAAGCCCCTAGATTAGGTTTCTAAAATATAGTGATTGAGACTAGGGTAAAATAGTACTGACTCCTTGGTGGTGTTTAACCTTCTTTCTGATAACAAGGCCATCCCAGCTTTGAGTGTTCTTCATATTTGGAGAAGGATTGTTCATCTTAGACAGATGTTTAACAGCATCAGATACTCTCAGGTGTATAGGGATACAAATAGGGCTGCTGGTTATCTTGCCAGTTTTCACCCTAGTGAGAGCTTTGTTGAAATAGATCCTTCCATTTTTGACAATAAATTGAAGAAAATTGTGGCTGAGGATAGTAATCGCAAGACCTACTATAGGAAGTTGTTTTGTTTTGTTTTGTTTTTCTTTCTTTTTTTCCTTTGTTTAGCTTGTAAGGTTTTGAGTTCTCCTTAAACCCTGCGGGCTGTGTAAAAAATAAAAAAAGTTATTACTTTCAACTTTTGATCACGTTGATCATGTGTATCTTGTTTAAACCAATAACCCAATAATAATAATTAGGCCGACCGAGCGAAGCGAGTGATGACTCTATGTATGGTGACTTTGTGTCAAATGAGACATGATTTTTTTTTTCCAATTTGACAAAAAAGATTGGATTTGGTGTCATATCCCGAAATTTCCAAAATATCCCTCCATTTTAGTCAAATTACTATAACTCCTCATGTATCCTATTTTTTAGGGGTATAATTGGCAACTAAACTTTAATATAACATATCTAAAAATCAGTGCCTTGGAATTTTACAAATTTTATATCGTTGGAATGGTTTTAAAAATATCTACGCAACGAGTACAAACAACAATATCAAATTTAGAGTTTTTACTAAAAATTCGGAGGTGCTTATCATTTTAGGCACAATTTTTGAAAATTAAAATATATATCCATTATGCAAACCACCACAAAGGATACACAATACTTTATGTAGCCATATTTTGATTTATGCATCAACTAATTTTCCGTTGCAACTTATAAAACGATGTACTCTTTCTGTTTCAAGAAAAGTGATACTTACTTTAGGCACAATTTTCGAAAATTGAATGCATAGCCATTATGCAAACCACCACAAAGGATGAATAACACATATTTTGGTTTATGCATCGGATAATTCAGGAAAAAGTGACGCTTTCACCCCGCGTCAAAATGATACTTTCGCGCCGTGTGAGGAAAACTGATATTTTTGCGTCGATTTTTTCAGTCTGCCGTTCCACCGTGGTAGCGGTCATCTAGTGTATGGTGACTTTATGTCAATGTGGCTCGTGACTTTTTTTCCAAATTGAAGCAAAAAGATTGGATTTTGTTTGATGTCCCATTTGAAATGACGCCAATATCCCTCCATTTTATTCCAATTACTATAACTCCTTATGTATCTTATCTTTTTAGGGGTATAATTGGAAAACAAACTTTAACATAACATATCTAAAAATCCGTGCCTCGGAATTTTATAAATTTTATCTCGTTGGAAATCTTTTAAAGAAATCTCCGCAATGAGTACAAACAACAATATCAAATTTAGAGTTTTTACGAAAAAATCGGAAGTGTTTATCCTTTTATGCATAATTTTTGAAAATTGAATGCATAGCCATTATGCAAACCACCACTAAGGATGCATAACATATTATGCATCCATATTTTGGTTTAGGCATTAACTAATTTTCCGTTGCAACTAATAAAACGACGTGCTCTCTTCGTTTCAGGAAAAATGATATCTCCATTTTTAACATAATTTTCGAAAACTGATTGCATAGTCATTATATAAAATTTAGTTTTACGCTAATTTTTTTAGTCAGTCATCCCACCGTGGCAGCGGTCATCTAGTAATAACTATTGATATCAACGATTAGTGCATCCTATTGACCTAATATTAAGTAGTATTTGGCCCCACGGAGTCCGTTGATGTCGATCAAACATGCCTCAAAGATTATTCCGACCAAATAGAGTTCTTTGAAGTCGATCAAACTTGCGCCAAAAATGATTTTGATCTTTTTTTCGAGGGTACGATGCAAATGTGCAATATCTAATATCTACCGATTGTTGATGCTAATTTTATTTATCTTTACTTATATATATACTATTATAATGCAAAGAGACTAAATAGCACCATTTTACCAAAACAACACCACATATTAAAGGAAACTAAAAATAATTTGGGGACAAATATGTCAAATACAAAGGCTTTAAAGTGCAAAGGATAAAAACGTAATGTTGCTCCTTAGATCTTTCGAGAAATTTTTCAAATTTGAACGAAAATGGCAGCAGTTTCCCTTTTCAATTACTTTTCTTTGGATAAAGTCTCCTGACTCTCCTCCTTCGCTATTGTGTTGTAGCTGGTAGGAAGCAAACATCCCTCCAAAGATTACGCTAAGTGGACTGAAGCTCCCACTAATAACATCTATCTCTTCTCTTTAGATTTTTTTTTTATTTATGTTAAATTTGTTTGATGTTTTTGTAACAGGCGTCTCAGAGGAAGCCTTGCATGTATAAGATCCAAAAATATCAGAAGATTATTGTTTTTTTTTTTTTTAATTTGGAGTCCCTTTTTATTAGAATCGTAAGTATTCTCACTTTTTAGGTCTAAATTTTAATTTTACTTAGTTGCTTCCGAATTGTTTGTTTAAATGCTTGAATGACAGATTTGGTTCATTTTGAGTAATATCAGAACTGAAATGTGCTCTAACTATGAGCTTACTGATTTAGTTATTGTTTTCTGTTTTGGGTTGATCTTTATGACTAATTCTGATTGATGGGTGTGTTGTAAAATATTTTCTGTTTAGCGTTTGTTTTGATTTAGTTGTAGCTTTTCGTATTGTTTTGATTTAGTTGTTTGCTTTTTTATAATTCAGAAATGTTATATGCTTGAATTATGGATTTGATTTATAGTTGTTTGTTTTTCCAGATTCTTGGTTATGTGTAGTTTTTTTCTTTTATGATAGATTCTTGGGATTGTCTATTCGTCTTAGCAATTTTTTTAATGTAATTTGTAGTGGTTTAATCTGATTGTTTGATATGCTTCAATCATGAATTGAAATAAAGTGTATCCACAATAAAAATATCCAAATTTCAAATGTTGGTCGCACTAATACTGTTAATAAATTTTCTGCTTTAGAGGTCTCTGCAGCAGTTTTGAACATCAACATCCACCAGAGGTACAGAACCCATGATTCCAGAAATCCAGATGATCTGTGATTACCTTTGCAGGCGGCGTTTGAGTGTTTCTTTGTAGCTTCACTTAGTAAAACACCGAAAGCTCGCGTTGCGGAAGGTGTCATTCTTCTTAATTGGTCTTTCATGATTTTTCTTACAGCTTTCTGATTTACAAGTTTCTCATTAATTTTTATCCTTCAATTTTGATTTTCAGATTACTGGATTAGGTTCTCCACATGCTACATCAGTCAGGTTATATCAGATTATGGGTCTCGCATGAGAGGGTGGAGCTGATTTATGTTCTCAAGGTACTCTTTTGGATAACTATATCATGAAAAGTGATGTTTGCTCATGCATCAACTGCACAAGGGAATTTAGGTACTAATCTTATTCCTTTGGCTATGACGAATTTTATTCCGTTTAATGTTCACACTGCATACTGATTCTTACGTAACAGCCGTTTAAGTTTTCAGTTACGTAATTGTTTAAGCTGGGATGCCTGGGTGATTGTTAGGTGACCAAGACTATGGCAAAAAATTGTAGATGAGAAAGATGCAAGCCCTGACATGGTATAAGTGAATATCACGATTAGTAGAAAGTAGTAATGTACATGAATTCCCTAATAAGCCTCTCCTACTGTTATTAAATGTGATTGTTTTTCTGTCAAGTGGACAGCTTTAGTGAGAAAAAAACTGTGATTGGTTTTCATTGGTGGCCTTAACTGATTTACACTGGATTAAAAATTAAAAATAATGTAGTAGAAAGTAGTAATGTACAGCTTAAAAATGAACAAGGAATTACATCAATGGATTGAGCTACGACTCTTTACACTGTTTCAGTAGTTTTCTTGCGTCAATGATGTGTATGCATATAAGCAAGTCGAGCCTATCATTTATTTTAATGTTGGAATGCTTTGGTAATTTTTTGGCTAACAATGCATGAATTTCCTTGCAGGCTAGCCCATACCCAATCGAAAATTCCACTGGCCATTGTTAGAAGTTCTACTCAACGGATATTTGAATGGCGAACACTAGCTACAGTAGGGTGATTAGTGTTTGATTTTTTTTATAGTGAATTCGGTTATTAAAGGGTTTAGCAAAGTCTATAAATCTTCCATGGTTTGAAGGGTAGTTCATAAGCCTGTCCAGAGCATTTTTGGTTACTTTTATATTCTCATTTGTTGTAGTATCTTTTGATTACTGTTTACGAAATTGGCATTTGGTTGCATTTTTGATAGAGTTGGCATTTTTTATAACAGTGTACACGCTTTCTTTTTACTACAACTAGCTCTTCTTTCGTCACACGTGCAACACACGTGCCCTATACTAGTATTCATTAAACCAAACTTAAAATTTAATTAGAATCAT
The DNA here is from genome assembly GCA_023529315.1 of Papaver bracteatum. NCBI lineage: Eukaryota > Viridiplantae > Streptophyta > Magnoliopsida > Ranunculales > Papaveraceae > Papaver > Papaver bracteatum. Next base: position 347,372 of record JAJJWX010003231.1, on the reverse strand, counting down.
GGATTTTAAGCCATTTACTTTTTCGGACTCTTCGTCCAACAGCCAAGGAAGAGATCCAAAAATGGGATTTTACAGCATCCAATGAGTTTCACCAATTTCACGCTCAGGAAGATGAGCTTTTAAGCAAAATGACTAATTTTACAACTTGTCTGATTCAGATCCATGGCAAATGTGAAGTATTATGCTAAACAAAAAAGGAAAAACTCTTTCCATCAATAAGGAAAGGAGAAGGAAAAATTCTCCATCTTTGGTGTTCCCAATTAAAATTCCAAATTTCCAACTACAGGGAAACTTTGTAATACCTCCCAACTCTTTATAGTACGTACTAAGTTCGATATTTTTACATATGGGCTCGAGGCAGACATGCATACAACCCTACACTACTACTTCCCAAATGATACAGGTATAACAAAAAATGAGACCAAATCCCCTCATGAGATAGACTTTACTTTGAAAGTATTCCTTGAAACAGCTACGAAAGAAAAGTGAGTCAGCTTGAGATATTGCAGTAGTTAGAAGGCGTATAACGTTGTCAGCTCTAACATTTTCTGAAGTTCCAGACGTCGCCATTTCCTCATGCTGGCAGTTGAAGCTTTGCGTTGTTTTTCCAGCTGCATGACGGTAAAATGATGTTATTCGACATTTGACTCCAAATTTGATGCACAACTTTGGAGTTTACATCAACTCTGGAATACTTCACCTTATAAAGTAATAATAGAAGAAGTCGCCATAGAGAGCTGTCTGGACAAGACCCGAGATGCAAGCTTCAACAACAAACGCAAAAGAGTGTTAGTAAATATCCAGGATAACATTAATATAAAAGTATCAATTAACTATTTTGATTTGTTGCAAGAGCTTACATATCCATCGTCCGAAATGCTTCTCTGTGAAGTAGCGATAGATCCAGTTCAGGATATACAGTGCACGATAAGCTCTATAAGCATGCCAAGCAACATTAGTTAGCAATGAATTTTGGTGTTAAATAGAGAGATTTTAATAGAAAATCAGATATTTTTTTCCCAGCAGCCACAAGTGATCTTGTATTTATATTTTTGTGTTACTACGAAAACACGGCTATCTTTTAAAGAAGGCCTAACAATGATAACGTACCAAGCAGATTAGATTTACCAGATTATTACGTGAAGTTAGTTTTAAACTCGAAACAAGATTATCACATATGTCAAACAGAAACAAGTATTCAGATCTTTAGTATGCTTAAGCCACGACAACAAATATCTAAGTTCAGAAAACATAAAGAGAGGACATGCTTTTTGATAATTACTATTCGACCAATTTTGATTGTTAACCTTATGGATACCCCCACAATGTATTGGTAAAAGAGGCTCGCATTGTGGTATACTAAATTGGGAAGACTGACTAGTCTCACTGATGATGTTTATTTCCAAACCCTAAACTTGGATGCTCAATGGCTGGATGGTCCTAAATTTTTAAGAGAAACTTCAGATAGATGACATTTGCAATCAGCTCAAGATAAGGTAGTGTCACCGGATACTACATGATATGATTACAGTACTAAGAAGTCTAAGATAAAAGAAAATGGGGAACATTACACTATAATGTTAACAAAACAAACTTTCAGCTTGGTGCTTCAAATATTACAGAGACTTCTAGCGCACATTTACCAAATAACTTTTATCTAAGCTCAATCTATGTAAGTCTCACAGATAAGGAGACACAAGATTTATCATCCATTAATGTCACATACAAGAATGAGATATAGTAGTACACTAATGAGTAATAAAACCGTACTGTTACACACTTCCAATGTTATCAAAATTAATACGTAACCTTATATATTCCGAAACAAATTCAAGCACAAGTCTTTCAAAAGTATATACATCTACAACATTGAAAAAAGAAAATACTACATGACATGGTGATTTATAGCAGGGTAGGAATAGGTTTTTATGCTTTCACCCAAACATTATCATCCAATCTGTTATTTCGTACTCTCGTGATACTAGTACAAAGACAAGTTTATAGACATACGAGAAACGATGTTTTAGTTGCGCATATATTTAATCTGTCCAGACATGACAAGGGCACAGGTGTGAAACATAGAGTTTGAAGGAATCTATTTTCAGGTATCCAGACAATGTAGGATGAGATATATCCAGATCCTATTCTCATTATGAGTGTATAAAACCAGTTGAGGTAATTGGGTTCAAAAATGGTTTGATCAAAGTCAATCCACTGCAGCCTGCAGGTGCAGGGGTACTGTTTTAGCAACATCCTTTATTATTTCTCTTCACCTGAAGCTGGAAGTCTGATTACTAGCTTAAAGCAGAGTTTTTTAAACATTGAGTAGTTTTTTAAACATTAAGTAGCATTTCATCAACATGTCAGCCACGTTCGAAGTTAAACAGAACTTAACCTAGTAACTTTTGACATTTTAAAATCTATGCTTAAAGGTGAAATGTAAAATCTGTAGAAGCATTCCATTAGGGATGGTACTAGAGGACTCAAGATGGACTATTCAGTATTCACTCTGTAAATAGTCTCAAGCTAGTGCAAAGTGAACTAAAGTGAAGGGGCAAAACACCATACCCGAGAAAGAAAACATATTGCCCGGTTAAATTATCCACATTTCCGCTTCTCTGTAGCAATACCAATTGTGGAAGAATCGCAACTGCTTCCAAGTACAAGGAAAATGCCCAAAATATCTGCAGCAGAATAGAGTCAAACATGAACCATATATAGAAGATCATGTAGATTATTGATAAAAACAGTGTATCTAGATAGCCTAAAAGGATGAATTCTAGGGTATTCATGAACTACCTGCACCTGTGAATTGAAGGCTTAAAGAAACAATAAAGAAACTATCAAAACCGAAATTAATCTTCTTGCTGTTCCTAAAAGGTAAAGTATCCTTAAGCAAGACACACAACAATCTGTAAATACAGGAAAATAAAGACAAATGATATCCACAACCAGCTTGACATAAGCTTTCTTATTTTAAGAATGGCATGTGATATCGGGTGTCATGCCTTCTCACTCTTAGAGCATCCAGCCAAATAGCAAGGTCAAACAATAGGACCACTAATATGCAACGGGCAAACAACTGGCTGTATTGTCTTTATGTCAGATTTTAACTAACAACCTCCGTGTTATTAAGTCGGAGAAACTCCAACACTGCTTCATTGGTGTTGCCACAATCTTTACTTAAAGAGTTTTAGAACTTCAAAGAAAAACAAGAAATGTAAAGCCAGTAGACAACGTGACAAACATCAACAAAAAAGAAAATCACAACTTGTCCAAGTGCCCCATTTACATGTGAATATGAAGACAACATGTATTTTGCCTTGAATCATTCAAAATATTCTTTCCATTACCAAACACTAACCATAAACTATCTGGAATTTCTACAACAACCAAATTCTGGGTGTTTAACTACAAATGCAAGCACATAATCTAGACCATACAATGAATTGAACCCTGAAACGTTTTACACATGTTTTAACTATCTGGAGGTCGGACAGACATTCTATAACCTCAAGATGTCTACCAAAACCAACGAATTTATCATCCAAAGAAGATACAAAAGGATCAACACCACAAAAAATAAATATCCTTATAAAACAAAAATTTATATATATGCAATAATGCCAAGTACTTCAGCTCATTTACAACAATCAAGATGATCAGTTAACTACACAAAAGAATAAGAAATAAAAATTAATTACCTCTTGAAATGTAAACTTCTCATGAACTAAAAGTGCACCCAATAAGCATCCAGCAATCAAGAAATAATGTCGAAAAGTATCAAGTTCTTTATCATAAGAACGTCTCACCATAGGATGCATACGCATGCACCAAACAATCGCTAAAGAACTCATTATGAATACAATCTTCATCACAGTGTTATATACTGATATAAAATCAGTAAATAGGTCCAAGTATCGAGCCAAAAATACGAGAGCGTATAGCTCTTGTGTCTTCAGTGAAATCCCTAAAAAACACCCCAAAATTAAATGAAATATTAAACCCTAATTTTCAAACTCGATCAAAATGAAAAACCATTAATAAGAATTTTGTTGTAGTTACCTGAACAAGATTTAGTAGCATAGATTTTGAGAAGAAGAACTAAAACGCTAATCAAATGAGTCATATCACCTGCAAATCTGAAGATATTCATGGATGTTTCAGTTTGCTTTTTATTTTCGATTTTTTTTTTCCTTTTCTGTGCCCTAGGAATTATTCCTAAACAGTTTTCTTTCAGAAATATTTTAGAAAAAAAATAAAACTAACTTACAGGGGTTTACTTAATAAATACTTTTATCGATTTATAAAGAGTTTAATGAATTTACAAAGTATTGTGTTATTGATTGTATATTTTTAAAATCATTGTCAAAAAGTCTTCTAAAGTTTGTGTTACTCGTTGTAAACTTGAAAATTCAAAGACTTTGCATACTTATTTATTTTCAAGACTTTGAGTGACTTTTGAGTATATATTTGACTTGATTAAAGTCTTGCAAAATATGTAAGAATTTGGAAGACTTCCAATTTTTTTTATAAAGATGTTTTTTACTCTATCTTATTTTTTTTCATGAATACACAATCTATAAAACTCATATTATAGATGAATATAAATTATTGTATATGATATGATTAAATATTTTTTTTATTTTAATTATTATGTACAAATGTACAATAATAATTATTTTAATTTATTGTTACACTTTATTGTATTTCATTGAACCAAAGAAATAAGTTATATATATAAAATAATAATAATAATTTAATTTAATTTAATTTAATTGAAGTTACTATAATAAATAAGTTACAATAAATTTTATATTTATGTCTATCATGCATATTTCCATATAAAATTTATTTATACAACTCTTCAAGACTCTAAAAATGTCTGCAAGACATTAGACAACTCTGCATAACTCATAAAAGTTTGCTCAATTAATATAATTCTACTTAAAGTTATTAATTTTCATGACTCTTTTTAAATCTCTACAAATCTACAAATGTATTTATTGAGTAAACCCCGTTAATGGCGTATTGTAAAGGAGGGGGAAATTAGATGACGTGGCAGTTAACAACGGCTATTGATTACACGACGTAAAGGGTAAGTAAGGTTACAGCAGGCGCTCAGTGTCTGTGTCCCAAATTTTGAAAGGAAGGATTTTTTTTATTTTTTTTCTTTGAAAGGAAGGTTATTTGGCGTCCAAAAGTTAACTTGTCAAAGATTCAGTCAAAGGGTCCGTTTCGTGTTGTTTGAAAATGGAATTCGTGAAAGAAAAAGCAAGAAAGCCAAGCAGCAAAGCAGTATAACAGGAAAGAGAGGGATAAAAAATAAAAAATCCAAGGAATAAAGAACAAAAATCATCTTTTTATGATGGAAAACTTGATAGCCATTAAATGCTCAAGATTCAAAAAAAAAAAATGATTTCGGGAGAGTTTTCAAATCTACTGTTAATCCATAGAGATTTTTGGAGAGTCTTCTAATATCTCTTGTTATTGGATTATGATTTCATAAGAGTCACCCCAACACCCCTGTTATTGGAAGGAGAATTGAAATGCATTGATTTGTTGTTTTCAGATATTTAGGCCTATTCCTATGCACATGTCAAACCATTTGTGCCACTATGGGGAAATCTCTGAGCGATCGAATCCCTAGCGAGCGATATTCACAATATCGCCAGCGATAAAGTCTTTATCGCTAGCGATATTGTCTATTTCGACAACGCTATTCACTCTAGCGCCAACGGCTAGTTCTTCATTGTTATAAATCTGTAACTTTCAAACTCAAAACTTACACCAAATTTTTTACACAAAAAATTTCTCTTCTTCTCTTTTCTTCTATTTTCTCCAAATGGCAGAATTAAGCCAACTTGATTCGGCAACGCAACTTGATTTTTCTGGAGTAGTGCTTGAAAGTGTCGTTGAGAAGATATGTGATAGATTTAAAGAAATAAGTAAAAAGCAAAGAAGTCTCCAAATTTTGGATATCAACCAAGTCAAAACCGCAACTAAGATAAGGCAAAGAAAAGTTAAAGGCAAGGAAAATCAAGGAAAAATAAATTTGAATCCAAAGAAGAAGATAAACAAAGGAGACTCCGTTTATGAGCGCATTGATTGGAAGTTTGGTCAAATGAAGAAGATGAACAAGATGAAGAACATTGTCCCAAATTTTTATTTTTGAAGTCTAGTTATTTTTATTTTTTAAATTATTATTGTCTAGTTTTATGTCTTGTAAAATGACTATTAATTATATTGAAGTTTTTATTTTTGTGAAGTTTGAATTAATAATTTGACGAATATTGTTGAAAATTAATATGAATTATATTCTTAAACATTAAAACTATTACAAATATAAAAACTTAAAAGTATTAAAAAACTTTAAAAGTGTACAATGAGAAATTACAACATAAATGTTGGACAATATCTTGGACAATATTTTAAAATCTCGAAACAACTTTCAAAATGAAAATTTTTCCCGTAGATGCGACGATATTCCACACGACACCTTTCCTGAAATTGCATCGTGGTTTGACCACTTATCAAGGCTGGACCTTCTCGCTGAAGTAAAACAACATACCTAGTAACTTCCTGCCTAATTATTTCGAAGCGCCAAACCAAATCTGAAAAACTACGACCACGTAGGTTCATTGTTTGTTTTTGAAATTTAACAAAAATCCTATCCCACGATAGTTTGGGATTAAATACTGGCTCCGTTGTAATATCAACATAATTCCTGCAAATACATTCATCTTCCGCAATTTTGAATTTTCGGTTTTGCCTCACTTGACGTCTCCTAATTTGACTTCTCCTAGTTTCACTGTCTACAATTGCACGACAAGCTGCTCTTCGATTTTGGATAATACATTGGTTTTCCATGCACTCAGACAGATTCATATTATCAGCCATGCTCTCTAAGGATTGGAGATTAAGAAATTCTTGAGAGATTAAGAAATTCTGGTGTGAGTTGAAATGAGGTTACAATCAGGTATTTATAGGGTGGGGAAATTGTAGCCGTTAGATGAAGATATGATGAGCGATTATCATATTAGCGAGCGATAGCTTGACTGTCGCTGGCGACCCTAAGACCATCGAGCGACCAAGACTCTATCGCTCGCTGGAAATTCTGTCGGGTATGCCAATATGCCAGAAATAACATATTGTCATATGAGTTTGGCAGTTTGGCATACCCATAGTGGGTGCATATATGCCAAATATCATGTTTTGTCATGTGCATAGGAATAGGTCTTAGAGAGACTTTTTTAGGAAAATAAGCATGATAGAAATCTCTCCCCAAGAGGTGATATTTTGGGAGACTTGGAAATTTATGGAGTATTTTTGTTTTTGAGAGTAACCCATTTTTTTATTTTTTTGAACTTATGACCAAGTAACGAGCGATTAGTGTTGTACACCAGCGGCGAGATTGTAAGGATCCTCAAGCTCGTCAACGGTATTAGACCAGTCAAGAGACGATTCAGCCGCTAATGACTTGATTAGTATATAGATTTCGATTATTAAAAACTAATATAACAATAATTTAGATACGAAACTAGTATCATTGAATAGGTCTCGAAAATTCGTGCGAATTAGGCTACTCGATCGTGTCATTCGGATATCGGGTGAAAAGGATATCATCATATCAGTACGAAGGGAAAAATAGTCTTTTTTGCTCTAGAACGACATGGTATGCCCTTATCCCATACGATGGGTGCCGTAGTAAAAGCATTTGTTTTATCTAAAAATCGTTCCCTTCTTCTTCTTCTTTTTTCTTCTCTGTTATTCTTCTTCTTCCCTTTTCCTGTCGATCTTTGAGTTTGTTATCGTGTGAGAAATTTATAGAAGCTTGTTAGTATGTTGAATCGAAGGTGCAGATGTTAGTTATGTGGTTGAATTATCTCGGGAGAAGAAAGAACTGATGTTGTTATAATTTGAAGTTAGGGTATTCAAAGAGGAATTGGAAGATAAAGATGATGGTTTAGGGGATTGAATTTAAGTTGAGTTTATCACAAATTAGAATATGAGGTTGAAGACTTGTTTGAATATGATATTTAGGGTTTCTGCAATTGGTTTTGGTTTCGTGTGAAATTGAAGATGAAATTTAAGGTTTAGAAGTTTGATTGAAGATGGGTTTGAACTGAATTAAGAGTTAAGGTTGAAGTATGATTTGAATTTGGGAGTTAGGGTTTGAATTTGAAGCTTGCCAGGAAACTAGGGTTTCATGTTCTTCCCCAAATTGAGAATTAGGGATTCACGGGAAAGTTCAGGGAAGATTAGGAGATGAAATTGAATTTGAGATAAGAGTAGAATCAAGCATAATTGGTGGTGGTATTGACTTTGGTATTGAATTAAACTCAGAGATTCGTGAAATAGGTAAACTTGGATTTCTTATTTGATGTTTCTTTTATTGTGCGAATTTTATTGTGAATTAAGAGATTTGAGATGGATTTTGTGGATTTGTGAAAGAGAGTGTTGTTTAGTGCTCAATTAGAGAAGTTTTGGTTTACATAGAGTTGGTTTTGATGTGAATACAATAGATATGTTCTGTGTTGAGCTGTCTTGAGTCGTGCTGAAGAGAACTGATTTGGAATCAACTCTTGGGTTGATAATTGTAAATTCATTAAGTTTGGGTTTGAGCTTGTGGTAAGATTATGGGGAAAGCTGTTACTTAATAGAAAGTTGATAAATGTGTTAGGAAGTTGTATGGTGTTGTTGAGTTCATGTGATTGTTTATGAAGTCAATGTAATGAACTGGACCAGGGAATTGGTGTTAGTGTATGGGTTACAGATAGGAAGATGGATGGTAGTTATTATCATGGGCTGGTGGAGTTGGTATTACAGGTGGTGGTGGTTTGTTTAATATGGGATTTTGGAGGGAGTGTTTATATTTGAATTGGTAGTATTGAATGGAATGGGTGGTGATGATGAAGAAGAAGAAATGAGTATTACACTGTTAGTGGTTAGAGAATGAAGTTTGAAGTTGAACTGTGGAGTTCAGGTGTAAGTGGTGGTGATTCAGTTTAGTGGTGGTGTTGCTTGAGTTGAATTAGATGTACTTAAAGATGCAATTGCAGGTAGGCATAGTCTTTGATTGTAAATGGTATTTGGAGTTTGTTTATTATAATTGAATTGAAATGATAATTAGGTGATGAGAATGTATGAAGTACAGATGAAATGTTTTGCAACATGGTTTGGCTTTAGTCCAGATTGTGTGTGTTGTGTTGCACCATTATGGTGCAACATTGTCTGTGTTGCGCCGTTAAGGCACAGTTTTAGTTTTTGGCCTGTGCCTTGGCTCAGACTTGAATCTTGGTATATTTGACTGAGCTTATTCAGTCTGACTCGTTTTGTCTTAGCTGACTCGGTTTTTTGACTGAGTTGACTCTTTTAACCCGATTTGACTCAATAGACCAGGACCAGACTTGACCAGGACCAGTTGACCTGACCTTGATTCTTTTGACTCTAGACATTGACCGTTAGTTGACCCGTGACTGTTAGCGACCATTAGAGTCACCAGGCCTTGGTTTAATGGGCCGGTTTAGTGGACTTGGGCTTAGGGTTAGTTATCCTATTTTGATGAATTGGGCCCATTATGGTCCGAATTAGCTTTTGGTCCTTCTACAGATTTGTAAATCTTTTTAAGATATATTTAATGGACTATAGAACCAACCAAATTCAATTAGTAAACCTTATCTATGCTAAAGATAAATAATGAAAAGGTAACCATAAATGGGCTTAGAACCATTAGATAGTTTACTTAGCCTATAACTAGAGAATTGTATGAGATTATGATATGAGCCTTGTATGAGCCTTTTGGCTAATCTCTTAGAGTGATTGTGTGATTAAAAATTAGTCTATATTAACAACAATCGATTCAAAGGACGAACCAGTGGATTGTGGATATCGAGGTAGGCGAGGTTTATCATCAAAAGAGGTGGGCATCGATGACGAACTCTCTTGTATTCATTATTGCTTTACAAATCTATCTTTTGTGAAATCCGTGCATATATTTTTCACTATATGATATGTGTATGCATGTATATATGAATGTATTACAAACTAGTTTTCTTTTACATTTTGGGATCGGATTGGATCTTCAGAAACAACTAATATTTGTGTTTTGGGAGTAATTACTTGTGTTCAAAAGATTCTTCTTTCCATTGACTAGAAAATAGTTACAAATTTACTTGTTATTAGCATGTAAGGAAGAAGGTTTCCTTTTGATTGGTATATAGAATGTGTACCCTCACATTTTTGTTTTATACCTATGTTTAAGCACATATAATAGGTGTGTAATTGTCACCAATATTACGGATGTGTAATTGTCACCCACATTATCTAGGTTTGTAATTGTCATCAATATTATTAAAAAGAGGGAAACCAAGTTCTATATGGGTGAATGTTTATTGTTCTTTTAAATCACTTTCATAAAGCTATTATGTTATGTTTTTGTATTTAGGGAGAATGATATTAAGAATCTTATATATGATTGCTGGATTTACGCGTGGGCTGACTGAGCACTCCACTGTGTAAGTACTTCTGTCGGATATAATGTTGTTACCATTAGTTTCTTTGGATACTTGCTATATAGAGTGCGCGTAGAATAAGGTACTGGTAAGGTACACATCTTTTATGACTTCGAGGCCGGAAACCTCATGGAGCTTTAATGATCATTAAAGAATCCTCAAGAGTCATGCCTTGCTACTCCGAAGGATTACATTGCTTAACTATTATTTATGTTGTGAATGTGTGCCGGTTTATTGGTTGGTAAACTATATATTTTCCGTACGATCTATTATCTTAATATGTTTTACTGTATTTCCATTTTTTATCGGTTTTTAACAAAACCTGCATTGTTTACAAATCATTCTAGTGATTACTTGAAAGTTAGTTGTTATTTCTACTGGGCACCCTTCAGGACGATGTGCTCACTCAATTCTCACTTTCATTTTCAGAGACAGGTTAAGCTGTGCACGTGGTGATGGTCGCTCGAGTCTTGGGAGATTTGAGGAGTTGAGTCTGTTAGTTGGTTAGCTTCTGCTATATTTATTTGTGTTTATAATTGTTTGCAAACCAAATCACTATTGAATATTGATGCGTGTCATAACCAAAAAAAATTAATTAAGATATTTAATTCCCACTAATTAACAAGTAATAAAGCGGTAGTAAGGATCGTTTCCACGAGGAGTAATGCAATTGATATGTTATCTAAATTAGCGAGAATATAAAATAAGGATAAAAAGGATAATAAGATAAAGGTGATGAAGAAATCCTTCGCCGTTACTAACCATCAACTCAACATTGTACCCGTTTATCTCTTGTTAGAATCAATTGTCACCAACCGTAGAATAACAGGTACGCTTAGCTATCCCCAAAATTCCTTGTATCACCGGATACGGAAGCGCTCGACTATCGGATTCTATTCAACTGAGCCGCCCTGAGGTACGCTTACAAGGTGTAACTCAACCGAATGCTTTAGGGTTTGTGAATTTAGGTTTGATCCCAACAGTTAAACTCGGTACGCTCAGTCCACTTACTGGTATTGTCTTTACTCGCAATTGCTCCACAAAATCCCTCCACAAGGTCTCGCGATTTCTACTTGTGAAGGAGGGATAAATGACAATTACGGATCACTCAAATCTCTACTAGCATTAGAATGATTAATAGACTAATTTAGTTGCGCACCCAAATCAATCTAAGAACCAATCATAAACCTTCAATATAGTGAAAACAATCCACAATGATTAACTTTAAAACTCAAAATAAACTTGTAAAAATTGAGCTTCACAATGAGAACTTTGAATTCATCCTTAACAATCAAAAGAACATAAAAAAGAGATAGTTCTCCCCCCTAAGGGGAAGAAAAACAGTGAGTAGAAGATATATCAAATTGTATCTAAGCTTCCCTATATATAGAGTTTTGTAACCTCTTCTTGAAGAAAACTAGGAAACCTAGTTAAGATAGGAAAGTACACCTCCTTAAGAATTGTCTCCCATGCATCGAACCCCGGTCGAAAGTAGTTGCCAAAACTCGCCACAATTCCTTGACACAACTCACGGCCAAGGCTGGTCACATTATAAGTTCGGCAAACAAGACAACTGGGCTCACGTCACCCAAGTCCAGCCCATTTTCTCATTATTGGCTTGTCAATTTTGTGAGACTGACAGCCTATTCTCGTCTGGGTAAATTAGACTAAGGCCCAACCCATGGATAACCCATAATATGAGGCCCCTAGTTAAAAGAGTTTTAAAACCAGGCCCCGAATTAAAAATAAATTTTAATAGAGGTCGAAATGACCAGAATAACCTATCGTATTTATATGACCAGACCTACCTTTTTCCTCATAACCACCACATTCGACTGTTTTAAAGAGAGATAGAAAGAGAATTGTAGAGAGAAAAAAATTTCCAGATCCTAGTTAGCAATTCGGCTAATCATTCGCGAATTTTTCCGTATCGGTCGGCAACAGATTATACGGCCGTCCTATTGTAACTCCGAACATAAAACACGCATTTTATGGACTAGCGGATTATTCGTGGCTTTTACGAATTCCGGTACAATTTTCCGTATTAGTTCGTTACTAAAAGATAAAACAGATGATCAAATCAAAGATGGAAGATCAGAAAAAAGATATAGAGAAGAATCAAAAAGTAAGCAACGTAAGAAAAAACAAGTCCTAACTATAATTAATTGACAGATTCAATGGAATAGATGAGCAATTTCGACCTATGGGTAGTGTTAAAAGGCAAAACAAATATTTGTGGAGTTGGGTGTCAATTTCATCTGCAATCCGGTGGAGGAAGAAGAAGGGTACAGGATAAAAGCTGCTGCAAAAGAAAAGAAAAGTCTGACCATTTTAGGGTTGTAAACTCTTGATAGAAAATGGTCACGTGTCAAACAGAATATGTTTTTGTTAACCACGCGTTCTATGGGGAAAAAGATCCTCTAGACATGCGGTCAAGTTAGATGTGTTACGCTTAGGCCACTTGGCCATACTTAGTCCCCCGGACCAAACCAATATGGCAAACACATCTTTAGCTCTTTATTCATCATATATAATTGTTCTACATAAAAATTCATCATATATGTCTAATTAAGATGCAAAATGTATACCGAATTTTATATGCCTAATCCACATCTTTAAAACGAATTATACACGTACGTATGCCGTTCCGGATTACTGACGAATCACAAATCGTTGACCGGATTTTTGACCGATTTTGATTTTTGAGAATCCGAATGATACACATACGTTTGCCGTTCCATACGTTTGTTGAACTACGAATTGCTAACTAGGTTCCAGATCCAAAAACCCTAGAAAGAAGAAGAAGCATAAGAAAGAAGAAGAAGGCGAAGAAAGAAGAAGAAACATAAGAAATAGAGGTTTGAATATGTCTTCAATCTTCTCCTTTTCCTATGATTTAGGTTTGGATTTCACATGATTGAGGTTTTGATTTTGTTGTTGTTGTTGAAATCATTCGGTGCAGATCTTGTTCTGGAGCTATCGTTGTTTAATCTGCTGGTTAAGCAGATCACTACTTTGTTCAGCTTTCTTCATCACCAATATGTAAGTATTTCCCCATCTTCTAGGTTCATTTGTATTTCAGGAATTTCATTTCTGTTTTGATTTCAGAGATGTTACTGTTTCAAAATCCTAGAAACTATAAGTTGAACTAAAATCTGATTTTATTACTACATCAACTGTAAGTTGATTGATGTTTTGATTTTATTTATCTCTTTATTTTGTGATTATTTTTGAAAATTAGAGTTTCGCAACTAAGTTTGATTGATTTAGGTTTCATGATTTGAAATCAACTGATTTATATTCCTACAATTCACACTGTAGATTCAGATTCAGGCGATAATCAACTAATTCATATTCAAATATCGAGAGGAAGAAGGAATCCCTATGAAGAAGATCTTGCATTAACAAGTATTATGTTTCTTTCCCTTTAAGATGCCATTTACTATTGGGGTGTATGTTTTGTGATGATATAATGTTAGTGATTTTTTTTTTTTGGTGATATAGCCTGTGTAACTATAGAAATAGAGCCCGTGTAACTTTAAGTTACACTTTCAAAATCTAACCACTGACTGTATTGTGGTTTGTATATTGAGTGTGTAACTTAGAGTTACACATACAAATGAGCCTATAAAACTATAAGTTACAAATTCAAAATCTCAAAACTGACTTGCCAAGGGGCTGTGTAATTATAATTTACACATTTAGAATCTCATATTTTGTTCATATGTAATTCCTGTGAATCTGTAACTTTACAAAAAGGAGCATGTGTAACTATAAGTTACGCATTCAAAATCTCACCCATAACTTGCCAATTGGATGTGTAACAAGAAGTTACACATGCAAAATCTCACCACTGATTTGCCAATTGCCTATGTAACTAAAAGTTACACATGTAAATAGCTTGTATACCTTTCCTCTATACATCCAATTAGCATGTGTAACTTCCGTTTACACATCCAATTAGCATGTGTAACTCGAAGTTACACATTCATACAATTAGATGAATATGAGTTTCTCTTACAAAGTTATATTGAAATGCCTTGATCTGTAGGTTATACTCATAAAACTGTGTTTGTACTTAAATTATTTAGATTATATATGCATGATATTGAGAGTAGGAATATATGATCTTGGATGGCACCAAAAGTATATAGCTGACATAATATTGATGTAGTGGTTATGCTGGTGATTGTTTTATGATAAGTTTTATATTAATTAACTTGGATTTCTGGTTATGGCACTCTTCTTATAGTGGTGATGGTGGATACAAGAGTATTAATTGTGACGGTGGTAGTGGTGGTAGAAGATCTAGTAAAAGTGAGATTGGAGTGAAATCAATTGTTGAAAGTGAAGAACGAAGATCAACATTGAGTGATCCGCCTATAAAATTTTAAGTTAAGAGTGTTTTTTTTTATCTGCATTGATTGATTATCTTGTCTACATTGAGCATTATGCTTAAATTTATATTTATTATTAATGATCTTGTTCAATCAAATGCAGTTTTGTTCTAGATATTTGTTATCTTTGTCTGTAACTATCATTTTGTTACTTTTTATGTGCTGATGTACAACATGTGTAACTTTCGTCTATACATCCAATTAGCATGTGTAACTTTCGTCTACACATCCACTTAGCATGTGTAACTTGTATCTACATGCCAAGTAAGCATGTGTAACTTGCATATACACATCCAATTAGCATGTGTAACTCGCAGTTACACATAGATATAGTTTGTTCCAGTTCTGAGTCTGTTTTTTCTTTCAATCAGCATGTACGACTTTCGTTTACACATCCAATTAGCATGTGTAACTTGCATTTTCACATCCATATAGCTTATGTACTTGATTCAGGGATTTTCCAAATCTAAGTTTGTTTAATTAGCATGCGTAACACAGTTACACATCCGATCAGCAAGTGTGACCTTCATCTACATATCCATATAGCTTGTGTATTTTATTCAGGGTTTTTCCATCACTGAGTTTATTTTTTTCCAATTAGCACGTGTAACTTTCGTTCTACACATCCAATTAGCATGTGTAACTTGTATCTACACACCCGGTAAGCATGTGTAACTTGCATCTACACATCCAATTAGCATGTGTATCTCGCAGTTACACATAAATATAGCTTGTTCCATTCTGAATATGTTTTTTCTTATTCATTACAACTCTCATTTTCAAGTCTTTCACAAAAATAACAATCAGAATATTCTCAAGTACTAATTGTATGAACAAAAATTTGAATTTGGGTCACAAATCCAATTACTCGTTCTCGCTTTTAAATAAAAAACAAATTAATGCAAAAAAGAGAGCAAAAAAGACTTGTGATGCATGTATAACAAAAGCGAAGATCAGCTGCATCTTTAAATCCTGGTAGATTTATTGGAAGTTTCCATGTTCCAAACCAAAACAAACCAATACTGGAAGTTTCCATGTCCCATGTTCCATGCAACTCATAGCAGCCATGACAACCTGAAAAATACAAACATAGAATAAAAATATCAAAAATATATCATATGCAACAAGCTAAACATAAAATGAGCCATCAACATACTCAACATGAGAAATATATCATATGCAGAAAGCAATAGATACAATATGTCTTAAAGATACAAATGCTACAATTGTTTACAAATACACATGCAACAGGATATATATGTGTAACTTCAAGTTACACATGCTAAAAATACAATAGGATATATATGTGTAACATCAAATTACACATACTGTAAAACAAAAAACAACATGTCTACATCATCAATTTGAAGTTGTTCTTCTAAAACAACATTGTTTCTTCATCCTCTTCTCAGTATCAAACAAAAAAAACTCACAACAAATTCATAAAAGAAAACAAAAAACAACAGAAAAATACAAATTCCATGCTAAAAATACAATAGGATATATATGTGTAACCTCAAGTTACACATACTGTAAAACAAAAGACAGCATGTCTATATCATCAATTTGAAGTTTTTCTTCTGAAACAACATTGTTTCTTCATCCTCTTCTCAGTATCAAACAAAAAACTCACAACAAATTCACAAAAAACAACAAAAAAATACAAATTCCATGCTAAAAATACAACATGATATATATATGTGTAACCTAAAGTTACACATTGTAGATGGCGGATTTTCGACGAAGGCTAAAATCGTAAACCCATAATTATATGAACTTCTGATCCAGCAATCAGATGCGAGTATTGAGACACGAGTCTCTCATCGAATCCTCTGACTGAGAATACTTTCTCTCAGAGTACATGCAGATATGTAGTCTCTCGGCTGGACAACGACATATCTGTATTGATACACGGGTCTCTCATCGAATCCTCTGATTGAGAATACTTTCTCTTAGAGTACATGTAGATATGTGGTCTCACGGTTAGACAACAACATATCTCATGAATACTGAACACTTCAGTAATTATTTATATATAGTATCACGGGATGGATGGCTCCTAGACAGCATGCTCTGCTAGTATAGAGCGATAACGTCTTCGGGATACAAACAACGAGTTTACCCTGACTATATAAAGGATATGAAGCTCCAGCAAGCTCATATCGGAATAATTAATGCTCCTAGACAGCTTGCTATCATAGTATAGAGCCATAAGTTAATTATTCCCAAATTTTTGGATTCATCCACAGAATTTCCGAAAATATTCAAATATTTTTGCAGATATTTCATTACTGCAAACCATGGTTCTTCCCAGCAGAAATCCTTGGGGTTAGTAATGAATATTCAACGCACTGGCGTCTGAGCTACCTCTGAGTAAGCCCCAATTTAAATGGTGAAAGTGTATTCAATGACGATGCATTAACAATCACCGCACGAACGAGTATTTCAAAATACGACGAGACGATGAACCTATGCAAAATAGGAAAGAAAATAATAAATAATTAAAAATTGACCAATGCGCTGGGAGCATGGGCCCACTGACCAGTCGACCGTGTCGTGGTCAATCCTACGCCAGTTTCATATTTTTACTAGGTATCACCCCAGCCTACGGCCGGGGCTCAACCTTTGTTTGCTAAGTTGAATTCTATAAATGTGGATTTTTTTTTTTGAGCACCTCAGTTTTGCAAATTTTTTGATAACATCAACATGCACAAATGTTCTTAAAGCGGTACAACTTAAATAAGAATCGTTACTTAACTACGGTAATCTCCACTCCTTTAAAACACTAAGTCATATGAGCTCCCACGTCGCCCGGTGAGTTTGACACCCCCCCCTCAAATTAAACTAGATAAAAGCTTTGGGCATTAGTAATTCTGGAGAGGACATTTGGCATGACTTTATTGGTCGGAGCATTAAAATTTGAATTACGCTCCGTTTACACCCTGTATTTAACTGGCCATTTTTAACACCGTTACCGAAAACGTGGGTAGACAACACTTATGTGGGTATTTACACATAATTAATAATTTACACCTAAACTTAACCGTACCTAAAGTAGGTGGACAAGACTCACGTTAACTACTTAGTAGTATTTTAAAAAAAATACTAAACTTTGTGTTTGGAAGGAGAATTGATCCCGAGACCCACAACTCACACAACCATCAACTAACCACTGAGCCATTAGCTCTTGGATAATCAACTATACACATATTTTATTGATATACATGTAAACCACATATTTGTGTTATAACCAAAATTTTCTCAACTTGAAACCCAGATCAGACAACGGCACACCAAATCGAAAACCCAAAGCAATCGCTAAATAAAAAATCCAAAGCGGCGGGGTTGAGATTGATTTTACTTGCGTTACAGTAATATGTTATTAGCAAGTCCAATAGAGTCCCGAAAACATAAAAAGCCACGAAGTATAAGAACCTTTTTTCCGGTTCGCCAAGCCACACCAAATTAAAAATCCTAAGCGTCGGGCGTAGCGAAGGCGAGCCACACCAAATAAGAAATCCTAAGCAACGAGGCAAGGTAAAACCGAGCCATACCAAATCAAAAATCCTAAACATGCATTAGGACAGGGCGAGGCGAAGCCGAGCCACACCAAATCAAAATTCCTAAGCATGCATCGGGACTGGGAAAGGCGAAGCCGAGCCACACCAAATCAAAAATACACCAAGGGACGAGGCGAAGCCATGACACACCAAACAAAAAATAGGATATATGATTTTCAGGTCCGCCCGGTGCGTAGCACGGGCACAAAATCTAGTGTGTTTGTATTCTCCACATCGTAAAAACGATGATTCCAAGGATCTTATTGAAGAATTTCACGTACCTAAATTCCCTGATACGATTCGGCTACAACTATCGCAACTTACTTGGCATCTAAAAGATTCAAATAAGGAACTCACTGCATATGCGGAATTTTACCGGACACATGTTTCTTTTTCACAGAAATCGGATGGAATGTTGTGTAATTCTGTTGAAGAAATTGAAGTTGTGGGTTTGAAAGCTCTTAGAAATCATATGGAGTCAAAACCAGTTTGGCCTATAGGTCCTTTACTTCCTTCGTTTTTACTGCATGGTGATCAGAATAAGAACAATGGGTCTGTTGTTTCACACTCAAGGACAGGGAAGGAATATGGGATTTCTCCAGAGAGTTGTATCGAGTGGTTGAATCATCAAAAGGCATATTCAGTCCTATATATTTCATTTGGTTCTCAAAATACAATTAGTGCTTCAAAAATGATGGAATTAGCTCTGGGTTTGGAGAAGAGCGGCAAGTCTTTTATATGGGTATTAAGACCACCAAGTGAATTTGAGAACGAAATTGAATTCAAATCAGAATGGTTACCGGAAGGATTTGTTGAAAGAATGAGTGACACACAAAAAGGGCTTCTAGTCAAAAATTGGGCTCCTCAGTTGGAGATACTATGTCATAGATCAACCGGGGCATTTGTTAGTCATTGTGGATGGAATTCAGTGATAGAGAGTTTAAGTCAAGGGGTGTCCATAATTGGATGGCCTTTAAATGCAGAACAACCTTGTAATTCAAAGATGTTACAAGAAGAGATGGGGGTTTCTGTGGAATTGGCAAGAGAAAATGAAGGTGAATTATCTAGTGAGGATGTTAAGAGAGTTAATTGAACAAGTGATGGATAGTAGTAAAGGAGAAGAAATGAGGAAGAAGGCAACGTTGATTGCTGCGCAAATTAGTGCTGCAATGAGAGAATATATAGATGAAGCTGGTGATAATCAGAAAGGGTCTTCTATTAGATCGATCGATGATTTTCTTGCAACTGTGACTTCTTAAAAAGTTGTCGTATAATGCGGATTTTTAATTGCATGCATTTCTCTTATTAAGTATCTGTTCGTAGTTCTTATTTGTTTGCTTTTGTCTTGTTTTTGGTAAGGGAGGTAATGCATTTTGTGCATTTTGTGCATCTTGTGTTCGATTTCTTCTCGTTTGATACGGAGACATGTTTCCGTTACATATTATTATCCAAAGCTTTGTTTGATTTAGTTATGCGATTAACTTATGGTCTTGTTTGTAATGGTGGTGAAATCTTTATTTTTATAGTTCCATCAAAATATCTACTCCTTTAAACTCCTAAGCCATGCGAGGCCATGCGTCGCGCGGTGAGAATACCCACCCTTGGGTGAGCATCACCGCCCCTTTGGAAATTCTCCAATCCACTTTTCCTCTAGTTACGTAAATGTAACACAAAAAAACTCTTTCAGTTGCAAAAAAACGGGAGAATACCGGAGATAATAACGGGAGAAATACCGAGGAAAAAAAAACCGAAAATGATACATGCACCGTGAAAAGTGCACTTTGTTTTGGACCGAGTGACACAGATCATTGGATTCGGGCCCATATCTGTCCATACAGATCTCGATGCTAAGCACGCTTCACGATATTCGTGCAATCCTCTCTCGGTGTAACTCGAAGTGATATTTTCGGTGAGTGTAGAGTCACTCAAAAAAAACTCTCTCTATTGTCGTATCGAGTTTTTTTTGCCTCTTTCCTTTCTCCTCTCTCTTCTTCACTATTAGTTTTTCGGCTAGGGTTCTTCACTATTAGTTTTCGGCTAGGGTTCTAGCCATTTCGATCTATCTCTATTAGTAGCAGGAAAAGTTGTAGTAATCTCTATTATCTTCAAGTTTATTGATTGCAGTTTGCTGATTTTTTTCAGGGTTTTTTATTTGTGATTTAGGAGGCAAAGTTGAATCAGAAACATGGGCAGAAAAGGTTAACATATAGAGTAGGTAAGCTTTTCTTCGTTGATTCAATTATTTCGATCAGCTAAGGTTTTTTATTTGTTGCAGGTAATAGGTTTTTAAGTTTGGTTTTTAGGGTTTTTAAGTTTGCAGGTAATACAGTTGCCAGAGATTTAGATTTTTTTCTCCGGTACTGTTTCCCCCCCTCCTCTCTATCTTAAAATCGTTCTTATTATTTTTCTGTACTTGAGCATCTGATAAATACTGTTTTTCTATATTATAGATGTGAATCAACAAGTTGTGCGGATATACTAAGAGAAAAATTAGGCTGTATCTGTTTTAGAGCTGAAGAGAAATTCTTGAATCTTCAAAAGTAAGTCATCCCATCTAATTGTGTTGTTGTTTCATTCATTATTATTTTGGTTTTATCATGAATTAGGGTTTTTTTTTATTGCATTTAAATTTTTTAAATTTGATAGGGCAAGTAAGGATACATAGCTATAGCTTATACAGAATATCAAAAGATATTAGGCCAGAAAATGCGTTGATGATATCGGTTGAGAACAATAAGTATCTTATGCCTATTCTTGATTAACAGACTATTAATTGGGGAATTCTGTTATCTTTTGGTATTCCAATCACAAGTGTTATACATGCATTTTTTTCTAAGTGGTTCCTTAATGTTTGAAGGTGATATGAAACATATGTAGGGCTTGAATTATCCGTTACTTGACGAAGTATGTAGTGAGATTACGAAACCAGAAGAGGGAGAGGAACCTAACTTATAAAACTATATGAATGAATTTTTCTTTCCATTAATTTTTTCTGGGATATGATAAGCAGTAGAATAAGTGGAGAGGAGATGAGGCCCATGACGATGAGGGGGAGTAGCAACTACCATTAATAGCACTGAATTGTGTGTCCAGGCTTTGCCAAAATGCGAATAAAATTCTGGATTCTATGTCAACAATCTTGGGAAGTTGCGAATCAAGTGTCCTTCGGAACTTAATTTTTATGGTGTTTGGTAAAACTTCTATCAATCTTGGATTCATTTGGTTTACATATCAACATTCCGATGTTCTTCTGTTGCTTTTAGTACTATATTTGGTGTTGCTGATTGAGATTACAACAACCTCCTCCAAGATAAGTTTTCATTGTTCCACTCTTCAAATTTTTTGAGAGAGGATTAGAAATATGAAAGTGAATTTCAATGCTTTTATGTACATGGTTTATTTTGAATTGAAGTGTTCTGGCCTTAAGTGTGTGGAGCATTGTAGTGGTGCTTTTGCAAGTGAACACTAATAGCAGTTGTTGTACACATTCATCACCTTGATTAGCTTTTTGTCCATTTGATTTATGCAAGAGTCTTATGGCTGATAATCTTTCCCCTTTGATTTTCATTGGATCAATGTGTACGAAATGTAAGCCAATGTTTCCGGTGTTAGTTCTTGACCTGTTCAAGTAAGTGGTTTGTTGCACCTGCAGACACGATTTTAAGAATTGGGATTTATATTTAAAGCATTGGAATAGGATTTGGGATTTTTTGCTGCTTACTGTTTACATTTTTGCTATGTTTTTACCTTAACTTTGTATTCTTCTATTGGTTTTGCTTTTCCTCAAGTCGGTGACGTCATCTTTGAATTCAGGTACATACTTCTGTTGGTCATGCACATTTCATCATTAGCAGATCAGTTCATCAACCCACACAACCTGACATTTCCTTTTCATTCTCAATGCACACGCCTTGACTATGTATATACTTAGGGCTTGACCAAATGATATTGGCATTGAGTGGACAATATAAGTGTTCCTCACGGATACATTAAAGATGTGTTCACTGTCCAAAAAATACCATAAGTAACACTCTACGTATGAACCGATACTTACTTTTCTTATTATTGTTTTCTGTTTGCTTGATTGGTCAAGTTAATTTTTCTAATTTGGTTTTGTATTAGTGACTACTGCAATATCACGACCACTGGATGCAACAGGTACGGCTTTTGTATGCGGTTTATATCTACAAGAATCACCACTATAGGAATTCATGTTTTCCTCAAATATGTATATGTTTCTAAGGCAAACTTACTGAGCCAAGGATTCTTTTGCAGTCTGCATATGGTGGAAAGGGTGACAGAGATGATCCCTCAAACTGGCCAGAGGTTGAAGGTCCATTACAGATTCAATTTCTGAGAACATAGTTAACTTCCGTAATCTGAGGGCATATGATTTCCTTTTCATCATCCATATTTTTACATTAGTCTATTACATGAGAAGGGGTTTCTTGATTAACCAAAATTGCGCCTTCACTTTATTTTTCAGTTGGAAGTGGTAAACAAGCGTCTAGAAGCTTATTATGAAGCTTGGGATAAGTTCATTAAATCATGGATAGTAATCAAGATTAATGGCGGTTGAAGGTCTGTTATTTATCATGTCTCTAACATACTCCATACAAGGAAAATTAGTTCAATTTTCAGTTTGAGATACTTCTTTATATAAATTAGTCTTAACTTATTTGTTCTGTCTTCAGGCAGAGCATGCCATGTTAGAGGACGACAAATCTGGAATGTCTGACGAAGAGGTGGGGCTCCAAAAACTCTTTTTATTTAACTAGCTTTAACCCAATTTGTAAGAATAGTGAAGAATGCTTACCGATTTTTTTTGCTGACCCTTTGGCATCATTCTTTCAATACTGCCTAAGACACAACTCTGATACAGTGTTCATATGTGAGATGCTCACTGGAAATTTGGGTTGTTTTACAACTCTAGACCCCCTTAAAGCCAGAAATCTATTGTAGCAAAACTGAATCTTCAATATTGGTTATAGTTTGTAATAAATTTGTTTAGTTGCGAGGTTGTCCTAAGCTTTGGAAATTCCGGATATGTGAGAATTTCAGTTTGAATTTCTCATCTGAACTGTGGGTTTCTTTACTACTGAAAGGGATAATTCATTGTTTCATTTTTGAAGCATTTAGCTCATCATATTCAAATTACAGATAGAACTAAGGTTTGACCATTAGGTGTAGCAGTGCATGTTTGTCAAACAGGATTGCAGAACGAGAAAACACATATCAAAGTTATCTGCAAGTGCCCGTTAGTTGCCTGAATTTGTTGCGTCTGTTTGATTGCAGGTGTAGTTGATATCTTATAAACCACTGTAATTGCCAAGTAGCTTGGGAGACCTGTTGGCCAGCCATGTACGGTAGGTATGCAGATGTGTTTAATTTTTGGACATCCTTTTCATTAACATTTCGATTTTATGACTCATTGATCTTTTATTTGCCGAAAGTATAATTGATTTTTTATTTTTAACTAATTAAGATTTTTGGGCAGGGCGAGGCGAAGACGAGCCATACCAAATCATAAATCCTACAGCATACATTGGAACGGGGCGAGGCGAAGCCGAGCCACACCAAATCAAAATTGCATCCTTACAGGGAGAGGGGAAGTCGAGCCACACCTAATCAAAAATCCTAAATATGCATCGGGACGGGGCAAGGAAAAACCGAGCCACACCAAATCAAAGATTCCAACCGACGAGGGCCAAGACAAGCACACCAAATCAAAAATCCTAAGTGACGAGGCGAAGCCAAGCCACAACAAGTCGAAGCCACATCACATTAAATGAAAAATATGGTTAAAAGAAAAGGACGCCCGGTGCACGGGCCAAAAATCTAGTACAATTACAAAACGAAAAGGGCATATAAAGTAGCCATCAATCATATGCCGATTACAAAGAAATGGGGGGTCATTTACCATGGCGAGATTCTTTTTCTTTCCTTAATGTGTCCGGGTTGATATGGACATATTATCAATTGGCTGACTTGGGTGTTGGATTTTCAAAAAAATAATAAAAAAATCATGAAAACTAAGCATAAAATGCCATGTAATTACTTCTTGTGCCATCCATTCAAATTAAGTCTTCCAAGGGTTGCGTATGCCAAACAGCCATAAAATGTGATTTAATTGGACGGGGGCAGACTCTACCATTAGCCATCTCGTCAGTAATGTGAGAGTTGACAGTATGTCGTATTCAATTGTTGATGGATCTCTTCCAACCCTATACAACGTTCATCATCTCATCACAAAAAATAAATAAAAGTATGGACACAAATGCCAGAGCCGGATTGAAGAGATGCTGAAAGGATCTTTTGACTGTTAAGAGTTAGGAGAGCTAAATGAATGACTAAAGAAAAGCAACTTGATCAATGATCATGTATACGTTTAGAAATCAGAAAATAACCTTGCTTGGGAACGATGGTGGTTGTTAAAGTTACTTGCATAGTTCCATTTACATAAACTGCTGGGTTCAAATCTTGGTTTTACTGCTGAATGATTGTTGGTCCACGAACAATGCTTGAGAATTTATTTTCCAGTCTCAACTTTTGGGGTTATCCTAGTTAGCTGGGGGATAGTTACAATTAAGCTAAAAGGCTTAGTTTCTATAATACAAAGATATAGACAGTACATTCACTCCATGCTAAGTCGCACCATCCTTCGTCATCCAAAATTTTCTAGGTTGTTTCCTTGCTGATAATGACGTTCATGGTATGGAGCTATTAGACAGATTACATGGTAAGTGGGATCCCATTTTGTTGGTAGTCCTATTTCCGGGACCTAGAATGTGTATAGCTCTCCTTTTTTGGAGTTTGGACGGTAGAGAAATCTGACGCGAGCCTGCAACTTTTTTTTTTGTTTTGACACGGTAAGCTGGGTTAAGGAAACCCAAACCAAAGCAAAAGAAAAAAACAGAAACCAAACAAAAGAACAAAAAGCTAAAAGCAAAAGCTATCTACTAGGAGCTTTTCTCCTTCTCTCAAACACAACTTGGTTCTTGTCAGCTGCCAAAATTTCCTTAAAATCAGCAGAGAAATCTTCAATCCTTACTTCCTCCCAAGTGCTTTCAGCCCTTTTGCTAGCCAAGGAGTCTGCTGCTTTCTTGGTCTCCCTGTAACAGTGAGAAATCTTCCACTTCACAAATTTTTCCTGCAATTTTTTTATGCGCCTCCAAATCTGAAGCACATTCCAAGGAGGTATCATCTCTGGATTAGATAGGATTGTGAAAACAGCCATAGAGTCAACTGCTACATGGATTTTGAGTAAATTTTTGCGAATCGCCATCTTTAGACCTAACTCAACCCCCTGCATTTCATGAGCTAAAACAGACATTGGTTTACTAGTGCCATGAGCAGCATCCACTACTTCTGCAGTATCATCTCTGAGCAGAGCACCAAAATTACCAAAATCATCCTTTAAGGATCCATCAGAATTCAACATTACCTCACCAGGGTCTGGAAACAGCCAAGTGCACTGAATTACCTCAGGGTTAGTAAATATACAGTCAACCTTCCATCTGTTTAAAAACCATCTAGCATGAGGGTTATTTTCAGCCTTATGAATTCTGGCAGCCATTTTGAATCTAATATCTTGCACAATAGACATACTTATCTGATCAGCAGAATTGAATTGAGCTTTAAAGATCCTTCCATTTCTTTCTCTCAAGATATGGTAGATAAAGCCAGTAAAAGCAAGTTTCTTTATAGAGCTCAGGCAAGAAGACCCTTTAAAATTATGACTACACCATTTGACTTCATCTTCCCAAGAGTTCAGGGGCTCTCTTATATAACCAAGCTTTAGCATAAGATCTTGCCATATAGGTTGAGAAAAGCTACAAGAATGAAATATGTGATCTTCAGTCTCCACTGCCTCATTACAAAGAATACATGAGGCATCTTGAATTATCCCCCAAGATAGTAATTTGTTTCTAGTCTTAAGTCTCTTCTGAACAGCTAACCAAGCTATAAAAGAGTGTCTAGGGATTTGACCAGAAAACCAAACCAAAGTGCACCAATCCAATTTAGGTTGTTCACCCTTTAGAGCAATATAAGTATATTTCATTGAAAAAACTCCAGAAGAATTAGGTTTCCATATAATAAGATCTTTTTCAGAAGTATTGAACTCAACAGATTTTAGCTGGTCCACAATCTCCTTATAAGAATCTGCTATAAGCTCAGGGAAATTCCATTGACCTTCACAGATGAAGTCAGAAACAGTAGAAGTCTCAGAAGAACCAATAATTTGTAAGAAATCAGCATCAGCCCAATCCACAAGTCTTCCTTTAGGATGCCAGCTATCATTAATAAAATTTGTTGTAGAACCATCTCCCAGCACAGTTCCTAAAAATTGTTTGGCTAAGTCTCTATGCTCTAGAATCCTCCTCCAACACCAAGAAGAATCTTGAGGGACAGCTAAGTTCCAAAAATTATTATCTTTTATAAGATTAGCCTTCACCCATTCAATCCAAATGGTCTTCTTATCAGAAACTAAATCCCATATATGTCTCATATTAGCAATAAAATTAGTAACTTCTATATCTCTAACTCCAAGTCCCCTAGTATCATATGATTTACATAGATTTTCCCATTTTATGGGGTTAAATTTCTTGCCTATATCAGTGCCACTCCACAAGAATCTTTTGAATTTATAATTTATCTCTTTAATAGCTCTTTTGGGAAGAACAAAGCAAGATAACCAGAAATAAACCATTCCACTTAAGACTGATTTAATAAGTAAGAGTCTACCAGGGAAAGACAGGGATTTAGTTTTCCAGAACTGAATTCTAATGGTGATATTTCCCAGTAAAGGAAGACAATCTTTATACGAGAGCCTAGTTGTTAAAAGCGGAACACCCAAGTATTTAATCGGTAACTCACTCGGAGAGCAATCCAACACTTGCAAGATTTGGTTCAAAACTGAGTCTTCAACTGCGGAATGGAATAGAGCTATCTTTTGGTGATTGATTTGAAGGCCAGAACATTTACTGAAGCAATCCAGAGCACATTTTAGACTAGTAGCTGCTTTAACATTACCTTTGAAAAAAACAAGAACATCATCAGCAAAACTGAGGTGAGTAAGGTTTGTTAATTTGCATCTTGGATGAAACCCATATTGCTTAAGGTGAACTTGTTGCATTAAAGAGGAACTAAGAATCTCCATGACCATAACAAACAAGTAAGGAGATATAGGACAACCCTGCCTTAAACCCCTGGTAGCTCCAAAATAGCCATAAGGTGCACCATTAACCAGAATGGAAAATTTGGCAGTAGTGATACATTGTGTCACCCACTCAATAAACTTGGGAGGAAAACCCATTCTTTTCATCACTAGAAAAATAGCTTCCCAAGAGACAATATCATAAGCCTTCCGTAAATCAATTTTAAGAGCACATCTAGCAGTACCCTGAATCTTGTGATAGTTTCTTACAATCTCATGGGCCACCATTATATTATCTTGAATAGCTCTCCCTGAAATGAAAGAAGATTGATTTAAGCTAATGAGACCTGGGAGAACCTTTTTCATTCTAAGAGCGAGAATCTTGGTAATGCATTTGTAGATAACATTGCAACAAGATATAGGTCTGAAATCAGCAACAAGAGAAGGGTTTTCCTTTTTGGCCACCAAAGTAATGAAAGTACTATTCACTTCCTTCAGTAACTTAGAGCTATGAAAAAAATTCTGAATTGCAGCGACAAAAGCATCACCAACCACTTCCTAACTAGCTTTGAAGAAATGGCTTGAAAAACCATCAGGCCCTGGAGCCTTATTTGAGCCAATACAAGAAAGAGAAAAGACCACTTCTTCTCTAGTAACATCCTTGATTAAATCAGACACTTCACTCTGTTGAATACAGCTGCTAAATCCAATGCCTGAAAACCACTCTTCATTGACAGTACAATCCTCATGATGGTTAAACAACTCAGAAAAATAAGTAATACATTCAGCAGCAATATCCTTATCCTCTTCCAATTTAACATTATCAACATTATAAAGGGATAATATATTATTTTTACTTCTTCTCACTTTTAAAGAATTATGAAAGAAGGAAGTATTCTGATCCCCAACATCCAGCCATTTAATCCTAGATTTTTGTTTAGCTTCAGACTCCTCATACTTAATGAGCTTAGAGTATTCCTGCACATAAGCTCTTTCCCTTCTAGCTAGCTCAGAGTTTAGAGGATAATTTTGAAGCATACATTGAGCACAATCCATATCCTCTTTAGCTTTAAGCACACTATCCGAGAGTTTCTTAAACCTCACCTTTTTCCAAAGAATAATATCTTGTTTAACTCTTTTAATTTTAGAAACAAGTTGGAACATAGGATTACCTCTGATAGGAGTAGCCCAGTCCTGTTGAACTATTTGAACAAACTCAGGTTCTTCAGTAAGAAAGTTAAGAAATCTGAAAGGAGGTGGACCATGTCTTCGCTTCTCAAATATAGAAATAATGCATGGAGAATGATCAGAAATACCTGGGACCAAAAATTCAGCAGTAGACAAAGTGAAATGATGAATCCAATCAGTATTAATTATAGCTCTATCAATCTTGGATCTGATAATACTCCCATCCATTTGACAATTATTCCAAGTATAAAAACACCCAGTAAAGGAGAGATCAAGAAGATGAGAAGTTTGAACACAATTCTGAAAATCAATAAAATGGTGAGCCAAAACCTCTGCACCACCAATCTTATCAGTGGGATGAAGGATGGAGTTAAAATCCCCTAATACTAACCAAGGCTTGGTGTTGAACTCAGCAAAGGCTTCCAAAGAATTCCAAAGATTTCTTCTATTCATATAATAATTCTCCCCATAGACAAAAGTAACAATAAAATTTAGTTGAAAAGTAGTAGAAACTTCCAAGAAAATAGCTTGAGAGGAAATGTGGAGAACAGAAACATTCATAACAGAAGTATCCCAACCAACCCAAATTCTGCCACCATTAGTAACACAATCATTATCTAAAAAATTCCAAGAAGGATTAATATTATTACGAATTCTAACTTTATTACTATCTTGAACATGAGTTTCAAGAATCCCTAGCATAGATAGGGAATTATTACTAATTAGTCTCTTTATTTCAATCTGCTTAACTGGGTCATTAAGACCTCTTATGTTCCAACTACCTAACTTAAACATTATTTAAATTTAGAAAGGAAAGAACCTCTAGCAGATTTCTTAAGATCTGCAGTCTTAGGGAGCAAAGTAGAAGTCACTGAGGTAGATTGCATTACCTTCTTTGGAAAATGTCCTCTAGCACCTGAATAATCATCACTGTTTGGAGAGGTGTCAACATCAAACATGAAGTTATCCTGAGAGTTTTCTTTATTAGAATCAGGAGCTTTGTGATGACTAACTTCATTTAATTTATCCAGCAAAATAAACTTATTCTTCATAAGAAGATCACCCTTCTCTCTCAACTGAATAATAGGAACTTCATTAAGAACAGGACTATTCAAATCAACATGCACAGTATTGCTGCTAAGGTCCATCATAGTAGGATGGATGTTAGCATTACTTTCAGTTGCCATTTCTTCTTCAGAAGTATAGGATCCTGTTTTAGTTGGGTCCATTATTCTTTTGCCAGACTTAGAAATCCAACCCTCAACATTTATATTAGGATTACTCTTAGATGGAGTCTGATTATCCTTTTTATTTGTAGAAACCCATCCATCTGCATCCACAGTTGTGGTAGTCTTCTTTTGAACCCATTTTTGCACTACTTTTTGAGTAGGTTTTATTTGCTTAGGACAAGTAGACTGAGTATGACCAAAAATAGCACAATCACCACACTTAGGAGGTTTCCAAGACTAATCCATCTTGATTTCCACTGTGTCCTTACCCCCAAGAGTAAATGTAAAAGAATCTGGAAAATCACAATCAACATCTACTTCTACACAAATTCTAGCATAACTCATTCTGGTTTTGTGTAAAGTTTGAGTATCCATCATAAGAGGTTTACCTAGATAACTATCAATCATGCTCAAGCCATTGTTATTCCACATAAACAAAGGAACATTCCTAAAATTCATCCAAACAGGGAGGGATTTCAATTCAGCAATTTCCTGCTCAACCTTCCTAGACCAAGGTTTAATAATAAACAGTTTATTTGAAATAAACATAGAACCCATCTCTAAAGCACGAGTTTTATCATCAGCACATTGAAAATCAAAGATGAACATACTTTCACCATGGATGGTCATTTGAAGATTACCTTTAGGTTTCCAAGCTCGATTCACAGCATTACGAACCCAATTAAAAGGTAATCGTCTACCCACAAAATCTCCAATAACTTTATCTTCACACTGACGAATATCCTTATCAAACACTTCATAAGGAATATCCATAGATTTCTTACCATCAAGAACATGATAAGAATAGAATTCCATTTATGCAGAGATTACTGACTCCTTCTTCTTATCAAAGAGAGAATCCCAAGCCGCCGGCGAACTAACAGAACCCGATTGGGGAAATTCTTCAAAACCCGGTGGAATAACTGGGTCAACCACCAAATCAGTACCAATAGATTGTGAAATACCACCATCCCCCATTGGAGAAACCTCTAGAGGCAAGGAGGAGGCCACTAGAGGAAGAATAGATGGAGAATAGACCTCCATCTCCTCAGAGAAGACGCAGAGAAGAGAAAGAACGAAAACCTAAAATCGCCTCAAATCGCCCTTGACTAAGTCAGCGCTCAACGACCCTTTTCTTTTATACGCCAATATCCCCTCTATAGAGCTTAGAGATTTAGTAATTAGGTGAAATAAAAGTGATGATATATACGCGAGCCTGCAACTTGGTAGCACCTGAATACGTATATTGGTTCAGTTATTCAAAAACATATGAGAAG
Source organism: Papaver bracteatum (assembly GCA_023529315.1). Classification (NCBI taxonomy): domain Eukaryota; kingdom Viridiplantae; phylum Streptophyta; class Magnoliopsida; order Ranunculales; family Papaveraceae; genus Papaver; species Papaver bracteatum. Next base: position 316,050 of record JAJJWX010003231.1, on the reverse strand, counting down.
TACTATCTCATTATACATCGATACATAGGACGATGAGTATATATATACCTCCCGGAGAATACTAAAATCCAGTCGCTCATAGATATAAGTGCGTTAGAAGGTAATAAAACTCATCACAATTATATATGCCCCATAGTTATCATCGATACATCTTTCAAGATAATATAGCGTTCATTGTCTTTGTCATCAGCAGGCCTTAACGTAACAGATGGTGCTGGTGGAAGTTTTACAAAAAGAATTAAGATGAAAGAATACCAAAACCTACTGGTAGTAGATCAAAAACATAATTTGGATTAACTGTATCAAAGAAACCCCAACCGATGAAGTTAATTCAGTTCCAACCCGACGGATATAAAACTCTTATCATATGAAGCTAGGGTTAACATAGGCGCTTAGCACAATTGCATTGCTTAAAATTCTTTTAGAATAATTGGATATATATCTCACGGAACAACCGATCCTCCTCGCAACATGTTTAAAAATTAAATGTCCGCTATGTATTATAAGATAGTCGACCCCGTCCACAGGATGATTAAAATCAAGGGTCACCTTCGATTCAAAGTCAAAACCCCGTAATCAATCAAGGCCACAGGAATTTAGGGCTGCCAATGGGTACCCGTTTACCCGGAATCGAACCGGACTCGGTCAATTTGGGTCCGGTTCTGGGTCCTAATATTATACCCATTAAGAGTTTTGATACCCATCGGGTCTACCCGTTTAAGAACCGTTTAGTATCGGGTCCTTATCGTATCTACCCGACGGGTATCCGGCGGTTCCTGCATACCCAGCAGAAACTGATGAGATTTAAGTTCACCCGATAAAACCAACCGATAAATTACCTCTCAGGTTTTGTTCCGCGTGTCTAACCAGAAGGATGCATGAGGCACATGTGTATATTTTGGTAAGAAACAAAAGGAAGCCTAAACCTTACTTTTCTACTCTCTTTCTTTTCTTTTAAAACTGATACTCTTTGCATTTTTCAATTGTGTGGAAGCTTTGGATATCACTTATCACCCATTTTTCTTCTCTTTGTTTTCTTTTCTAATTTCAATGAATTGCAATAGAAAATGATATGGTTTGATGAAGAAATTGTAATGGAAAATGATGCAGTTGGTGGATTTAATGGAAATTTTGAACAATTATTTATTCACAACTAATAAAACTTCTCTCTTTATCAAAAAATTTCTATCTGATGATCAATCTTTCCCATGCTCATACTTATAATTTAGTCATCTCTAATTTTTATTTTACAATACATTATATATAGGCTTGATGCATCAGAAAAATTGATTGGATTTTGGAACTCCATTACTGCAGATATAGATCTTGATGTAGGGGCGTTGTTTTTTAATGAGTAATTTCTAATGGCCAGATGTTGTATGTGATTGATGCTTTGGTGTCTGATTTATTTTGTGTTTGAAAGACGTGACCTCTAATGGGTTTCACTATTTGTTGATGTCAATGGAACGAGGAGTTCATCTCTGGGAGATTAAACAAGAAAAAAGTGGTGCTAAGGTCTAGTCATGGGTGATGGCGGCGTCCATCAAGGATGAAGGAATCTTAAAGGCCAGGGTTTCATTGTTTTGGAACTGTTGTATTAAAGATGTGCGATAATAACAGGTGTATTTGTATGTGCAATAAATTTGACCTCCAAAGAACCGTTAACTACCCAGAACCGGTGGGTATTCAGCTGTTTTAACGGGTCCGGTTCTGGGTCCAATAATTCAGAACCGGACCCGGAACCGGTAGGACCCAGACCCGAGTAAAATAGCCGGTTCCGGGTAGTATACTACCCGGACCCGTTGGCACCCCTACACGGGATGACCGAAATCAATGGTAAGTTACTCCATGCAATGTTTTCTCAATTTATTCTAGTAGCAGTTATTATGGTTTTTGTTTGATACAATTTGAAAATTACGCACACACAAAAACAGACAAACCCTAATAAAGTCATCCAAATCTGGAGCTACAATTTCAAGACTACGCACACACAAAAACTGAACATCGAAAGCAAAGAGGATACCTGGTTGAGAATTTTCGTTTATGTTGAGAAAGAAAAGTACATGGGAGAGGAAAGCCTTGAGAATTCTCGTTTAAATCTGACCCAATCGATTCAAATCGTGGTCTTGAATCGTTTATTCCAAGAATCGCACTTTGACCAATGATTCTTGACTTTTTGACTAAGTCAACTGAAACATCAGTTGAAACTAAGTAGAAAAAATGAATCTTACCAAATTGATTCAAATCGTGGTCTTGAATCGTTTATTCCAAGAATCGCACTTTGACCAACGATTCTTGACTTTTTGACTAAGTCAACTGAAACATCAGCTGAAACTAAGTAGAAAAAATGAATCTGACCAAATCGATTCAAATCGTGGTCTTGAATTGTTTATTCCAAGAATCGCACTTTGTCCAACGATTCTTGACTTTTTGACTAAGTCAGCTGAAACTAAGTAGAAAAAATGATTGTGTTTGTAGAGATTCGACCTTGAGTGCTCAAGTTCATTGAGATTGACCCTTTACCACTACACCAACTTGGTATTTTTATTATTATTCAACGTAATTTAAATATATATGGATTATAAATCCAAAGATCAAATGTTTTATTTAGTTTAGTCAAATTTACGGATATACATATAGCGATTCAACAATCGACCATGAATCTACGATTCACGATTTAACACACGATTCGATTCTGAAAATTGAAAAACGATTCGCTCTGCGATTCACGATTTCACAACCTTGGAGAAGAGGACATCCGTAAGTGAATGAGCAATGCAAATATACGTTTAATGGTGAGGCAAGGGTAAGCTTTGGCTTGGGCCGCTGTGTAATTCTCACCGTCCAAATTTCTTCTTCATGTATGAAGGCTTTTGTTTGTTCCATAAGTACATGATTAAAAATCATTGACAGACATCCGATTTTGGCATAAGAATACTTGGAGCTCCGTTAATATTTGGAAACTTCGGAATGGGCATCGCTCGGGAAAGGTGCTTGATGGTCAGGCAAAGGTTGTTTTTGGTCGGGCCGCCACATAATCTCTGACGTCCAAATTTATAATATGCTTAAAATCAAGGGTCATCTTTGACTCAAATTCAAATCCCCAATAATCAATCACGACCGCAGGATGACCCAAATCAATGGCCTTAATTGACCCATAGACATACAACCTTCTTCCTTATACTATGAATTCTTTTGGTGTTAGATTTGATTATTTTTAGACATAATTTTTGCAAACTTTTTTTAGTATTACAGTTTTACCATTTTGTTCCAAATTTCACTTTTATATCCAAAATATTACACCGAAACAAAATACCCTTATTCTGTGAAAAATATCTAAGCCCGTGCAGATCACGGGCATCCCACCTAGTTCATATTATAAATATAAAATATCTCTGAATTTGTATTATTGTAGATCATATTATAATTAAAGTGAATCTCCAATAATATTGTTATTAATTTGGTCAGAGTGCCAATTGGTATACGTTAACCCAGAAAACTCAATTACATTTGTGTCGCCCAGTAAAGAAATCCCATAGTTGCTCATGTTTTCCCATCATACGATTTTAGGCTCCCTTTGTCATTGCTTGAATAGTTCTATCAGTTTTTCCATTTGGGTTTATCAGTGTAACCTGCGAAGAAAATTAGTGCAGTATGCTAGATTTTATTGGTACTGAACGGCTGTTAAACCTAAAACGTGTTCCAATTATGGTAGCCTTTTTAAATTCATATTTCGTCGGCGATCAACCTAAGAGGGAGGTAATGTATTTTCAAGGTATTTTTCAGGGAGGTAATGTATGTTTAGGTACTCCACTTTGTTTGTTTCATTTTGTTATTATACGAAATTTGTAAGTAGGAGATGTGGGTATACATAATTTTTGTTTCATTTTATTTAGTTTAGTCAAATTTATGGATATACATATAGCGATTCAACAATCGACAATGAATCTACAATTCAAGATTTAACACACGATTCGATTCTGAAAATTAAAAAACGATTCGCTTTGCCATTCACGATTTCACAACCTTGGAGAAGAGGACATCCGTAAGTGAATGAGCAATGCAAATATACGTTTAGTGGTAAGTCAAGGGTAAGCTTTGGCTTGGGCCGCTGTGTAATTCTTACCGTCCAAATTTCTTCTTCCTGTATGAAGGCTTTTGTTTGTTCCATAATTTCTCGATTAAAAATCATTGACATACATCCGATTTTGGCATAAGGATACTTGGAACTCCGTTAATATTTGGAAACTTCGAAATGGGCATCGCTCGGGAAAGGTGCTTGATGGTCAGGCAAAGGTTATGTTTGGTCAGGCCGCCACATAATCTCTGACGTCCAAATTTATAAAATGCTTAAAATCAAGGTTCATCTTTGACTCAAAGTCAAATCCCCAATAATCAATCACGACCGCAGGATGACCCAAATCAATGGCCTTAATTGACCCATAGACATACAACCTTCTTCCTTATACTATGAATTCTTTTGGTGTTAGATTTGATTATTTTTAGACATAATTTTTGCAAACTTCTTTTAGTATTATCAGTTTTACCATTTTGTTCCAAACTTCACTTTTATATCCCAAAAATTACACCGCAACAAAATACCCTTATTCTGTGCAAAATATCTGGGCCCGTTCATATTATAAATATAAAATATCCCTGAAGAAAAAGATACGAATTACAGTGATGGCTAATATAATGATCGAGAGGACGCTGTGGTGGCCAATAATTTAAAGGTCCGTGACCGTGTTTAGATCGAGTGGCTAGGTTAGGGTTAGTTTTGGTTGGACCCCGGCATAATCTCGACCGTCGAAGACAATAGGATGCATAAAATCAATGGACACGTTTGACATTGAGTCAAACACCCAACAATTAATCATTATCGTAGGATGACCGAAATCAATGGTCTCAATTGACCCAGAGATAGACACCCTTCTTCCTTATAAAATCCTTCGTTTTGAAGAAACTCCTTAGCTTCATGGTGTTTCTTTCACACCAAAGAAATAATATAAAATTAGGGAAGAATATTGTGGGGCGTGACCATTGGCCAACCGGCCATGCCTTGGTCCCAGCCGACCCCACACCTCATGATTCCTCATTATTTTATTATTATTTCCCTAATTTCATGAAAACTCCTTAATCTCATGATATTTCCTTGGTCCCATGAAAAATAATATAAAATTAGGAAAAACCCGTGTGCACGGGCCATAGACGGTCGGTCAAACCCTAGATGGCTTCACACGTCCCTTTTTATTATTATTATTATATTTTTCATGTTTTCATAATCCCATGAAATTCCTTGATTTCATGATATTTCCTTAAAATTATGAAATTTCCTTTAAATTGTGAAATAATACATAAAATTAGGGAAAACGCATGGGATCGGGCCCTGGCCGGCCAACCATGATCCAAGCCGGTCCTACACATCCCTTATTTTTTATTATTATTTTTTATGTTTCCTTCATCTCATGGAAACTCCTTGATTTGAACAAAAACTCTTTAATTTTAGCAAAACTCCTTAATTTTATCATATTTCCCTAAAATCATGAAAATATTATAAAATTTTGGAAAACTGTGTGGATTGGATCCCTTGGCCATGGCCGGTCCCACACTTCATGATTCCTTCACTTTTTCATTATTTTCCTTCATCTCATGAAGTTTTGACGGTTTTTTCAAAAAACCCTGGTTTCTTAATATTTTCTAAAATGATGGCTCAAACGCACATCCGAAAATATCAAAATTCTCAGAACTGGGATACGAATGATTTGGGGACATGAGAATGTTACCTTGACTGACCAAGGTTGGATATTTGGCTCTCAATGATCCGGTCTTACATATGTTCACAAGTTGACCTAATTTGCGCAATTGCACGTATTAGGTCCAAAACTCTTCCAAACGACTTGGAACTTCATGGAACGATTAATACTTGATCTCGTGACCACCTAGGGCCGGTTTCATGACCCCTTGGTCGGTCCTCCACTTTTTCATAATTAATTAGGTTTTATCACCTAATGCTGAACCCATCAGTAATTCGAATAAATGATTAAACCAGCATTTAATCATTCTTTCATCAACAAGTCACCAACCCTTCAAGAGGTCTTGGTGTTTGCTCACGTGAGCATATGGGTGTTACATGATTGACCCATGGTCTCATGAAACCAATCATTCCTTCGTTCCATGGTTCAATTCCTAACAAACCATGAAGTGGTCATCAATTGATCAAATTAGGTTTCTGAGTCCAAGGATCATAATTCCATATTCAAACACTAATAAATTTATGATGATCTCATGATCAATACTCTTATTAATTATACTCGGTTCAACTACTAGTATTTTAATTAATATTTTATTTTGGTCACGTGATCGCTGTCGTATGCGTCAAAAATAATTACACTTTCTTACTACTCAAAATATAAATATAGCAAGGGTAAGAAAGGATCGATCCCACAGAGAGGTCTAGGTTGTCTCGTTGTTTCGGTTTCCTATATAAAACACCGGGTATTTTTCTGATTTTTATATACTAAAATAAAATAAAAGCAAAGCAATAAAAAGTAACACTCAAATCAAGGTAGTGAAAATATTGGTTAGGGATTCATCTTCATTCACAAATATGTTTTCTTTACAATAACTAGAATTGATATTTAATCTCAACTTTTATCAAAAGCCCTAAAATATCTTGATCGCAAGAATATCCTGCTAATCTCCTTTTGTCATCAACAAACACATTAAAAGATGCGAGTATGAGTTCTATCTAAAAGAACAACCTAACGTGTAAAAGCACTAATCAAGTTTAATTCCCTAGATGCATTAAGTTCTATGAAATCAGGCCAATCAAAGCAATCGAACGTGGAAAGCGCACTAATTCAATTTAACAAAGGTTATAATTCACATATGATCATAAGAATATATCACTACAAACTATAATCATATTTATGCTACTTGCAATCAGGAATCTATCACTTTTACGTATAACAAACCCTAATCTAGCAATAGAGATGAAAACAAACTCAACCGATTCGCGACTCGATCAAACAAGCATTCAAATCATATAACAATATTAATTGTGAATCATAATCGATAAAATATCGAGACAAAACTAATTTATCATATCAAAAACCATATTATGTGAAATCCAATTATTCCATAACCAATAATAAAATTAAGTACTCATATTCAAGGAGTTCATAACAAGAAGAAAGAAAAACCCTAGCATGTTGCAAACCCTAGAAACAAAAGTAGAAGAAGATAAGATAAAGCTCTATATTTGTGCATATGCTTCCCTATATATGGAGTTTTGTAACCTCCTCTTGAAAAAGTTAGGAAGCCTAGTAAAATAGGAAAGTGCACCTCCTTAAGAATTATTTACCGTGCATCGAATCCGGGACCAAAGTAGGTTGCCAAAATCTGGCCAAAACTTACGTCCAAGGCTGAAGTCTCGTGAATACACTGAACAAGCAATTGGGCTCAAGTGAATTCCAGCCCAAATTTATCCGCTCATAGAATGGCTAAAACAGCCTAGTGGCTTGCAAGGAAGCCCAACCCGTTATCATTATTAACATCAGCCATCTCGAGCTCATCCATCTCCATGCAACCAACCACTATCCATTCAAACTCCTCCCTGTATACTACTTGAGCAGCAGAACTCTGTCTTCCGCAACTTAGCTTGCTGACGATACCCACTGATAGTCCTCTTTGTTTCATCGTACAACATAGAATGTTTCATCTTCTCGGCTCCTACACAGCATCACCACTCGTCATTGCTTCCAACATCGTCATCTCTTTTTGACTCTCCTATCTTCTTTCAATGCAGCAACGTCTACAACATCATTTGCTATTCCAGCAGCTCCACGTCCCCCTGACTTCATCGTCACATTCGATAACTCCACCATTTCGAACTTTTCACCTCAGCTCCAACCTTGCTGCCATCACTAACATGCATTCTATCTTGGCAAGCCCATCGACATCCAACTCCAAAGCTTCTTCCCTTGTTGGTGTCGAAACAGCTCCTAGCCAATACCAAACGTCCATTGTTCAATCCACCTGACCCATGGCTAGATATGGCAAGATATAGTGTAGTCGAACATCCACAACTGGCGGCTTAATTGCTGATTTCTCGCTGCCAAAACACACTCAGAACCTCCTCAAACTTGTACACTCCTTTCTTGGTTACGGCTACAAGTCTCCTAACCATAACTCCATCACCGATTCCCATATCTCTCGGCTATCTGTCGACTACAAACAACCAGTTTAACACTCATACACCGGCACATCATCATTGGTCTTAGACTCTCCAACTACTGACTCATCGTTACCGGCAGAAACAAGTTCCATCTCCAACTCATGGATCAAACAATTCTGTATTGAACTACGAATCACCATATTGGACACCGCATATGTAAATGTAGCCACAGAGGCCAACAACAGCAGTAACCAAACATACAACATTCATCATCTCGAGCTTGAGTTTTATCAACCACGACAACGTCCCTGGTAACAGCATCACAGTCTCCCGTCATCGATCAATGGGACTCTTCAACTTCCATCATTCCATTAATCATTACCCATCAATACTAATCATTGACAATCATTGAGTTTCGTTTACAGCGACGGTTCAACTCCATTCCAACTCTCCAGCTTAGTTTACTCGGTCCCATCCCAAAACTTCTCAAACCAAAATCCAAACGACTTCTCTGTAGCTGCTCGTTCGCAGAACTCTGTGTCGAGCTCTATTTCATCCCAGTTGCACATGCTGCACCTAGTTGGTGTTTAAGGCCCATCACCTACATCTTTAAGCCCAGCACACACATCTTTAAGCCTAGCACATGTAACCAGGCGGGTGTTTAAGCCCATGAGTGCCTCAAGCTTTACTATCAGTTTTGGAGAACCGACAAGGTTAATTTCTTGTTTCGCCCATAAGTTCTTCGTACAACATCGGAATGACTCCGTTCTTGCGCCATTAACTTCGTCTTTTCATCCTCTTCACGGTGATGAGAAGAAATACTGGAATTAAGCGAGTTCCACTTCTTTTTGCTCCAATGACTCCAAAACACCTAAAAAACTCAAAAATAATCATAAGATACATAATTCACACGAAAATTCGCAAAGAAAGCATAAATATTAGATATTAAATACGGTGTATTCTACACCTATAATCACGCTGCCAATAATTCATTAGATGAGCAACACTTGCTCAAATCAGAGAATATTAGTTCAACTATCAATATTCAGCAAATCATCGAACGATCAATACTTGCTCGCCTCAACTATCAACGTGAGGATCATGCCCACGTTCAACTCATGAGTTTCAGAACATTTTTACAAAATCATGTTTAACTCAGTAATTACATGGACTCATCGTCCCATGATATCACGAAGTCAGCAACTGATTAAACTAACCACGAGACGTCAATCGTGTCACTTGGGGGGATATCAATTAGGGTTTTGGTCTGGCGGTCTACGTCACGTGTGTTCAAACACACAATGGAATGTGAGCAAGTCATGCAATCAGTTGAAGGAGTTAACAAAGTAGTGGGTGGAAAATCAACCAAGTTTCCGCACGATGAGCAACTGGTTTCAAACACTATTTCCATGTCTCCACTCTTTGATTCCATCAACTGTCACACTTCATGGGATCATAGTGTCTACAATTCCAGTAATATAAATAAGTCTTTGAATCATGATTGAAAGGATAACAACGTCAACAACGACGAGAATCTCACGTCTTATTGACATCACGGGATCATCAACTCATCAGTTGAGAAATTACTCTCAACTGAGCAATTTCAATCATTCAGAATTTATCTTATTCAGAATTCACAACACACCTATAATCTTTGATTACCATTGATTCCATACATTTCTCAGCTTCCCTCCTACAGATCAACCCACCTCTCTTGTGACCGAATTTACTCTGGAACGGCCATTGTCTTGGTTTAGGCCGGAGTACTACATATTGATCTCTCTAATTCAAAGCACTCCCTTCTTACAGTGCATCTGTGTGAGGTTGAACATTTCGCTCGGTTCTAGGAGTCTCCTCCGAACGGTCATCTCCTCAATTCCATAAAAACCAGCAAATCATTTTGCCCCATCTACAGATTGGCGACCACAGTAGGAGATTAATCTATCGGTTGCAACTTCAAACTTTCACATGATGGTCGGTCTTAGGAGTAATTCGACTACTCCAAACTCAATCCAGAATCTTTCAAATGGCGATATCCTTCCTTCCAACGCTACATCCGACAGCGCGAAAGAAAGAGAAACCCCAACTCTAACTGAGTTAGCATGAGTTCTAGAGATCCACACCCGAAACATGGATCTGATGAAGGATACAATGAATCACATACTTGATTTCCTTATCAAACTCACATACGAGTTAGGCAGAATCTTTGCTTCAGAAGTCCCGACACTGGGTAATGACTCGTCATGCAATGATCCTCAAAGCAACATTTTCACTACTTATGAGAAGCCGGTAGACCAGGAGGTTGCACAGCTAGTTGAATAACTATGCGAACTCTTACACTTTTCCAGGAAGCAGCGAACAGACACGTTTTCTGTACTCAACCAGATATCATCTGAGGTACCATTAGCTTCCTTATCTCCAATAGTTGAAGAAACATTCATGATGTCTGAGCACTCGATCAACAATATCACCTTCGGAGAAGAGGACCGTATAGCAGACGAAATACATAATCAAGCCTTGTACGTAACCGGTTTTATCAAAGACTCTGAGTTCAAGAGAGCTCTCGTGGATACATGCGCTTCTACAAATATTATCACTATGAAGACTCTCAAGGCGTCCAAGTTTCCACGAAATAAGATCATTCGTCATCCCATCTTGATGACGGGTTTTGAAGGAAGCCAGATCCATACATATGGATATGCATACATAGACCTGAAGGTGGGGCCTATTCAATCAAAATCCAAGTTCTACGTGATCGAACAAGAGCCTGACTATCACATGATACTCGAACGACCGTGGATCCATGATAACAAGGTGGTTCCATCAACATACCATCAATGCATGAAAGCTCTAATCAATAACAAAATTGTTCGTATTTCGGCTTCATCATCTCCTTACGCCCCAGTCTATGATGCTGAATTCCTTGAGTCGCAAAATAACATCCCTGAACCTCCAAAAAATATTTACAGTGCTCCACTCCCAAGCTGGGAGTCCATCGAAAAAGCTGCAAATGAGCCGTCATCCTCAAACAAGTCAGTTAAGCCACCTGCCACTCCAATTAAACGCCGCAAGGATCATATCTCAACTCAGGGATCTAATTTCATAAGCAGTCATGATGCGGAGGGTAGTATCATTTACCTGCACAAGGATTAGCAATTAGCAGGGGAGAACGACGAAGAGTCTCCCCGCCCCAAAGAATCATGTCAGAGTGAATCATCACTCGAAGAAGAAGTTCAAGATGCTCCTCGACAATTACAAGATGGCTCTGACTCCACCACTGATGATCTCGAAACGATCAACATCGGAACGGAGGATGATCCAAGGACGATTCTAATTAGCTCAGCACTTTCACCAGAAAAAGGGACAGAGTTAATAGCACTACTGAAAGAGTATCAAGATGTCTTCGCATGGACATATGAAGAAATGCCTGGTCTAGACGACAAATTGGTTACTCATCATTTGCATATCACTCATGGCTCCAAAGCTGTCAAACAACCGCCTAGACAGTTCAGACACGAAGTCGAAGAACAAATCAAGGTCGAGATTCAGAAACTATTAGCAACAGGGTTCATCAAACCTATTCAACATCCAACATGGTTGGCGAACGTTGTTCTTGTCAAAAATAAAAATGGGCAAATAAGATGCTATGTTGATTTCAGAAATCTGAAAAAATGTTGTCCGAAGGATTACTTTCCCCTACCCAATGATAGACACATTTAATTGTCCTCAGTGTCTTTAGTGTTAGTCTCGATTTTTGTACTTATTATGGTGTTTTTATGTTTGTGTAGGTGTTTTTGGAGGAATACACTTGTGTGGAAAAAGTTGCTCAAAAAGTGTTATTTGGACCCCCCCCCGGAAAAAAGTACTAAAGGCACCCTCAATTGGGATAAGGGGCATCCCAGGGCACCCCATCTGTTAAAGGCACCCGCTCCTCGGATTCAGGGCAACCTCAACTTCTTCACGTCCAAATTATTTTGGCGGGAAAAATGTTTGGGAACTACGGGATTCTCTGGATTTGGTTTGGAGAGTTTCTGGTCAGATTTAATCGTAGAGTTTGCTTGTTTTGGGCCTGTTACACTTAAACAGGATTGGTAGGTCCATCAGAGTCGAAGAAATTGGGCTGAATCACAGAGTTTTAAGAAAACAATGACGTGTATATATTCCGAGAGATATTCTCGTGACTTCACTATATTTGGAAGTTGGAGTGTGGATTAATGTCATCTGAGGCGTACAAGAACGTGTTGTGGAGTGTGTTGGTACTAGCAAACGCATAACAGGAGAAGATTTCCCGTGCTGATACAAAAAGAGAAATAAAATATTATCGAAGTAATGAAGAAGATTTTGAAGTTTAATGCGAGATTTGGAGGAGCTTTTGGATATATAAACTATGCTAGGATTTCATAGAGGGGTCACAAAGAGTTTGGAAGAGAATAGAAAGATGCAGAGAGGGGGTTTGGGCAGCGAGCAGAGTGAAGAATCATTAAGTTACAAGATATTTTCTGCTGGTGTTTAACTAAAGAACGCGAAGAACAGACGGCCAAAAACCGTAGTTCCTAAACAGTGTCAACGACAGGAATATAGGGTCGCAACGCTACAAAGCCAGTGACGCATACCTACTATCGTTCTTTGTAACAGTATTTCGCAACATTTATAAACGTTGCAAACACCCGGTTTTAATCTTTTTCACTCTATTCATCTTTGTAAGCACATTTGAGCAATAAAATCATATTTTGAGCGTGTTTCCAACATGATGTGCTAGACCCATCCTCTGGGGTGACGGAGGAAGCTATCTTGCCAATGAAAAAGTGGTAATTCTTATTTAATTTGTGCATAATTTAATTATGATTATTTGCCTATATTGAAAATAGATTTCATGATTTTTGTTAAACAATTGTGTTTTCTATTGATGGAATATGCTTGGCCAAGGGTTTTTGATATCCCATGCTTTGGATTAACATTTGTTGTTTCTAAAAATCTACTTTTACAATATTTGAGAATCAAATTGAACGTGTGAAATTGCATGATTGTAATTAGTATCACTTTGGAATTGGTAAATAGCGGAATCCTAGCCCCAATCTCTCCATAATTCTCACAACACTTTTAATTTTGAGTTTGAGTTTGAGTTTGTTATATTTTTGCTTTAAAATTAAGTCTAAAAATCTGCTTTCACAAGTCTTGAACGAATCTTCTTACTACAACATCATTGAAAATAACCATCAATTTTTGGCGCCGTTGACACGGACTTGTCTTTAGGCTAGAGTTTTTAGTTTTTAGTTTTTTTTAGGTTTTTATTTGTTTTTCTTTTATTTGTTCTTCTTTACGTTTTTAGGTTTTTGTCTTTTCCTTACAGAATTTAGAATTTGGAGCGAAAGAAAATTGTGCCAAAGCTTTTGGTGAATACTTAAAGACTTGGAGTAAAAGGCAAAGCGAAAGGAGCGAAAGAATAAGATTTTTTTTTATTATAAAAAAAGAGAGAGAAAAAAAGAGAGAGTTTATTTTGTTAGATTGTATTAGGATTTCCCTATTCTTGTAATTTTATTTTTTTCTTTTGAACTTTATTCTTTGGACTTTGGACTTGGACATTTGGACATTATTTTTTTATTTTTAAACCCTAAGGAAGGGTAAAATTAAATATTAAATTGTTTGCAGAGAAGGACGGTGATTACGATATCACCTCGGCCCCTCGGGTTCGTACATGACATAGGAGTCGTGGCCCGAGTCGACTAAAACGGTTCATCCCCCGTCTAGTATGGGAGGTAAGTCTGTAGAAACACTCGCGAATCCCCTGTCAGCGAGTTACTGTATTCCTTCGTTTGCATATATGTCGATGAACTGAAAAAGGCTGCTTTAATTTCCTAGTAAAGGGCAAGGACTGTCCATACAAGATAAGGGTTTGGATTTCATCACCGTTCTCTTCTTGCCCGCCTTAGGAAAACGATACCTAATGCGAACCTAAGATTTAAAATTTGAAATAGAACGAGACAGATAGGTAACGAGCTTAGTAGGAAAATCGTTCGAAAAATATTGGTTACTCTTTTGAGCATACTTCGAAGTTCATGATGGTTTATGTGAGTTGAATGCGTGACTGCGCCGCCTTGTAATGCGGTGAGGCCTTGGGTATCAAAGCTCCACGCAGCTTCCCTCGCCTCTATTCAACTAACTTAAACTCGGATTGACTCCAGAGGGGTTTGCTCAGATTGTATCAAATTCCCTTTCGAAGGATTAGAAGCTGGTCTAGAGACAATCTAAGTGGAGCCATCATGCTTTTTGTTTGCTAGAACTAATTAGGTTTGCTTTGGTGGAGTCAGCCTACTTTGTGTTTGCTTAGAACCTCCCTTACTTTTAGGATTTTTATGTTTATTTTGTTTTTTCTAGTTTATGCCCGAGGTAATTAGAGAACGGTCTTGGAAAATAAATACTCTAGGTCATTTGATTAGTGACAAACCTAGTAGTACTTCTTGTGAAGACGGGGAGCTCGAAGACTCTTCTTTTGAGAGCCCCGTTTTTGGAAACTTCAGTTTTGAGAATTTGTCTATTTGTGAAGAAATTACCCCTAGTACTTCAGTTGTGCCAGCAATGGCTACCTTGAAAGCCTACATGTACCTAACTAGGACCAACTGATCATCGTGCATTAAATTTCCAGCCTTTACGGCTACTTATGAGTTGAATCCTGGTATCCTTCGGATGATCCTTATATTCTTAGGAAAAGATGATGAAAACCCTTACTTTCACATTAGGGACTTTGAAGAAATTTATGGAACAATTAAGATTAAGGACCTTACTAATGAAGTCTTGAAACTTAGGATGTTCCCTTTTTCCTTGAGAGATAAAGCCAAGTCATGGTTGAATAATCTACCATCTGGGTCTATAGAAACATGGGACCAACTTACTGCTATTTTCTACTTAAAGTTTTTCCCTAAGCATAGAACCGCATCTTTTAGGCAGAAAATTAGTGCCAGTATGCAACAAGAAGGAGAATCCCTTTATAGGTTTTTAGAGAGATTTAATGATATTTTGTCGCAATGTCCTCACCATGGGTTCGAAAAAATGAAACTAGTTGAAATTTTGTATGAAGGTTTAGACTATTCGACCAAAGCCATGGTCGAGTCTATGTGCGCTGGTTTATTCATAAGTAAAAGCGCTGATGATGCATTTTCCTTCTTAGAAGATGTAGCTGAAAAATCCCAACAGTGGGAGTCTTGTGTTGAACCCCCTAAAAGACTCTTGGTCAATAGAAATAGCACCAATGCGGTCGATACAAGTTTTGGGTTAGATGCTAAGTTCGATGCTTTGTCTAGAAGATTAGAAGCTTTGGAAATGGGTCAGTCTAAAAATAGGTCCCTTGTTGAACCTAATGATAGAATTAGAGACTCTCAAGTCTCTAGTTGTGGAATAGAATTCAATAGCTCGTTTTGGGAAGGTGACATTAGTGAAGATCAAGCCCATGCTGTTTATAACAATGCTAGGTTTGAAAACAATCAGTAGTTTGACCCATACTCAGAGACCTACAACCCTGGTTGGGGAAACCATCCTAATTTCTCTTGGTCTAAGAGCCAGAATCAAGGTCAGTCTAGTAAATATCAGCCTCCCCCAGGTTTTGGTTATGCTAAGAGCTCTTCAGGTCAACCCCAGTTTCAGAACCTTTCGGATAAAAAGATCACAAGTTTAGAAGAGACTCTCGCCTCGTTTATTAAAAGCTCTGAAAAAACAACCAAATGGTTGCGCAAGGGATAAAAGAAAGTAAGAGTATAGGTTATGCTAACTCTCATGCTATTTCCGAGTTGAAAACCCAGATTAGTCAGATAAATGAGTCTTTGAGGGAAAAAGGTAAGTTTCCTAGTCAAACTCAGCCCAATCCTAGAGGAGTTCATCAAGTAGAGAGACCATCAAACCATGTGAATTCGATAACAACCCTTAGGAGCGGTAAAACGGTAGACAATAAGGTAGCCATGCCTAGTGGACATACTGTAGTTCCACCTTCTACTCCACAAGAGGAACCCGTAGCTGAGGAAACTGAAACAATTCCTAAGGAGTCCCAAGAAATTCCTGATAGGACTACCTTTGTTCCTAGAGCCCCGTATCCTCAGTTGTTAACCCCAACAAAGAAGGAGTCAATTTTCAACGAGATAATGGAAATATTTAAGCAGGTGAACATCAACATTCCATTATTAGAAGAAATTAGGAAAATGCCTGCTTATGCCAAGTTCCTTAAAGATCTTTGTACACGAAAGCGTAAGCTTAATGTCCATAAGAAAGCCTTTTTAGCTGGACAAGTAAGTTTAATTCTTCTGAACCAAACACCCCCTAAGTATAAAGACCCTGGATGCCCTACCATATCTTGTGCAATTGGTAATCATATGGTCGATAAGGCATTGCTTGACTTAGGAGCTAGTGTTAACTTACTCCCGTATCATGTATACACCCAGCTAGGTCTTGGTAAGTTGAAACCGACTAAAATGACACTACAATTAGCTGATAGGTCTGTCAAAGTGCCTCGTGGTGTCATAGAAGATGTTCTTATTGAGGTTTATAGGTTCATATACCCAGTGGATTTTGTTGTTCTAGATACCCAGCCTGTTCAGGACCCAAGTGCTCAAATTCCGATGATTTTAGGTCGCCCATTCTTAGCCACATCTAATGTTGTCATCAATTGTAGAACCGGACTTATGAACATATCTTTTGGTAATATGACTACTGAGCTAAATGTATTTAATGTCATTAAATATTCTGAGATAGATGATTTCGAAGTGGTGAACATGATTAGCACTCTAGTTCCTGATCCTTTAGCCTGCACTATGTTTGATAATCCATTATTTGATGAACCTTTCAGTGATTCGGAGGAGGTAACCATGACGAACACCTTAGTTGATGAGCCTATATTAGAGATTTTCTTTGATAATCCTTTATATGATGATGTTGTTCGTTTAGATGACCAGTCTCCCAAAGAAGCTAGTTATTGTGCTGACTTTATGGACCATGGAATCCATCCCATAGATTTTGGTCCATTTGAGGATATTGTTCACCCTAAGTTTGGGGGTAATGATGACTCTAGTGATCGTCATGTATCCCTAATTGAAGTACCTAACTTGGGACTCGAGCTTTGTGCATCTAAGATACTACTTGAGTTTCTTCAAACTTTGCTACCCGATCCTCCAGATATTATCCATGAAGAAACCCAGACCTTAGAGACATGTCATTTGGTTGAACCTATTGTCCTAGACACTTATATAGAGCCCAAAGAGACACCCCAGATAAATCTAGTTGCCTTGATAAAATACCTAGATCAAGCTATGCTCCGTCTGCTCATTTTTCTAATCCAAGATGGTAGTCTTTCATTTGTGTCTGCTCTATTTGGTTCTGAGGACCCACAGCTATTTCGGCTATTGGTATATGACTTTGGAAGGTGACAATCCTTTTTGAGGTATTTAATGTCTATCGAAAGACTTTAAATTTAGCATTTTCTGGGAGGCACCCACTCTCATGCATACGGTAATATCCTTCCTTATTTCTTTTCCCCCAAGTGGTAACAATTTCTCCTTGTTCATGTTTTTAATTTTATCTTTAGAACATTGAGGAAAATGTTAGATTTAAGTTTGGGGGTAAGGGAGAAAGTTCTAGCATCACTTGGTATACGGTTAGCTAAGTTTACATACTGTTTCTCACCGAAAATATAGAAATTGGAATGCTAGGGATAACAACCTTTTGAGACATTGAGATCCTTGAAATTCAGGAGAGAACTTGTTCATTTTAGAGGGTAACCGTGATGGACCTAACCATCCATAATAGAAAAAAAAGTAGGTCAGGAAATGCCAGAAAGACAAAGCAACCTCACAATGTAGTCTTAGTTACTGGATTACGACACTCTCTCAGTAGAATCTTATCATCATCAACAATCAGAGCGACATCAAAATCTATGAAGAAAGTGGAAGACTTTTAAGGTTTAGAAGCAACAATAGAAAATCAGAATTCAAAATCAAGGGTTACAAGAAGTTATAAGAGCAAGAAAAATCAAACGATATAAGTTCATGATACCAAGACATTACAAGTTGCGGAGTTCCAAGTGTTAAATTCCTTCTGTGATGGCCATGTAAATTTTTGTCTTGTTATTACTCTACATCAAAAAAAAAAAAAATGAAAAAAAGATGAGAAATGAAAGTTTAAATTTTAAATTTTGTTCAATAAGGCCATAGGGAAGTTTCAAGTGAGGAATAAAAGAGAAGAGTTAATTGTCAAGGTTCAGGAGTTATCATCAACAGTTGAAGCCGAAGACGTTGTTTCTACTGAGCACTATGAGAGAGTCGAAGAAAAGATACATTTGGTTGCTTTGTTAGTCCGCTTTCAATCTGGCACAAGATCTTTCTAGCACTGGTTTAACTCATCACACGTAATTATTCCAGCTGTGTAGCAGATATCCCTCTCATCTTTTTCTCTCTCCTAATCTGATCCAGCTGTAAATCAGCGGATGCATCTTACAATGTTTATCTAGCTGTGTAGCGGATATCTCTTTATCTAGCAGTGTTGTGGATGTGTCTCCCCTTTTCTTCAGTCAGCTTTAGAGCCGGCACCTTGAATTTCTCTGGCATTCTAGTCACTTGGAGATAGGTTGATAATTTGTATGTCCTCATATCTCTTTGGATACTGGTGACCAATAAGAAGTCAAGGTTTTGTGGGTACACCTCTGGTAAACCCTCCCGAGATTAACTCGGTCACTGGGGTCACCTAGTGAGTTATATTTTTATTTTCTAGATTAGATTTGCTCGAGGACTAGCAAATAATAAGTTTGGGGGTATTTGATAGACACATTTTTGTATCTGAATTATCCTCAGTGTCTCTAGTGTTAGTCTCGATTTTTGTACTTATTATGGTGTTTTTATGTTTGTGTAGGTGTTTTTGGAGGAATACACTTGTGTGGAAAAAGTTGCTCAAAAAGTGTTATTTGGACCCCCCGGAAAAAAAAAGTACTAAAGGCACCCTCAATTGGGATAAGGGGCATCCTAGGGCACCCCATCTGTTAAAGGCACCCGCTCCTCGGATTCAGGGCAACCTCATCTTCTTCACGCCCAAATTATTTTGGCGGGAAAATGTTTGGGAACTACGGGATTCTCTGGATTTGGTTTGGAGAGTTTCTGGTCAGATTTAATCGTAGAGTTTGCTTGTTTTGGGCCTGTTACACTTAAACAAGATTGGTAGGTCCATCAGAGTCGAAGAAATTGGGCTGAATCACAGAGTTCTAAGAAAACAGTGACGTGTATATATTCCGAGAGATATTCTCGTGACTTCACTATATTTTGAAGGTTGGAGTGTGGATTAATGTCATCTGAGGCGTACAAGAACGTGTTGTGGAGTGTGTTGGTACTAGCAAACGCATAACATGAGAAGAATTCCCGTGCTGATACGAAAAGAGAAAGAAAATATTACCGAAGTAATGAAGAAGATTTTGAAGTTTAATGCGAGATTTGGAGGAGCTTTTGGATATATAAACTATGCTAGGATTTCATAGAGGGGTCACAGAGAGTTTGGAAGAGAATAGAGAGATGCAGAGAGGGGGTTTGGGCAGCGAGCATAGTGAAGAATCATTAAGTTACAAGATATTTTTCTGCCGGTGTTTAACTGAAGAACGCGAAGAACAGACGGCCAAAAACCGTCGTTCCTAAACAGTGTCAACGACAGAAATATAGGGTCGCAACGCTACAAAGCCAGTGACGCATACCTACTATCGTTCTTTGTTACAGTGTTTCGCAACATTTATAAACGTTGCAAACACCCGGTTTTAATCTTTTTCACTATATTCATCTTTGTAAGCACATTTGAGCAATGAAATCGTATTTTGAGCGTGTTTCCAACATGATGTGCTAGACCCATCCTCTGGGGTGACGGAGGAAGCTATCTTGCCAATGAAAAAGTGGTAATTCTTATTTGATTTGTGCAAATTTTAATTATGATTATTTGCCTAGATTGAAAATAGATTTCATGATTTTTGTTAAACAATTGTGTTTTCTATTGATGGAATATGCTTGACCAAGGGTTTTTGATATCCCATGCTTTGGATTAACGTTTGTTGTTTCTAAAAATCTACTTTTGCAATATTTGAGAATCAAATTGAACGTATGAAATTGCATGATTGTAATTAGTATCACTTTGGAATTGGTAAATAGCGGAATCCTAGCCCCAGTCTCTCCATAATTCTCACAACACTTTTAATTTTAAGTTTGAGTTTGAGTTTGTTATATTTTTGCTTTAAAATTAAGTCTAAAAATCTGCTTTCACAAGTCTTGAACGAATCTTCTTACTACAACATCATTGAAAATAACCATCAATTTTTGGCGCCGTCGAAATGGATTTGTCTTTAGGCTAGAGTTTTTAGATTTTTTTTTTTTTAGGTTTTTATTTGTTTTTCTTTTATTTGTTTTTATTTACGTTTTTGGGTTTTTGTCTTTTCCTTACAGAATTTGGAATTTGGAGCGAAAGAAAATTGTGCCAAAGCTTTTGGTGAATACTTAAAGACTTGGAGTAAAAGGCAAAGTGAAATGAGCGAAAGAAGAAGATTTTTTTTTATTATAAAAAAGAGAGAGTTTATTTTGTTAGATTGTATTAGGATTTCCCTATTCTTGTAATTTTATTTTTTCTTTTGCACTTTATTCTTTGGACTTTGGACTTGGACATTTGGACATTATTTTTTTTATTTTTAAACCCTAAGGAAGGGTAAAATTAAATATTAAATTGTTTGCAGAGAAGGACGGTGATTACGATATCACCTCGGCCTCTCGGGTTCGTACATGACATAGGAGTCGTGGACCGAGTCGACTATAACGGTTCATCCCCCGTATGGTACGGGAGGTAAGTCTGTCGAAACACTCGCGAATCCCCTGTCAGCGAGTTAATGTATTCCTTCGTTTACATATATGTCTAGGAACTGAAAAAGGCTGCTTTAATTTCCTAGTAAAGGGCAAGGACTAGCCATACAAGGTAAGGGTTCGGATTTCATCACCGTTCTCTTCTTTCCCGCCTTAGGAAAACGATACCTAACACAAACCTAAGCTTTAAAATTTAAAATAGAACGAGACCGATAGGGTAACGAGCTTAGTAGGAAAATCGTTCGAAAAATATTGGTTACTCTTTTGAGCATACATCGAAGTTCATGATGGTTTCTGTGAGTTGAATGCGTGACTGCGCCGCCTTGTAATGCGGTGAGGCCTTGTGTTTCAAAGATCCACGCATCTTCCCTCGCCTCTATTCAACTAACTTAAACTTGGATTGACTCCAGAGGGGTTTGCTCAGATTGTATCGAATTCCCTTTCGAAGGATTAGAAGCTGGTCTAGAGACAATCTAAGTGGATCCATCATGCTTTTTGTTTGCTAGAAATCTTTTGGATTGCTTTGGTGGAGTCAGCCTGCTTTGTGTTTGCTTAGAACCTCCCTTCCTTTTAGGATTTTTATGTTTATTTTGTTTTTTCTAGTGTATGCCCGAGGTAATTAGAGAACGGGCTTTGAAAAAAAACACTCTAGGTCGTTTGATTAGTGACAAACCTAGTAGTACTTCTTGTGAAGGCGGGGAGCTCGAAGACTCTTCTTTTGAGAGCCCCATTTTTGGAAACTTCAGTTTTGAGAATTTGTCTCTTCGTGAAGAAAGTACCCCTAGTACTTCAGTTGTGCCAGAAATGGCTAATTTGAAAGCCTACATGTACCCAACTAGGACCAACCGAGCATCATGCATTAAATTTCCAGCCTCTACGGCTACTTATGAGTTGAATCCTGGTATCCTTCAGATGATCCATATATTCTTAGGAAAAGATGATGAAAACCCTTACTTTCATATTAGGGACTTTGAAAAAATTTATGGAACAATTAAGATTAAGGACCTTACTGATGAAGTCTTGAAACTTAGGATGTTCCCCTTTTCCTTAAGATATAAAGCCAAGTCATGGTTGAATAATCTACCATCTGGGTCTATAGAAACATGGGACCAACTTACTGCTATTTTCTACTTAAAGTTTTTCCCTAAGCATAGAACCACATATTTTAGGCAGAAAATTAGTGCCAGTATGCAACAAGAAGGAGAATCCCTTTATAGGTTTTTAGAGAGATTTAATGATCTTTTGTCGCAATGTCCTCACCATGGGTTCGAAAAAATGAAACTAGTTGAAATTCTATATGAAGGTTTAGACTATTCGACCAAAGCTATGGTCGAGTCTATGTGCGCTGGTTTATTCATAAGTAAAAGCACTGATGATGCATTTTCCTTCTTAGAAGATGTAGCTGAAAAATCCCAACAGTGGGAGTCTTGTGTTAAACCCCCTAAAAGACTCTTGGTCAATAGAAATAGCACCAATGCGGTCGATACAAGCTTTGGGTCAGATGCTAAAGATGAACCCTCTGAAGTGCGCTTTTGGTGTTTCCTCCGGAAAGTTTCTAGGTTTCCTGGTCACAGCAGAAGGAATCAAAGTCGATCCGGAAAGGACAAAAGCTATTACTACCATGCCTCCTCCACGCACCGTGAAAGAATTCTAAAGTTTCATGGGCAAGGTAAATTATATTTGGCGTTTCATCCCTGGATTAGCTCATCTCATTGCTTCATTAACCCCTCTATTGAAGAAAGGAGCCAGTTTTACATGGACTTCTTTACAACAATAAGCATTCTCGAAAATACAACAGATGCTATTATCACCTTTCGTCATGAATTCACAGGTGCAAGGACGACCATTGATACTCTACACAACTTCTAGTGATGTCGCTATTGGAGAACTCCTTGCTCAAGAAGAAGACGAAGGCATCGAACGACCAATCTACTACTTCAGTTGTACAATGCGGGATGCTCAACTCCGATACCCAAAAGATGAAAGAGCGTGCCTGGCATTGGTACATGCAATTAATAAATTCAGACACTACTTACTGTCTAACAGAGTCTATCTCGTTTCCAAGGCTGACCCTATAAAGTTTCTACTATCAAAGCCAGCCTTGATAGGAAGACCAGCAAAGTGGGTACTTCAGATGTCAGAATTTGAAATTGCATGTACACCTCCCAAATCAATCAAGGGCCAAGCAGTGGCATACTTACTCGCTGATTTTCCAGGAGACGATACAACAGTGTTACATGAAGACGTACCCGGTGAGTTTCCAGATGTCTTAGTCATCAAAGTAGAGACATGGATTCCATACTTTGACGGTTCCGCCACCCCTAGCAATGACACTGGAGGAGCAGGCATAGTACTAGTCTCTCCATCCGGAGAGGTTTTCTCACATTCATTCAAGATGAATTTTCACTGCACCAACAATTCAGCATAATATGAAGCCTTCTTGCTGGGATTGTCTCTAGCTAAGCAAGCAGGAGCAACACACCTCGAGATAAGGGGAGATTCAAAACAACTGGTCAATCAAATGAATGGAACATACTCTCACAAAGAAATCACACTTGCTCCATTCAGAACTGAAGCTCAACGGATGTTAACTTACTTCGCTGATGCAACGATTGTCCATACTGGACTAACTCACAATAGACACGCCGACTGCCTGGCAACTCTCGCTTCTAAGCTATAATTTGAAGGAGTAGAGAAGAACATCACTGTACAAAGGTGCACTGTATCATCTACCTGGCTTTCTCAAGTCGAAGACATCCAGGCAAATGATTGGCGAACACTTATTATTCATGAATTGAGCAGTTCTCTTTCAGAAGGGAAGATCAGTCTTAAGGAATTGAGGAATTATTTTCTACTTCATGGAGTTTTATACTACCGAAACTATGATGGGTCTTTATCATGATGCCTTGGACCTAACGAGGCGGAAGAACAACTCAAGCACATACATGAAGAAACCTGAGGACAGAAACTGGTAGTAACACTTTACCGAAAGCTTCAAAGAATGGGATACTATTGGCTTTCCATGGAGGTTCAATCAAGAACTATGCAAAAGTCATGTCCCAACTGTCAGACACCTCCTTATCACTTGGAAGCTCTAATGGCCCATAACACTGGGGACTGGAGGGAACCTTACATCAAGTACCTCCGGGACAATGATTTACCGCTGGAAAAGAAAGAAACAATCAAGCTCATTCAGAGAGCTAAGAGATTTGTTTTTCTCGACGGGATCTTATATCGCAGAACTTTTGGTGGAAACTTGCTGAGATGCTTAGCTGAGCATGAGATCCCAACAATCCTGAAGGAGATGCATGATGGAGCGCATCAAGGAAAGAGGAAATTATTTTTCCAGATTCATGAGAAATATTACTGGCCGACCATGGAAGATGATGCGGCTGCGCACGTTCAAAGATGT
Source organism: Papaver bracteatum (assembly GCA_023529315.1). NCBI lineage: Eukaryota > Viridiplantae > Streptophyta > Magnoliopsida > Ranunculales > Papaveraceae > Papaver > Papaver bracteatum. The sequence goes on along the minus strand of JAJJWX010003231.1, from coordinate 291,608 downwards.
CATCAATGCCAAGTCCATGGTAATCTCATCCATACTCCTTGTCTCCCATTGAATTCTGTGAATAGTCCATAGCCCTTTTATAGCTGGGGACTGGATATCATCGAGAAAATCAATCCAGCATCTTCGAAGCAGCATGGATACATCATCATTGCAACCAAATATTTCACAAAATAGGTTGAATCCATTCCTCTTCGAAGCACCACTGGAATCACGATTGCAACCTTCATCAAAGAGTACATAATATGAATATTTGGTGTTCCCAAACATATTGTTACCGATAATGGAACCCCTTTTTCCAACAAGCACGTGACAGAATTATTCTAGGAATACGGTATCAAACAAGTTTTCTCTACACCATACTATACTCAAGGGAATGGGCAAGCAGAGAGCACCAACAAAACTTTGATCCGCATTCTCAGTCGAACAGTTCATGATAATCCCCGAACCTGGCAGGAACAATTGCCTATGGCTTTGTGGGCTTATAGAACCGCGCCAAGGAGCTCGATCGGGACTTCACCATATTCTCTTGTCTATGGGGCTGATACCATACTACCAGCAGAAATCAAAATTCATTCAGCAAGGATCACAACATCCAGCGGAGTGCAATGGGATGAAGCCGAAGTGTCCAACTCAAGAGTTGATGAATTGGACATGCTCGAGTCAAAGCGGGCTAAGGTGGAAAAATATGTAGAAAGCTACAAGCAAAGAATCTCCAGAGCCTACAATAAAAGGGTAAGACGTCGAACATTTCAAGTAGGAGATCTAGTATTAAAGACAGCAAAGCACATTTAACAAGACATGTCTGCTCACAAGTTCTGTCCGAAATGGGAAGGACCATACGTAGTCACCAAAGTAGTATCCAGCGGATACTACAAAATCTTAAAGATTGACGGAGGAGTGAAAGGAAATATAATCAATGGCAAATGGCTCAAAGCATATTACACCTGATCCATAGAAAACAACTGCCTTTTCATCATTTCATCATTGCAAGCATTTTCAAAAATGTAATTTCCATTCCTCCAAAGAGAATTTAAATTCTCCTTTGTTCATTAAATTTTTCATAAATGAGAAAAATTCATTCGTACTATGATCAATTATTCCACCTAACCAGAAACTTAAACCATTTCAAAAACAATAATCATAAATGCTCACTCAGAGCAAACCATCCAGCAGTGGATAATCCCTATAAGAAACTTTATCAAGTTTCTTCTAAAAGATCCTAGTCTTTACCTTCAAATCCTCAACTGCCTTCTCGCCCCTAGCAGATTCCAGAGCCATTATCTTCTCCTCCTCCAATAAAGCAGTGTTCACAGAAATTGCATCAGCAACCTCTACTTCCTTATGAATCTTGATTATATCAAGTCGACGATGGAGCCAGCTCACGTTAAATCGCAATGTCTCAAAGTTTGAAATCATCTCATCCCATTCACGCAGCTCATGGTTTTTGACATCTCGCAAGTGCATTTGGTTCATTTCCTCAATAATCGGCAACAGTCCAGCTACAATGGTTAAGAGAGTTGGAGGAAAGCCTTTCCATACCTCTATAGTGGAAATATGGCCATACTTCTTCCAGATCTTAGTATACAAAGGCACATGACATTTGGGAACGACGAACCCGCCAACCACTTCATTGTCTGGGAAAGTATTGATCAAAGGGGCTTCAAATGGGAGTCCAGCTGCAGGATATTCTCGGGCATGAACACTGTCTCCTGTCCCCACGGACTTTACAGAATCTTCACCGACTCGGTCGGTGCTATCTTTAACCTCGACTACAGTCACAGACTTTCCGCTCCTTCTTCTGGCATCGAAAACGACGCGAACATCCGCCTGCAATGAAGCGAATGAGTCTTTAATTCCAATAAGAGCATAATATAATCTCAAGAGTTATAAGATTACTCACAGATAATCCAGCCTCAGCACGAGATGACCTATACCGAATATGAGCTCTAACAGTTCGCTTGGTCCGAGAAGAAGTGTTCTTCTGATTATCCTGTAATACGTTGTTTGCTTAATGATCAAATCGTCATATTGATCAGGCAAAGATGAAAAGAGATGCAACTTACTGATATGGACACTACTATTTCACGCTTCGACTGAGTATCATCTTGAGAAGAGATACCATTGCTTGACATGGCAGTAACAAGTTATGATCAAGAATTCTATGCACGATGAAACTAACTCAGGAATGGAAGAAATATTTGCATAGACAATAGACTCGATGTCTTGAAGATATATGTTAGACACGGTGAAGGTTTATCTTCAGTGGATAGTCAATTCAGTTGCGGGTTTTACTGAAACCCTAAGATTTCAACAAGGACGTCACTAAAGATGCGGAGAAAAATAATTGGGGACTGACGCACACGGTCTAGATTACACGGAATCAGGTTTAACACGTATTCTCTCAGTCCACGCAACACGTATCTCAGTACTTTCTGCAAACGGGAATCACTAAGATGAGTCGAAGGTCATGATGAATTTCAGGACACGAACATTGGTTCGTTTATTCAATCCAAGAAGAATCAACATTAATAAAAGGGTTTTCTCATTCAAAGAAAATTCTAAATCAGAAGAAAATTTGTTCAAATCGTTGAAGAACTACTATGAAGCCTAAGGAACATTCAAATATTTCATAAATAAAAGAAGACGAAAATAAAGCTATTCGTTAGATTCGTCATCGCTATCCTTCTCATCATCTGATTCATCGGATTTGTCGTCACTATCCTCCTCTTCAATATCAGAATCAGTAGTGATAGGGTTCAGACGAGCTTCGGGATCATCATATGAATCCGAATCTTCTTCTGATTCAGCTCCAATTTGATTTATAGTTCTCTGGTACTCTCTTTCACATTGATCAGACCAAGTCCCGGGTACCTCCCATATGTCTTCTTCAGAATCATCAGCATCAGAATTAGCAGGCCTCCCGTCCAAGAATTGACGTTTCTCCTCAGTCCTTTATATTTTGCGCCTGATTCAATCATTTTCACGTCGAGCCCATTTTGCATCATCCTCAGCTTTTCTTTTACTGAGTTCATCAAAAGTAACCCTCCGTTCATTAAAGGGTACGCCAGACTTCGTCCCCTCACCCTGAGAAGCCTTAGACTTTGATACAGGAACTTTGGAATCCTCATCAGAAGAGCTAGATGAAGAAGAGTAATTGTTGTTGTCGGATATTTTCTGGAATTGGAAGCACAAAAGATTACCAACATGCAAACAAATCCATCGGTAAAAATGGTAATTCTTAACTCTTACCTTTTACGCTTCCACTAATAGTAGTGAGAGTAATGCTAGAGTTAACAATTCAATATTGTTCGTTTCTTCGAAACCTATAGAAGACAAACAAAACTCAGATTTTTCATAAAATCATGAATATTTCTACTGTGTGAACATTCACTATGGAATCATGAAAACTGAAACATTATTTCATCATAAATAATTGTTTATTTCTAAGTAGTATTACATAAAACTCAAGTTTTGATTTTAAAGAAAATATTTTATTTACTCATGTAAATAAATAAATAAAAAATTCAACGTGAGCAAGGCTCACAAAAATAAACCTTATGGACACTCCACGGTTTTAAAAAAAAATAAAAAAAATCCATGAACATACCATGGTTTTATAAAAAATATTTTCCTTCGTATCGTCAGACGTCTTTGAAACGAAGGTTTATTTCAATTTTGTGAAAACATACACATTATAAGATAAAGTTTTGGTTTACATGAAATCTCATAAACAAAATTTTATCACTGGACACAAGTTCATATATGTATAAAGAATAAAAAACCCCTCTTCGTATCATCGTCATTCTTTAAAACGAAGGGTTTATTTCGGTTTTGCAAAAATTCATCTTTTCATGCTAAAACTTTGGCTCACATGAAAGCTCATAAACATAGTTTTATTACTGAATCTAAATATTCATATATGAAGAAAAAATCTCTCCTAAATCAGGGATTATTATTAGTTTTCAAAAACTAACGATCAAACGAACATACGTTTTCAAAAACGAGGGTTTTCGACGAAAGCCACACTCATATATGCACATGTATATAAATTCAACATGATCACATCATGAAACTCACATGAACTCAGCTAACATCAAAAAAAAAAAAAAGTTTGGACGCTCACCTGGTCGGCGCCGTGAAAAAACAATGGATGAAGCGCAACAACGGCGACGGCAGGGTGGTCTGGCGAATTTTTTCTCCCCATGCTGCTGGCGTGAAGGGGATAAAGAGATGATGAAAATTCTGGTCGTGGGAAAATTAAAAAAAAAAAAAAGGAACAATTCCTTTTATATCAATTTTTATTTCCAAAACCTAATTTTCTAAGGATTTCCTTATTGGGCCCTTCCCTCGAATCCTAAACGACCAAGGACCCATCGTCCAAATCAGCGGTTCAACACCAATTTATGCTCATCAAACGACGCTATAGCATGTCACTAGAATCTTCATTCAAGTCATGGTATGCTCGTACGATCGAAATCCGGTAACATCTTAACTTACGACTAAGTTCAATTACTTATATTGTTTATGATCGGAAAATCACCATGCAATGCTGACTGAGGAACACGACTTTCCTCACTAAGTAGGGGACTTAATGTAGATGGTGGATTTTCGACGAAGGCTAAAATCGTAAACCCATAATTATATGAACTTCTGATCCAGCAATCAGATGCGAGTATTGAGACACAGGTCTCTCATCGAATCCTCTGACTGAGAATACTTTCTATCAGAGTACATGCAGATATGTAGTCTCTCGGCTGGACAATGGCATATATGTATTGAGACACTGGTCTCTCATCGAATCCTCTGATTGAGAATACTTTCTCTCAGAGTACATGCAGATATATAGTCTCTCGGTTGGACAACAACATATATGTATTGAGACACGGGTCTCTCATCGAATCCTCTGACTGAGAATACTTTCTCTTACAGTAAATGCATATATGTAGTCTCTCGGCTGGACAATGGTCTGTATTGAGACACGGGTCTCTCATCGAATCCTCTGATTGAGAATACTTACTCTCAGAGTACATGTATATATGTGGTCTCACGGCTAGACAACAACATATCTAATGAATACTGAACACTTCAGTAATTATTTCTATATAGTATCACGGGATGGACGGCTCCTAGACAGCCTGCTCTGCTAGTATAGAGCGATAACGTCTTCAGGATACAAACAACGAGTTTATCCTGACTATATAAAGGATATGAAGCTCCAGCAAGCTCATATCGGAATAATTAATGCTCCTAGACAGCTTGCTCTGCTAGTATAGAGCCATAAGTTAATTATTCCCAAATTCTTGGATTCATCCACAGAATTTCCGAAAATATTCAAATATTTTCGCAGATATTTCATTACTGCAAACCATGGTTCTTCCCAGCAGAAATCCTTGGGTTAGTAATGAATATTCAACGCACGGGCGTCTGAGCTACCTCTGAGTAAGCCCCAATTTAAATGGTAAAAGTGTATTCAACGACGATGCATTAACAATCACCGCACGAACGAGTATTTCAAAATACGACGAGCCGATGAACCTATGCAAAATTGGAAAGAAAATAATAAAAAATTAAAAATTGACCAAGGCGTTGGGAGCATGGGCCCACTGACCAGCCGACCGTGCCGTGGTCAATCCCACGCCAGTTTCATATTTTTATCATATTTTGTTATTTTCCTTGAGTTCATGAAAATTCTTTCATTTGAACAAATATCCTTCGTTTTGAGGAAACTCCTCAGCTTCATGGTGTTTCTTTCACACCAAAGAAATAATATAAAATTAGGAAAGAATATTGTGGGGCGTGACCATTGGCCAACCAGACATGCCTTGGTCCCAGCCGGCCCCACACCTCATGATTTTATTATTATTTCCCTAATTTCATGAAAACTCCTTAATCTCATGATATTTCCTTGGTCCTATGAAAAATAATATTATATTAGGAAAAACCCGTGTGCACGGGCCATAGCCGGTCGGTCAAACCATAGATGGCTTCACACGTCCCTTTTTATTATTATTATATTTTTCATGTTTTCATAATCCCATGAAATTCCTTGATTTCATGATATTTCCTTCAAATTATGAAATTTCCTTTAAATTGTGAAATAATACATAAAATTAGGGAAAACGCACGTGACCGGGCCCTGGACGGCCAACCATGCTCCAAGCCGGTCCCACACGCCCACACGTCCCTTATTTTTTTTTTATTATTTTTTATGTTTCCTTCATCTCATGGAAACTCATTGATTTGAACAAAAACTCTTTAATTTTAGCAAAACTCCTTAATTTTATCATATTTCCCTAAAATCATGATAATATTATAAAATTTTGGAAAACCGTGTGGATTGGATCCCTTGGCCATGGCCGGTCCCACACTTCATGATTCCTTCACTTTTTTTATTATTTTCCTTCATCTCATGAAGTTTTGACGGTTTTATCAAAAAACCCTGGTTTCTTCATATTTTCTAAAATGATGGCTCAAACGCACATCCGAAAATATCAAAATTCTCAGAACTGAGATACGAACACTTTGTGGACATGAGAATATTACCTTGACCGACCAAGGTTGGCTCTTTGGCTCTCAATGATCCGGTCTTACATATGTTCACAATTTGACCTAATTTGCGCAATTGCACGTATTAGGTCCAAAACTCTTCCAAACGACTTGAAACTTCATGGAACGATCAACACTTGATCCCGTGACCACACAGGGCCGGTTTCATGACCCCTTGGTCGGTCCTCCACTTATTTATAATTAATTAGGTTTTATCACCTAATGCTGAACCCAGCAGTAATTCGAATAAATGATTAAACCAGCATTTAATCATTCTTTCATCAACAAGTCACCAACCCTTCAAGAGGTCTTGGTGTTTGCTCACGTGAGCATGTGGGTGTTACATGATTGACGCACGGTCTCATGAAACCAATCCTTCCTTCGTTCCATGGTTCAATTCCTAACAAACCATGAAGTGGTCATCAATTGATCAAATTAGGGTTTCTGAGTCCAAGGATCATAATTCCAGATTCAAACACTAATAAATTTATGAAGATCTCATGATCAATACTCTTATTAATTATACTTAGTTCAACTACTAGTATTTTAATTAATATTTTATTTTGGTCACGCTACCAATAATTCATTAGATGAGCAACACTTGCTCAAATAAGCAATACTTGATCAAATCGGAGAATATTGGTTCAACTATCAATATTCAGCAAATCATCGAATGAGCAATACTTGCTCGCCTCAACTATCAACGTAAGGATCATGCCCACGTTCAATTCATGAGTTTCAGAACATTTTTACAAAATCATGTTTAACTCAGTAATTACATGGACTCATTTTCCCATGATATTACGAAGTTAGCAACTGACTAAACTAACCACGAGACGTCAATCGTGTCACTTGGGGGGATATCAATTAGGGTTTTGGTCTGGCGGTCTAAGGCACGTGTGTTCAAACACATGATGGAATGTGAGCAATTCGTGCAATCAGTTGAAGGAGTTAACAAAGTAGTGGGTGGAAAATCAATCAAGTCTCCGCATGATGAGCAACTGGTTTCAAACACTATTTACATCTCTCCACTCTTTGATTCCATCAACTGTCACACTTCATGGGATCATGGTGTCTACAATTCCAGAAATATAAATAAGTCTCTGAATCATGATTGAAAGGATAACAACGTCAACAACGACGAGAATCTCACGTCTCATTGACATCACAGGATCATAAACTCATCAATTGAGCAATTAGTCACAACTGAGCAATTTTAATCATTCAGAACTTATCTTATTCAGAATTCACAACACATCTACAATCTTTGATTACCATTGATTCCGCACATTTCTCAGCTTCCCTCCTACAGATAAACCCATCCTCTCTTGTGACCGAATTTACTCTGGAATGGCCATTGTCTTGGTTTAGGCCGGAGTACTACAGATTGATCTCTCGAATTCAAAGCACTCCCTTCTTGCAGTGCATCTGTGTGAGGTTGAACATTTCGCTCGGTTCAAGGAGTCTCCTCCACATGGTCGTCTCCTCAATTTCATAAAAACCATCAAATAATTTTTCCCCATCTACACACATACTGTAACAAAAAACAGTGCATGTCTACATCAATTTGAAGTTGTTCTTCTGAAATAAAATTGTTTCTTCATCCTGATCTCAGTATCAACAAAATATAAACAACAAATTCCCAATAAATTCTCGGATTAGACATGCAAGAACAACAAATAATCAAAAAAAAAATTGAAAAAAGTTTTGAAATCAAACCAAAATAAGATTCATACCTAGATTTGTTGTTTTTCTTCTTCTGAAACAATGGTATTTCTCTTCTTGTTCTCAGTATCAACCAAATAATGCTCTCAGTATCAAGCAAATAATGTTCTCAGTATCAACCAAATCAAAAATTAAAATAACGAAATAAGAAAGATCCAAATCATAAAAATCAAAATCAATAGAATTCAAGACTAGATCGAAAACACACCTATGTCGATTTCTCTATTCCAACCTGTCTTCTTCCTCTTCTCAGACTCAACAAAATCCAAGCAAAAGAAAACACGATAATCAGCAGAAAATCGAATTAAAAAAATAGATCTGAAAAACTAGTGAATCAAACCTATTTTATACAAACAGAAAATAAAAATTGATACAAACCTATTTGTTGTTCTTCAATGCAGTGTCTTTCTCTCGTCAGATCTGAAAACAACTGAGTCAATTCAAAGATTTTCTGAGAATAACGTGTTTTTCTTCCTCTTGTATTCAATACATCTAATAAAAAATCAACGCACCTGTATGTTGTTCTTCAATGTAGCGATTTTGTGAAGAAACAATTCAAATTCGGAAGATTTGATTTCATGAAGAGAAAATCGCCGGAGAACAGAGAGATGAGAGAGTAAAAAAAAAAACCTGATTTAATTTTCTATTTTTGTTCCTGTATAAATCTACTATAAATAGTGGAGGTTATTTTTGGCATTTTCAGATTTATTAAAAAAATTGATGACGTCAGCAATCCGGAAAATTTCAAAACCTGGCCCCAAAAATAAAAGTTCTGGGCCTATAAATATCAAAAACTAAAAGTATGGAGTTGATAGTGAAGGATCCATTTTGTGGGGTTTCTATATATTGAACCCATATAGTAGGGGGTTCTAGTATTTTTCACCTCTCGTTATTTACTCCTTGTGATTATATACGGTTGTCTTTCAGTCCGTAAGCTTCCCTGTATCTTAACTCTTACTCCGTAACTCACGTCCTCTTCTCCATCACCTTTTAACGCTGACAAAACCCAATGACCTGAGATCGGTCTCCTCTATATTCATCGACACTATCTTTCCTTCCCTATCACGTTACTGCCATCTTCTAGTTCATCATTTAGTCACTGCCATTAATGGCAACAATCCCTTAAACTCGAGCTACGCTCATATGCTCTCGACCATTGTCCATTGTAGCCCCATTCTCAGACTCGGTCAACCACCATTCTTCACTACTAACTTCCAACACCCATTCAAACAATGACATCAGCGTCATCAATCCAAGATCCATTCTTCTCTATTCTGTTCACAGCTCGATCCCATCATCTTTCACCAGTGGCGGAACTAAAGGGGGGCTAACCCTGGCTGTAGCCCCCCCCCCCCCATTTTTCTTACAAAATCTCAACATGTTAGTATTTCACCCCCTTAAAAATAAAATCTATCAAGTTAGCCCACCAGGTCCGTTAAGTTAGTCCACATAAACCAAGTAACTTAGTCCACCAAATCCTTAATATCCACCTTCTAATATCAAAAGTTTATCCACGCCTTTGTGGTTTCATTCGCAGAGTAGGAATAAGAGAGAAAAACATAGGAAGAGATGGAGAATTTTAAGGGGTTAAAATATTTACTTCACCACTTTCACTAGTTTAGTCCATCACGTCCGAAAAAAAATCCGCGACCTTCGACCGCCTTGGTGTCTCACTGGAATACTTTTTTTATCCCCCCTTATTTGAAAACCTGGCTCCGCCACTGTATTTCACCTTCGTTAGCTCCAAACCAACAACAACAACTTCATCTCCTTCCTTTTATCTTCTCCTTTTCCATCAACCAGCTCCATCATTACGGCCATCTCTGCTCATCAAGAACATCTTCCTTCATTGTCGAGAATCAACAACAACACAGTTCATCGGTGTCATAGACTCATTCTCTATTACTTTTTCACGCTGGCAGCAAGATCTCGATATCACTTCTAGCACATACTAGTTTATTCCATCGCTACCAACATCACATAATCATCACTACCATAAATCTTTGGGATCTTCTCCATCTCTGACATCACCATAACTGCCATGCTCATATCTCCATATTTTCTGCCATTAAACCACTGATCACCTGACCACCTTTTCTTTCCCTTGCTGAGCAGCAACATGAGCCATAGCTTGAGCACCGAAAAATATCCTGCAGACTTGGTCGACAGCTGCTGAAGACAACATCATACTTCTGTGCTTGTGAATTGAATTTGGTTTCAAAAGAAACCCAACTTCATTTCTTTGGAAGGCTGTTTTTAGGCATACATAAAACTTTTAGGGCATACAAAATGATAGTCCCATATTGGGTGACTTTACAAGGGGCAACCTATGGGTAGTTCAATTACCTATATACCCTTAATACAAAAATCTAAAATCAGTGTTCTACAAAATCAAAATCTGCTCCCCTTAACATCTCTTCTTCTTCCTCCTATAGCCGAACTTTTCCCCTCTCGCGATTTTTTTTTCATCACCGTGATTAATTATCGATTCGTAAAAATTTAATTGTCGATTAAACTGAAATAAATAACGACTCGTACAAAGAAAAACAGGGACTGCGCAAACCAAATCGTCTTCTAATCCATCAATTGAAGAAGAAGAACCAATTGAAGATGAAGGTGTAGAAACTGAAAATCAACCACCAATTGAACTAGAAATTGAACCAATTGCATCTCCAACTCCGTAAATGAGGATAAGAAAGTAAGTTTTACAAACCCAATCTCCTATTTGTTGTTTTTCATCGATTAAATGACGGTTACAGTGTTGGGTTCGGCTCAAAATTGAGTTGCGTTTTTAGCTGAACTGTTCTTCACAAAAGCTTCTTGTAAGTGTATATGAACAGTTCGGCTTGAAATTTCATGAAATTTCAAGCCGAACCTAGTCACAGAAAGAGATGCATAGGGGTTCAGCGTATTCGATAATCATAATATGTGCCTAACCTAGCACATTTACGAGGTTCGGCTATTACGATATTCGCAATATGTGCCGTACCAATACAAAATTATTAACCCAGGGATGTACATGATCAGGTTCGGCTTATATTCTACTTATTCAAATAGCCTAACAATGTGTTTCCAACAGGTTCGGCGCTTACGAATTTCTAAATATAAGCCGAACCCTAAACATTTTTTCTTCCAGACAGTTCAGTGTATGGTTCGGCTTTTTAGGAAAATTAGAACCAAGCCGAACTCTGGTCTAAAAGGTAGGTTCGACTCTTAATCAACACTTTCAGCTAGCCGAAATTTTCATCCAGACTCGTCGAACCTTAGTTAAAAAACACAAATTTTTGATGATTTTAACCTACAAAAGTGAGATGAAACATAAGATATGTTGGTCAAACCCCGGAAGCTGCCTAAATGCCTAAAATTCAAGGGTTTTTTTTTCTTACTCAAATTTTTTTATCTACACAATTTTATAACTAAATAATCTTAAAACTAATCACTAATCAAAATTATTTTAACTAATCATTAGTATTAACATTAATCCTAAAAGGGAAGATTTGCCATTACCAAAAATATTTGGTTAAGGGGCTTTTGATTTTTCTATTTACACTCCTTTTTTTGTCTTTACTTGGTATGCCCTAAAATATTTCCGTATGCCTAAAAACAACCTTCTTTCTTTTTATTACCCTTCGTAGCACCCGCCCTGTGAAATCCACTTCAAAACTTTGTGGTCCAAATCAATCGCATGTCTTCAAGCCCAACATCTGTAAACCGGGCTGATGTTAATCCCATGAGTGCCTCAAGCTCAGCACGAACTCCATTTGGCTCGTGATAGCATTAACGAAAACGACTTCTGCATTCTTTGTTGCTTCTTAACATCCACACGACTGCGGGTTGTGGTTTCCCATGCAATGATAATTCTACCTCTTTTGTAGAGAATTGGATGATTTTTTGTTCTTTTCGGGAATATGCTCCAAAATTCCCATAAAATATAAAAGAAATATAATAATACAAATTTTTTAAGAAAACTAGCTAGAAAGCATAACCAATCGATACTTAGAGAGGTGTTTTTAAACACCTATCAAATATGTATCATACGAGAGGAGTTCTTGTATTTATTTCAGAGAGGGTTTAGATTTGGATTAATCTTTGTTTAGAACTTGTAAATTTTTGTTTAAATAGATGTTTTAGATCCCTAGTGCCTCATTTTGTAGCTAAACTCTTGGATTAGTCAGCTGTTAGCTTGTGGGGTGCTACAGAGATAGCATAGCAAATAAAATGCGGGGTGAATGAAATATAAAGATAATGAAAACTTAGGTATAGGACAACAATGAGATTTATTTTGATAATGAATACATAGTTTACTAGGTCTTCGTGGCACTTTTATTAACATTATAGCGTGCATAATAAAATAATCGGTAGAGTTTTGAATTTTTTATTAGATATTTTACTTTTTTTTTGGCTTTACAAATCACAGAGACTCTTTACAAATCTCATTTTTTTTTTGTCTCTACGAGTCACAAAGTCTCTCTAATATACTAATTCTCTAGATTTTCAGAGAATTTCTTGGAGTCACTTAGATAAGAAATCTATGAAAGCCTATAGAAATCTCATTTGACTAACCCCCCCCAAGGGACAAATCATCATCTTTCTTTTTGAAGGAACAAGGGATCAAAGAGCCTAAGGATTTTATTTATAGACTACCTCATTAAATTAGATTTGAGGAAATATAAGTAGGCGGAGAATCAACCTTCCACCAACCATTTACATAGTCATGCATTGCAAACTGACACAGATCATGTGCTAATGCATTTACAAATTTTGGAACATAAACAAATGTAATAGCTTCAAAGGATTTTGATTCATCTTTAATACGCAATACCAAAGATTTGATGCTCTTGGGAATCTCCCTTTCTTTAGAATGTTAAATCATATAAGACCCCACGTCCCAAGGTGAGTGTGACACCCCCCCTCAAATTAAATGAGATAAAATCTTTGAACATTAGTAAACCCGGTGAGGACAGTTAGCGTGACTCTATTGGTCAAAACATTAAAACTTCAATAACACTCTGACTATACCAGGTTTTTAACAGACCATTTGTAACTCCATTAAACAAAAGGTGGATATACAACACTTACGTAGAGGTCCATAGCTAATAAATATATTACACTTGATTTACACCGAAAACTTAACTGGATGTTACTAATGTCAGTTAGGTGGATAATACATCCATTAAAAAACTAAACCTAAATAAGAACCATGATTCTGCATTAAACCATGGTTCCGCGTTAACAAGAAACCATGACTCCACAATTTTGTAATATAAATACTTTTCTTCTGCAATAAGCCATGATTATATGAACAATAAAAAACAAAACAGTGATTCGATTATATACGCGGAAATCCCAAACCCATACTTTCTTTCTACCTTCCGTTCTCCGCCTCTCTTCGTAGGATTGATGAAATAATACGAAGAACAAGGTTATTTCCAAGTGAGGTTTATGAAACCCTGGATTTATTTCTTCGTTTTATACTTAATTCGATGATAATTATTGCATTTTCATTTCCAGCAACGGGTTTTGTACTTTAATGTGTAAAAATGGCCCCCTATAGAAATAAGATTCCAAAACTGCCACCCTTAAGTGAAATATAAAAATAACACCCTTTTTGGGTTATATAGACATTTATGCCCTTATTTAGAAAACGTCCAGACCCTTTTGATTGAGTCAGCTACCACCTCAGCAATTAAATCTTGCAGAGTCAGCTACCACCTTGCAGAGTCAGCTACCACCTCAGCAAAGATATTTATCTCGTTCTCTTGTTATTTACGTCAAAAAAAAAAAATTCACTTCGTCATCTCCGCGTCTCTCATTTTTCTTTTCTTTCTCTTTTTTCAGTTTCTCATTCTCTCTCATTCTTCAGCGATTTCTCTGTGTTTTAATTTTGTCTCAGATTCAATTTAGAGCTTAGAGAGTGCAGCGGCTATGATTTCTAGATAGATTGGGTAACTGAATTTCGTCTCAGATTCAATTTAGAGCTTAGAGAGTGCAGCGGTTTGTAGAAGAGAAAAACAAGAGCACAACAATGGATTGGGAAATTGTCATGTTTTCTAGATTATAAAACAGGTATTTCATCAACTTGACTTACGATTTAGGGTAACTGAGCACAAAAAAAGGTATGATTTAGGTTTTAAAATCTCATTTTTTCTGTTCATCGTCATTAGAGTATTTGGAACTGAGACAAATGAAAATTTTTGCGATTTATTCTATGGAAATTCGTTTTTTGCTTTAGTTTTGATTTCGATTTCTTAGGTTTTTGAGAATAGATTTGTTTTTTTTTTCTTCTGTTAAATTAGGGTTCATACTTTTATCACTGTAGCTTGTTGTGAATGAGAAATTTTTATTTGTTTGTTTTAAAATTGGGTGTATTATGTTGGGTTTCTCTCTAATTCTTGTTTGGGTGTTGCTCTGTTTCTTCTCATTCGGGTCTGATGTTGCTTATTAGAAATGATGTATTGTTTTTTCGTTGCATGTTGAACTTTTAATCATTATGGTTAATGGTTCTAACAATTTGGATTTCTTTAAAACTGATCTCAATTGTTTAAAGAACCTTAATTGTTGGTCTTCTTAGCAATATTTAGTTTACTTAATTTCATGTAATTTTAAGAGGAAATTTGGAATAATGAACAATGAATTGGGTTGAACCTGGTGAATGATACTAGAGCAATTTTTATTTTTAAATTAGTTGTTCTTTGGAAATTGTTAGTCCTAGAGAATTATATTTTTATAGACTTGCTTCATCTGAATAAAAAGTTTAAACAATTTAGTTATGCGTGTTTTGTCCTAGACATTCTGATTTATTTGCATGGAATGAAGAAAGCCCATTTAGTTACTATGTGCTTTGTAGTGTGATCAAGATCCCTCTTATATTGACTTAAAGCAAAGAATGGTATATCAATTCGCCCTAAATGGAAATGTATATTTTCTGTATTATAGAATTTTTAGATGATCGAATGATTTGTATTTGAAATTAACCATTAGAAATGTGGTGAATTTTCCGGGGAGTGGCATTTGTATATAGGAAGAAATTATGCGAATGCGGAAGCTGCCTTTCATTTACGAGGGTGGGCCTAAGAACAATGATGCCCTTGTTTGTGTTATGTCTTTTTCAGGAATTGGTTATCGGATACTAAACATCTAAAGTACTTTTGGATCCTGTGTACAGAGATAGTTGGAGTTGTTTCTTGAATCCTAGTTCAGAGCATTGGCGTGGTCCACCTAAGTTTAAGTGCAGGTAAAATTTTTGTCATTCATTACATAATTAGTATTCTTCCTTGTTTTCCTCTGCTTTTTCATGGCCACCAAAAGGTTCATTGTTTTAGATTAAACATTAGCTCTAAATCATGAATTTGTGGATGGTTGTAACATGTTGTATGAATAACAATTTAACCACTGCTAACTGCAATTTTCATTGGTGTTGTAATTCCTTTTACTGCAATGATGTGAACACATATTATGAAGTGTTTGAAAGAAGCATAGATACTTATGCTAGCGAGTAGCCATCTTGCTAAACAGAGCATCTCACCACCACCCTCCTCTCACAAGACGGCATACTCTTGTCAGTTTCTACCATCAGCCTCGTCATATTTCCCTTACAAGTAAATCTGGCACATTCTCTAGTATCAACCAGTCACTACTTTCATCCTTAAATTCTCTATCCTTATATGCGACTTACGTTCTCCCACTACTTTCAAGCTTGTAGCATTTTTTCATGGTAATATTAATGGTAATTATTGTCGTTTCGGAGCAAGAATGTCGTAGAACCAGAATTATTGTGTTTTTCTTTTCAAAAGAGTAATATTTTTGAGTCACAGCTAGCTATAATGGAGTACAAAAAATAGTCTGACAGTGAGTTGATTTGGCTTATTATTGGCAAGACAAGAGAACACCAATGGTAAATTTAACTCATCATCCTTAGTTTGTGTTGTGGCTGTGTAGTACCTACTCATACATGGAGATTTAGTGTGTTAAAATGTTATCTTTCCAGGGAAGGGCAATTATGGTGGCCTAATCATGGTGTTTCTGTTTTGAATTGTGAATAGTGGTTGTAATTTATGTATTGAAATTAAATTTAGTAACAAAAGCTACAGTATCCATCCAGTTAATTTGGGATAAAATGCCACAAAGGGGTACCATTATCTATTGGATTGACGGCTAACTCAATGGCCTTTGCATAGAATTTATGTCTACATTAATGTATATGTCGTAACTAGTTAGCCACTGTTGTAATTGTAAATATTGAAGATGTTACTGGTGTTCCGATCTACATTTTTTATGTAGTTGCCGCTGCGCGAATGTTAGTCTAAAACTACTGGTATGGTGCTATAGGTTAGAGTCACATAGATTTCTTTGATAAAAAAAAAAGAGTCACATAGCTTTATGTTTGTCTTGTCGGTGATAAATATCAACGTCGTTGATGATGGACTATCAAGCTTTTGTTTTGATGTGTTAATCTGACTTAGCTACTGTATAGCTAGTGTGTGGGAAATATTTTTGTTTGTAAAGCTACGCCAAGTGGTCGTCATCCGTTCTCTCTGCTGTTAGCTTGGATTTTATATTACTTGTTGCTGCAGCTAATCACATCCCATTCATTACATAATTAGTGCCTCACTTGTGAATTTTTTATAATGTCATAATAATTTCATGATGAGAACTTTGTTTTAGGTAGATAGGAACTTAGTTTTTCTTAATCATTATAACTTTGTGTCCGGAGTGTACTTTGAGTAACTAAAGAATATGAATTACTATTATGTTATTACTAATCTCGACTACATTATTTATGTAGGTTCCAAGTTATGGGTTCAGGAGCGAAGAATAAGAAGAAGTGTTCTCGAAAAGTGAAATCTGTTGTTCATGTGGATGAAACAATGTTGGATGCCACTGTTGAGGACAAAAGAGTGGTATCTATAGATGGTGTTGAAAGGTAGATAAGTGACATTTAGCCTGTTAAGGCTAACCATTCATTTTATGTGCTGTGTCTGGTCACTTTTTTTTTTATTGCTGGAGATTCACATAAGATATTTCCTAAGTATAATAATCAGTAAAGCTCGGAGAGATGAATACTTACTTTTAGATATAGTTTTGAGTCTACTTGTTCTAATAGATGATTGTATGCCACCATTGAGCATTCCCTGTCAAATGCTGAAATGTATGTATTAATAGCCTAAAACCCAAGCTACTGCCTATCTGCGCATTATTTTAAGAAGTGAAATTTGAACAATAAAAATAGTTTAGTTATTTATATATAAGAGAAATTTAGATGCCTCTATGTGAATCCTATTTTTGCCATGTTGCTGCATTGTTCTTTCTAGGTGTATTTGGTATAAGCCACTTGTAAACAGAAACTAGACCGGTCATTCCTTGAATCACTTTTACAACTCGAATACAGATGGTTATTGGATTAGTTGGAATGTACAACTATTTATCTTTTTTTAATGTTCGTGCTTGCCGCTCTCAAATACTTAATTCCAAGCACTCGTATGTTGTTATTGGTGTAACTATTTATTTCTATATTGTAGGGTGTTTGTTCACCCTGCCAGGTACCGGGCTCATACGTTCCATGTATCAACATACTCAAGACCGAAGGTTTTAAAGTGGGTGCGTAACCTGCTGTCTCCATCTGAGCAAGAGATATTTTTGTCAACTGCAATTGTCCCTTTACTGCACCTGCCCATGCAAACGTGGTCTAGTGCCTTATGTCATTTCTTATTGACTAGTCAGATCTCCACGGGTGATGAAGGTGATAAGGGTAACCGTAAAGAAATGCGCATAATGGTTTGTGGAAAGGAACTCTCCTTCGGAAAGAAAGAGTTCGCATTGATTTCGGGGCTTAGTTTTAGGAAGTCAGGCCATGAATTTTCTCTTCCCGCCACGAAGCCCTGCCTTAAGATGAAGCATTTCCCCGATGAAGAGAAACCAGTAACTGGAAAACGCTTGAAATTATTTCTTTTTGGCAAAGTGGACGACGACGAAAAAAAATCGAAGAAATGTAGCAAAAAGGAGGACAACTCTAATGTTGAATGTGAAATTGTCAAAGTCCCACTAGAATCTGATGACAAGGTAAAATTGTCGTTACTCTATGTTGTCCACAGGTATGTCCTAGGAAAGGGATATGACAAAGTAGTTGAGTCTGATCACTGGTACCTGGTGGATAACCTTGTCGATTTCAACTCTTATCCTTGGGCTGACATAGCGTTCAACAGAACTATTCATAAAAGTAATTCTTCCTTAGATTATCAGATTAAGCATGAGAAGCCTATTCGCAGTGAGGTGACTTACAAATGCCAAGGAATGGCCCATGTCCTGGTGGTAAGAATCAGTTGAGTTGATATTTTCTAGTTGTCTAATTTTTTGCGATTGTTGATTTAAAGGTTTTCTTTTTTTCACCAAGGTTTGGGGTCTGGAAGTGTTGCTGAAGGTGCTTAGTAAGTTTGGAAGCAATACTATTTTTGAAAATTGGCGCCCCCATATGCATAGTATTACATGCGATTTAGTAATACACCATGAGGATCTACTTACGGTTTTGAAGGAGTCAAAGCTATGAAGTAATAACTACCTTAGTTACTTTATTTTTTTGTTTGCTATATTGTTAATTTGGTTGAGTGACTTTATAAAATTACAGGATGAAGTGTGTGATGACATTATGTGGGATAAAGAAGATGCGAAGCGTTTGGTAATGTTGGGGTTATGTGAAGGTCCCTTGGTAGATGACGAAGAAGAAGATTCGTTAAAGAATGAAAATATGGTGGAGAACGAAGATTTGTTTGAGAAGGGTGAGGAAGAAAATGTGTTAGAGTCTAAATTTTTTTTTGTGGATGAACAGGTTCCATAGGAGAGCAACATGGATGATGAAGAGGACGAAGAAGATCTATTAGGGAATGAAAATGTGGTGGAGGAAGAAGATCTGTTTGAGAAAGGTGAGGAAGAAGAACGTGTGGCACCTCCTAGCTCCCAACCTGATGCTCTTTGTTTTAAGACATCAACTTCAATTATTGCTTCTTTCGAGTCTTTTGTGAAAAATGCAATGATTGGTCATACGGAAGATTTGAAAATGACAGTGATTGGTGAAATAGAGATATTTAAAAGTACAGTGAAGGGTCAGTTGGAGGATTTAAGCGTCCAGGTAAGTAATAGCCATAAAACAATGTTGAATCATATGGAGTGTTTAACTGCCGATATCAAATCAATAAAGGATAAGATTGGTGGAACCCAGACGTACAATGCATTGTCAAAGACAAAAACGGAAAGTTATTTAGAAATTCTTTGTATTAGGATAGATAGAATGTCACATCTATTCTGATATTGAAGTTTTATTGAATTGATATTCATGTTGTTTGAATAGGGGACTCTACCTGGAGGACATAACGAAGAAGGAGATTTGGATGGTGCGGCAATGCAGAACCCAGATGTGACTCCTGGAAATGGATCCAACAGTATTGGGTTAAATCCACCATATCCGTACAATCCTCCAAATAAGGAAGTTGATGTGAGCCGACCTGTTGTAAGTATTTGTTGCTACATTAGCTCGTATATCTTTTGTACTTTTTTCAGAAAACTATCATGGTATGACTTTTCGACTGTGTCGGATATGTAGGCAGAAAACATTTGTTACAGCTCAACGGGGAAAAAAAGAAAGCGTCAAAAAATTAAACCCTGCACTGGCCCTGTTGCACCTATTATCGTTCTTTCTGATGATGTTCCAAAAGGCCAGGGAAGGACTAGGAGGAAAATAAACCCTGCAACTCCCCTGTTGTACCCGTATACTCCTACAGGGCTAGTGGCTAAAAAGAACCCAAAAAATGTTATAACAAGCAAAGAGCCTATTATCATGAATTATTTTGAAGAAGACATCTTGGATCAGCGAATAACGAAGCAGGATATATATGATGTGAACAGATTCATAAGCCTCGGGTTAGCCTCCTCCCTAGTATACCCTTTTGTTTCTCTGTTTTGTTGTATATGTGAAAACTAACAATCATGGTGTTGCCTTGCAATGGATTGTAATTTACCACAGTATCAAGGAACATGGCGATAACTATGATGGTGATGATACATCATTATTGTCTTGCTCTGAGTATAAACTACTACTACGTTCAACTGGTTGGTTAAGCGGTAATGTGAGTCAGATTGCATCATTTTATATTGACGTTTAAATCTAATAATGAGAACATTATTTGGGTTGTGATAAGTTAGATGTTTATTGGTTTGTCTGCAAATTATTGACAATGCATTGGTGTTTTTGCACAAGTCGTATCCTTCTAACAAATCGACTAACACCTGGTCATACTTTGAAAGTCACTTAGCGGTAAGTTTTTGTGCAGAATAGATTGGATATTTTCTATTTCTTTATGTTATTGCATGAATACATTATGACTGAACTTCCTTGCTCGTGAAACATCAACATCTTGTGAATGGTGATTTTTCCCAAGTTGACAGATTGAGATTAGGGTTAGCAGGACGCCGTGGTTCACCACCTAGTGAGCATTTACCCTCTTGGGATAAGGTTGATGTCGTATATGGTGTAGTTTGTATTAACAAGATTCACTGGGTCGCAGTCTCCATTCAAGTAAAGGAGAAGACAATTATAATTTATGATTCTCTTAGACCGAATCGTAATAATCGCTCAAGCAAAATTCACCCGGAAGTCGGTCAAATTCGTGATTATTTGGAGAAAGCATCCAACTGCGGTCCATGGTGGTATAGATATGACGTAAAAAAAACCCAAGCAAAAAGATACGTGAGTCTTACTTGAAATCTATCTTTAACCTTGAATTTTTAACCTTATATTTGGAGAATTGATCCATATACAATTTATGCAGTAACTCTTGTGGGGTTTTTTCCTTCAAGTTTATCGAGCATATGGTTTGGAAGATTCCTGTTTTTCAAGTACAACCTGCTTTCGCTACTCGTTATCGATGCGAACTTGCGGTGCAGCTATTCAAGAAAAAAATTTCATAGAGGTGAATGGCACATGTGGTGAATAGTAACATGTAATCATATGATGTTGTAGTATAATTCCTGGCCACCATGTTGGTCCCTATTTTTTTGGATTTATATTTTGTTGATCATGTTATGATCCTTCAGTTATGTATGTATAGCGGTTTGTATCTTCTTTAAAACGTCTATGCTTCTAAAAATTGATGCTTAGATATTTTATCTACTCTATGGTCTTTGAAAGGAGTTAGCAGCTTAGTGTCAGCTAAATATCACTGGTTTGGGTGACTTGAAATTTAAAGATAAGAATACACATGTAGGAAAAAATGTATATAAAAAATCCACTAAAGTTTAAAAACTAAATAAAATACATATGTAGAAAAAATATACAACAAAATAAAGGTTACAATTTCATTGGTATCAAAAACATTGGATGATAATATACAAACCCGGGATGATAAATTCACGTATAATCCATCCTCAGTTCATCCGAGTGAGAAACTCGGGTCTAATTAGTGTAATATACAAACCCGGGATGATAAAAACACATATAATCCATCCTCAGTTCATCCGAGTGAGAAACTCGGGTCTAACTCATGTAATATACAAACTCGGGATGATAAAAACACATATAATCCATCCTCAGTTCATCCGAGTGAGACACTCGGGTCTAATTAGTGTAATATGCAAACCCGAGATGATAAAAACACGTATAATGCATCCTCAGTTCATCCGAGTGAGACACTCGGGTCTAATTAGTGTAATATACAAACCCGGGATGATAAAAATAAGTATAATCCATCCTTAGTTCATCCGAGTGAGACACTCGGGTCTAACTCATGTAATATACAAACCCAGGATGATAAAAACACATATAATTCATCCTCAGTTCAGGCGAGTGAGACACTCGGGTCTAACTCATGTAATATACAAACCCGGGATGATAAAAACACATATAATCCATCTTCAGTTCATCCGAGTGATAAAATCGGGTCTAATTAGTGTAATATACAAACCCGAGATGATAAAAACACATATAATCCATCCTCAGTTCATCCGAGTGAGACACTCGGGTCTAACTCATGTAATATACAAACCCGGGATGATAAAAACACATATAATCCATCCTCAGTTCATCCGAGTGAGACACTCGGGTCTAACTCATGTAATATACAAACCCAGAATGATAAAAACACATATAATCCATCCTCAGTTCATCCGATGGAGACACTCGGGTCTAACTCATGTAATATACAAACCCGGGATGATAAAAACACATATAATCCATCCTCAGTTTGTAGTTGAGAAGTTCTTGATGATGAATAACAATTTTCTTATTAATGTTCTCAATTGATCACAAAGAAGTATCTAAATGGAATTAGAATAGTTACAACTTTCTCTATTCTATTTCCTAAAATATTTTCTAACACTCACTAAAAGAACCTCTCGAATTTTACATTTGAACTCCTATTTATAGTAAAACTTTATACAGTTGTACAGGAGTTACGAAGTATCGCAACTCATACTCGCAAAATTACTCCATCCTCGCAAAACTTCATATTTCTCTGCGCTTCTTCTATCATCGTAACATTTTATAACTCTTTTCTCCCGATACTCGTGAACTATTATCTTGCGATATTCAGTACTTACATCTTGCCTCTTCTCATGTCAATTCTACGAAGAAGAAATGATCGTGAGAACATAACCGTTACTTAGTCTTTTGAAATTTTGACACGTCTTTTATAACCGTTCTTTTTTAGTTATTCCCTTATATAACTCCTTTATATTCTCCTCCTTTTCTTCTTCTTATTTCCACAATTCTATCTTCTACTCATATTCTTTATCACTATTTTCTCTGCAATTTTTTCTTCTATTGTATCTTCATGAGTTCTCCAAGGTAATTTCCCTCTATCTCTGCGTATTTCATTTGTTCTCCTCTTTAATTTCTGTATAATTTGTTATCTGATTTTGGTTTATTTCAAAGAAAATAACTTCTCGGATGAAATCTCAACTAAAGAATCCAAGCCTTAATCCACGAAGAAGAAAATCTGAGAATCAAAAGGTAGTTAAAATACTCTGTCTTCTTTCCTGAACAATATATTGTTGCCTCAGTTTTTAATCTACATTTTGATTCGCAGGTTGACGAAAAACCAAATCCAAGCAAGAGATCTCGAATAACTAAACCCACGCCATTAATTTCGATTGATGATTTCCTTCCTGAAGTTGATAAGGAATTTTCCTCTCCTCCTCGTGAAAATGCTTCTTCACATACTCCTGCCTCTACTCCATTACCTGCTTTTCAATCTCCTATCAATGTCAATTTATCAACACTTCTTCAAGACCAACCCTCTCAAAATATTTCTTCAACTTCTTCTTTTGAAAAACAACCCTCGCAAAATATTTCTTCAACTTCTTCTTTAGAAAAACCTGTCTTATCCCCAAATCCTTTGAGTGCTATTTCTCCAGACAATTTGCAACTTGCTCTTATTCCTTCAAATTCTTCTCCTCTTCCTCAAGAAATTCGAGATGGAAGTTATTCAACTTTCCGAATGTTATCGAGGTTTTGACCAATCTTTGAAATCTACTAATGTTCGTTCGCAATATGAATTTTGCGAAGTTCTGAATAATTTCGTCAATCCAGACATTTCTTCTTCACGTCAATCCTTGGAAAAAGAAATTGAATTATTTCGCCATTCTTTGAAAGCTTCTCAAGCAGAATGTGAGGATCTTCGTAAAGAAAATCATCATCTTCAGAATAATTCTACTGGTTGTGCGATTCTTCGCAAAAGAAATGATGAATTGAAAGGTATGATTACTATCTTCATATTTTCTCTTTTATTTATTTATATTCTTCATATGCTTGAAACATCCATTAAAACCCATTCCCCTTTATAGAATCCATCCAGAAATGTAGAAGATTGGTACTTCACCATGAATCAGATGCAACAGAATATCGAACCAAGCATGAAAGCCTCTCAAACCAATTCTCCCATTTATCTAATCTTTACTCGTGTGCTCTTGACAACTCTGATGCTCTTTTTCAAGAGAATACTCAATTAATATATGATCGAAATTTTTTGAATGATGACATATCTCAACTTTTTCTTCCTTAACCAAAGCTAATTTGAGAATAGAAACCTTATTAGAAGAGAACAAAACCTTATCAGAAGATAAATGTTCGTTTTTGAATACAATGATTGTTTCTTCGCAAGAATTAAAGACTCTTCAGAATAAATGTTGCGATCAAGAAAATCTTCTTTCTTTGTTGAAAGGTGAACTTGAGGAATTAAAGAAGTCTTGAGATCTTTGAAAGAAATTCTTTTGTTGTTGAGAAGAATTCCCTTATTAATAAGAATATAGTCTTGTGTGCTAAGAAGAATCAACTTGAAGAAGATTACTCGTCATTAAAAAGTCTTAATGCCAAACTTGCGAAGGATAAAAATTTTCTCCTTTCTAAAGATCAAAAGCTTCAATCTCGACTTAAAGGATTAGTTGGTGATGGTTTTGATAATGCGATGAATCAGATGAAGAACTGTTGTCTATATTTAACTCAATCTCTTACTTCGCAAAGAGAAGGTAGTCATTAAAATTTGACTGCCTCTCATACATCTTTAAATTTCGTTATACTCGCAAATTTTATTCTTTGAACTTTGTTTTATTTGCGAGAATCGAGAACCACCTTCGTAATGCAAATGCTGGATTAGAAGCCTCTGTTCTGAGCTTCGTAAGAAGAATACTTTGCTTTCTACTCTCTTAATCAACTCTCGTGATCGTGCTACTCGGAGATTCAATTATCTTGCTTATTCCAAGGATATCTAAGATACCAATCATCAAAAGGCTATACTTCGTGAAAGTCACCTGAAAGCTCAAGTATTTGCGAATAACATTCTCTTATCAAGAGGCTTGCCTCCTGTAAAGATTACTCCTCTGACGATGAAGTTGCTCGTGAGCCGATAGTGATTTCGATTATGAGAGTGATGATGAAGATCTTGATGATGAGAAAGAATCTATTCCTCAAGGAGATGTCCTGCTGCATATTCTTCCAAGGATGATATCTCGCAAAAGTCGAAGGTGCTAATGACCCCTACGATCTTAAAGATCCAAGCCAGAGTGTTGATGAAGCATGATAATATTCCTTGTTCAATTTATCATTGGCTCTCCTTTCTTTCTTTCTTGAATTCCTTCCCTTAATTACCGTTTGGTTTCCTTTTTGCGAACAATTCTATTTTTTGAGAAGTACATTTGATATTTTACGAAGATGATCTATCCTTTCTTTTTGATATTTTGCGAAGATAATTTAACCTTTCTTTGACTAAATTTGCCCCATTTGATCATGTGAAGAGAAATAATATATAACTCACAGAGATAAAGCTTAGTATATCCTTTTCCCCCTATTATTTCTCTTTAAATGATTAAACATTGTTTGAAGTATTAAAATATCTGCCTCAGTTTATCTTACGAAGTTTCAACCTTTGTAGAAGTATTAGAAGTACCAAATCCATCAAATGAAGAGATATAAGAAGTATTAGAAGTATTCGATCTACCAAATGAATTATTAGAAATACACAATTCCCTTTTTCGTATTAGAAGTACTCGATCCACCAAATGAAGAGATATAAAAAGTATTAGAAGTATTCAATTCATCAAATGAAGAAATATAAGAAGTATTCGATCTTTGAATAATTATGTAACATATGACGAAGTATAATGATTATTTAACTTTCACCAAATGAAATATTCATTAAAGAAGTATAATAAATATGAGATATTCTTGAAGAATTATAAGAAGTATTCAATCTTTTTGTGAAATATTCAATATATGGAGAAGTATAAGAAGTATGTAATTCTCGTAAACTTTTACGAATATGAACTTATCTGTATTTGATTGTTATCAAAATCGCATCTTTTGTTAAATCTTCATTAAAATTCTTCAATGATATTGCCTTTTTTTGATAGGACTTCTCGTAAAATTCTTCTCTTCTTCTCTTCAAAATATCTTGATGTATATTCTTGTAAAATTTCTTCAATGATATTGATGCAATAAATTTCATTAATTTACGTGGTCTTATCATGCCTTCCTAAGTAAAGGTCTTATTTTGCCACCTCTTTTGTATTAATTATTTGCGATAATATGACAAGTCTGAATATTCTTGCGAACATACAACCTCGTGACATTATCGTCTTGCGATGAAATCGCAGGACGTTCTTACACTTTCATGCAAAAACCCATTGATCTCATCTTAACTTCTTTGTATAGTATTTTAGCCTCTTCAGGAATTGTTGCGACAATATGACATGCCTAAATATTCTTGCGAACATAAAGCCCCATGACATTGCCGTCTTGCGATGAAATCGCAGGACGTCTCTACACTTTCATGTAGCGACCCATTGATCTCATCTTAACTTTATTATGTTCTGCGAGTTCTTTATTCTTTTCTTTCTTTCTTTCTTTTTTTTTTTTTTTTTTTTTTTTTTTTTTTTTTTAGAAGGCTCGCAGAACTTCATTTGTTGCATAAATATGACAAGCCTTTATGTTTTCGCAAACAAGAAGCCTCGTGACATTTGCGTCTTATAGCACTTATCAGCTCCCTAATGGAGGGTGCTTCCCTTTATCTTCCCCCTGATTGCCCCTTCAAGGAAGCGTACATCGACCATACAAGGTTAGCTCTTCCCATCCGGTTCTGCCAACAACCAACTTTTGATCGCAACCTCTTATCCTTTTTGCCTATAGGGCTTATAGTTACGAGGTTGCACCCTATGGGGTATCTTTGGGCCAAGTGCATCATTTGCCAAGACTTGTCAAAAATGGCAGATGTGGTTCAACCTCACCCGGCACTCTTGACTCAACCGTGTACCTCGGCGCCTTGATCGTTTTCTGCACTTCTTGGGAAAGACAGTATGCCTTAGTCGCCCAGCCTAAATCTTCTTACACCGCATTTTATATTGCGTAATTTCGTTAGATTAGGTGAGAATCCAAGGTGTCTAACCCGGATAGGTACCCCATTATTGGGTTGTACCCCAAAATTTTTACCATGTACTAAGGGCCCTTGGTGGTGTTCCGGTTACCCTTAGCCACGTTATAGGTACCCCCTTAAATGACTTACTTTAGGACTTTGCCTCTTACGAATTATAACTTCGCGAACTAGGGTGTACGCCACAAAGGTTTTCCTGTATAAAATTTTCTGCGGCTCTCTTTCTTTTTTGGAGGCTGATCACAGATTGCGGTCTTTTATTCGCAAATTAATGAAATTTTAATCGGAATATAAATTTTGAAAATTCGTAACTTTTCCCAATTTCCTGCGAGCAAACAATATTCGTAAAAAATTTCATGAGTTTTATGGGTAATACCTTTTCAAATATAGTCTGTTCCAAGGTCTACCGAGCCTCAAACCCATGTCTCTCCCTTCTCGGATCCATCGGTAGATAAGCTCCGCTTCCTACAACTTCTTTAATAACATATGGTCCATCCCATTTTGGTGCTAATTTCCCTCCATTTTCTTTTTGATATCGAGGTGTTTCTCGCATGACCAAATCACCTGGTTTATATTCACGTTAAATGACTCTCTTGTTTTATTCTCGAGCTAATCGTTCCTGATAAATCCTCATATGGTGCAACACCTTTTCTCTTTTTTCTTCCAAATCATCCAATTCTCTTAATATTACTCCCGCACTTAAATTTCTTTCCCAAGATTCTTTCTTTGTTGTTGGAATTACAACCTATGTGGGTAATACTACTTCTACTCCATATGTTAGACAATAAGGAGACATTCCAGTTGCTTCTCTTCTAGTTGTATTGTATGCCCAGACTGCGCTAGGTACTTGCTCGCACCACCCTTTGAGATGTCCTTCTAATTTCTTTTTGATTGTATCTGCGATTGTTTTATTTGTTGCTTCAGCTTGTCCATTAGCTTGTGGATATAACGGGGTTGACTTCCCACATTTTATTCTAAAAGCACTGAGTAACATCTCTATATTCTTCCCCTCAAATTGTTTTCCATTATCGGATACTAGTTGTCTTTGGAACCCCGTACCTGCAAATGAGGTTCTCAAATATAAACGTAAAAACATCTTTATCACGAATATGCTGTACTGCTTTTACTTCTGCGAGCTTCGTGAAATAATCTGTTGCAACTATCAAGTATCGCCTTTGTCCAAATCCAGGTATAAATGGTCCAACAATATCCAACCCCCATTTACCAAAAGGCCAGCAGCTTGTTGAAGAAGTTAATGTAGCCCCTGGTGCATGAATTCTTTTACCATGTCGTTGGCATTCCTTGCATCTTCGTACGAACAATTTTGCGTCTGTATGCATATAAGGCCAGTAATATCCTTGTATCTTTGCTCTATATGCTAGAGATCTTCCCCCACTATGATTGCCAGCTTCTCCTCCATGTAACATCTTCAATATCTTTTCTCCTTCTTCGCGAGTTAAGCACCGAGAGGTGGTCCACTAAAAGATTTTCTCAGATAAAATTCCTTCTCGCAACTCATAGTTTGTTGCACGACTCTTTAATTTATGTGCTTCTAGTCTGTTCCTGGATGTTTCTCCTGTTGCGGGGTATTCATGAATTTCTTTTCTCCAATCTGCGATGCTGTTTGATAACTCTCTTTCTACTTCCATCGCAACAGCTTCTTCAATTTCTTTCTCTTTGTCCACTGATGGGTTTTGAATTGTTTGTATTTGGATATTTCTTGTATTTGGATTTGTCATCATGCTTGGAATAAATGCAAAAGCATCTGCGAGACGGTTATATTTTCTTGATATATGTCTCCATTTTAATTTTGGTATCTTCGCAGATAATTCCTCAATGAGTTTCTTGTATTTCTTCAAAGAAGATTCATTTGTGGTATATTCCCCTTTAATTTGACAAATCACTAATTGTGAATCACTTGTTATCCTTATACTTTCAAGCTTCTTTTCTATTGCGATCTTTAATGCATGCACTACAGCTTCGTACTCTGTTTCGTTGTTCGTGGATGCAAATTCTAGTCTGAATGAGAATGCTGTTCTATCTCCTTCTGGTGAAATAAACATGACTCCAATTCCATTTCCCTCACTATTGGATGATCCATCCACCAGAATTTCCCATCTATCAGGCTCTGTTAACAAGTCTTTTGGATTTCCAAATTCTTCTTCAACATCCATCATTTCCTCTACTTCTTCATCTTCTTCCAAAGGAAATTCTGCCAAAAAATCTGCGACAACTTGTGATTTTTGCGATGATAACACTTCGTATTTTATCTTGTAATGGTTTACTTGTGCATTCCACCTTTCTATTCTTCCTGACCTTTTTGTATTCTTCATGACTGATTCAATTGGGACTTTGGTTACCACTTTTATTACATGTGCTTGAAAGTATATTCGCAACTTGAATGATGCATAAACCAAGGCTAAGATTAACTTCTCCATTTTAGAATAATTCTTTTCTGCTGCATTAAAGGTTTTACTAATGTAGTAAATGGGCCTTTCTACTCCTGCGTCTGCTCGTAACAGAACTGCACTTAGAGCATATGGAGTTGTTGCGAGGTATACCAATAATTCTTCGTTTTTCTCTGGTTTCTGTAGTATAGATGTATTTGCGAGGTATTCTTTGATTCCTTGAAAAGCTTTTTCACATTCATCAGTCCATTTGAATTTTGCTCCCTTCTTAAGTATGTTGAAAAAATGCTTGCACTTATCGACATTCGCGAAATAAATCTCCCAAGTGAAGCCAAGAGTCCATTTAGTTTTTGTACTTCTTTTACCGTTGCAGTGTTGGCATGTCACGAACTGCTTGGACCTTTTCTGGATCAACTTGTATTCCCTCCTTCGATACTATGTATCCCAAGAACTTTCCAGATGAAACCCCAATTATACATTTCTCAGGATTTAATTTGATGTTGAACTTTCTCATTTGCTCAAATATTTCCTTCAAATCTTGCACATGGTCTTTAGCTTCCTTGCTTTTTATCAACATATCATATACATATACCTCCAAAGTTTTATGTATCCACTTCGCGAACACTTTTTCAACCATACGTTGATATGTAGCACCCGCATTCCGCAAACCAAATGGCATCTTCACATAACAATACAAACCCCTTGGAGCAAAAAAGGCAGTATGTTCTTGATCTTCTTCTGCGAGTGATATTTGATTATACCCTTTATATCCATCAAGTGAAGTGACTCTATCATGACCTGCAGCTGATTCCACCATTTGTGGTATATCTGGTAATGGAAAACTATCTTTGGGACATGCCTTGTTTAGATCAGTGAAATCTATGCAAATTCTTATTCCTTTATTATTTTTCGGAACAATGACCATATTCGCAATCCATTCTGGATATTTTGCTTCCCTTATGATCCCTGCATCCAACATCTTTTGTAATTCTTCTTCTATCTGTACATGATAATTTTGTGATATCTTCCTTATTCTTTGTTTGAATGGTCTTATATTTTTATATATATTCAATCTATGACATGCCACTGATGGATCAATTCCTGGTATCTCATCTACACTTCCTGCGAAGATATCTTTATATTCTCGCAAAAGATCAGTAGTCCTTTTTTCTTCTTCTTCATCCATCTTAGTTCCAATTCGTAAGAATAAAGGCTCTTCTTTACTTCCAATATTTATTTCTTTAGTTGGTTCAGCTGCAACATAGCTTGGACTTTGCTCCCCCATGGGTGTTGGTTCTTTAATTATTTTTGCTAGTTCCCCTTATTTTTCTGGAATTTCATTTGGTATACCTCTCCCTTCCTTTGCTATTATTGTATACACTCGGAATTCTTCTTCTTTTCTTGTTTCCTTCGCAAGTTTCCTACGAAGTTGTTTCTTTCTTGCTCTTCCTCCGCATTGTGTTACTTCAATTTGATAACAAAATTTTGCACTATCAAGATCTCCTTTTATTTCTTGAATTCCATTTGGTGTAGGAAATTTGATTTTTTGATGTAATGTTGAAGCAACAGCTTTGATCGCATGAATCCACGGCCTTCCTATCAGCATGTTATATGGAGATTCCATATCTATCACATACAAGATTACACGTGTTTCGATTTCTCCTAGTAATACTCGCAGCACTATTTCTCCTTTAGATTTTGTTGTAGATTTCCCTAATCCATGAATAAGACACTTTGAATTTATGATTTCTTCATCTCTAATTCCCATCCCCTTAAGTGCATGATAGAATATAATATTAACAGAACTCCCCTGTATCAACCAAAATTCGGTTTAATTTCCATTTTTCTTCAGCTTTCTTATCTTCTAGCATGATTGGCAATGTGATCACCAATGGTGAAGTGTGGTTCAAGTCTTCATTTGGAATTTTTGCTACTGAAAATGTGATTTTCTGCTTTTCCCATTCTTCTAAAGTTGTCATCTTTTCTTCCTCCATGATCTTTCTTCCTCTACAATCTCGCTTGTATATTTTTCCCTTCATATTACTATGAAATTCATCAATCATTGTCTACGTGATCATATTACATTCTTCTTTTTGCCATCTCCATCTATTGACTTCATTTGATCTTCAAATTTTCCACAATTCCCTCAAATTTAGGCTACCACAATTCTCAAGTCCCTGTTTCTAGCGCCAATTATGTAGTTGCAGAATAACCTACAACTACACCCTCAATAGAATTAGTAAAAACTCAAGAAGTTCTTGATGATGAATAACAATTTTCTTATTAATGTTCTCAATTGATCACAAAGAAGTATCTAAATGGAATTAGAATAGTTACAACTTTCTCTATTCTCTTTCCTAAAATATTTTCTAACACTCACTAAAAGAACCTCTCGAATTTTACATTTGAACTCCTATTTATAGTAAAACTTTATACAGCTGTACAGGAGTTACGAAGTATCGCAACTCATACTCGTAAAATTACTCCATCCTCGCAAAACTTCATATTTCTCTGCGCTTCTTCTATCATCGTAACATTTTATAACTCTTTTCTCCCGATACTCGTGAACTATTATCTTGCGATATTCAGTACTTACACAGTTCATCCGAGTGAGACACTCGGGTCTAACTCATGTAATATACAAACCCGGGATGACAAAAACACATATAATCCATCCTCAGTTCATTCGAGTGAGAAACTCGGGTCTAATTAGTGTAATATAAAAACCCGAGATGATAAAAACACATATAATCCATCCTCAGTTCATCCGAGTGAGACACTCGGGTCTAATTAGTGTAGTATATAAACCCGGGATGATAAAAACACATATAATCCATCCTCAGTTCATCCGAGTGAGAAACTCGGGTCTAATTAGTATAATATACAAACCCGGGATGATAAAAACACATATAATCCATCCTCAGTTCATCCGAGTGAGGAACTCGGGTCTAATTAGTGTAATATATAAACCCGGGATGATAAAAACACATATAATCCATCCTCAGTTCATCCGAGTGAGAAACTCGGGTCTAATTAGTGTAATATACAAACCCGGGATGATAAGAAACACCTATAATCCATCCTCAGTTCATCCGAGTGAGACACTCGGGTCTAACTCATGTAATATACAACTCCGTGATGATAAAAACACATATAATCTGTCCTCAGTTCATCCGAGTGAGAAACTCGGGTCTAATTAGTGTAATATACAAACCCGGGATGATAAAAACACATATAATCCATCCTCAGTTCATCCGAGTGAGACACTCAGGTCTAACTCATGTAATATACAAACCCGTGATGATAAAAACACATATAATCCATCCTCAGTTCATCCGAGTGAGACACTCGGGTATAACTAATTTAATATACATACCCGGGATGATAAAAACACATATAATCCAACCTAAGTTTAGGCGAGTGAGACACTCGGGTCTAACTCATGTAATATACAAACCCGGGATGATAAAAACACATATAATCCATCCTCAGTTCATCCGAGTGAGACACTCGGGTCTAACTCATGTAATATACAAACCCGGGATGATAAAAACTCATATAATCTATCCTCAGTTTATCCGAGTGAGACAATCGTGTCTAACTCATGTAATATACAAACTCGGGATGATAAAAACACATATAATCCATCCTTAGTTCATCCGAGTGAGACACTCGGGTCTAATTAGTGTAATATACAAACCCGGGATGATAAAAACACATATAATCCGTCCTCAGTTCATCCGAGTGAGAAACTCGGGTCTAATTAGTGTAATATACAAACCCGGGATGATAAAAACACATATAATCCATCCTCAGTTCATCCGAGTGAGACACTCGGGTCTAACTCATGTAATATACAAACCCGTGATGATAAAAATACATATAATCTGTCCTCAGTTCATCCGAGTGAGAAACTCGGGTCTAATTAGTGTAATATACAAACCCGGGATGATAAAAACACATATAATCCATCCTCAGTTCATCCGAGTGAGACACTCGGGTCTAATTAGTGTAATATACAAACCCGGGATGATAAGAAACACTTATAATCCATCCTCAGTTCATCCGAGTGAGACACTCGGGTCTAACTCATGTAATATACAAACCCGTGATGATAAAAACACATATAATCCATCCTCAGTTCATCCGAGTGAGACACTCGGGTATAACTAATGTAATATACATACCCGGGATGATAAAAACACATATAATCCATCCTCAGTTTAGGCGAGTGAGACACTCGGGTCTAACTCATGTAATATACAAACCCGGGATGATAAAAACACATATAATCCATCCTCAGTTCATCCGAGTGAGACACTCGGGTCTAACTCATGTAATATACAAACCCGGGATGATAAAAACTCATATAATCCATCCTCAGTTCATCCAAGTGAGACACTCGTGTCTAACTCATGTAATATACAAACCAGGGATGATAAAAACACATATAATCCATCCTCAGTTTAGGCGAGTGAGACACTCGGGTGTAATTAGTGTAATATACAAATCCGGGATGATAAAAACACATATAATCCGTCCTCAGTTCATTCGAGTGAGAAACTAGGGTCTAATTAGTGTAATATACAAACCCGGGATTATAAAAACACATATAATCTATCCTCAGTTCATCCGAGTGAGACACTAGGGTCTAATTAGTGTAATATACAAACCCGGGATGATAAGAAACACCTATAATCCATCCT
This sequence comes from Papaver bracteatum, assembly GCA_023529315.1. Classification (NCBI taxonomy): domain Eukaryota; kingdom Viridiplantae; phylum Streptophyta; class Magnoliopsida; order Ranunculales; family Papaveraceae; genus Papaver; species Papaver bracteatum. The sequence continues at coordinate 257,318 of JAJJWX010003231.1, read as the reverse complement.
CAGTTCATCCGAGTGAGACACTCGGGTCTAACTCATGTAATATACAACTCCGTGATGATAAAAACACATATAATCTGTCCTCAGTTCATCCGAGTGAGAAACTCGGGTCTAATTAGTGTAATATACAAACCCGGGATGATAAAAACACATATAATCAATCCTCAGTTCATCCGAGTGAGACACTCAGGTCTAACTCATGTAATATACAAACCCGTGATGATAAAAACACATATAATCCATCCTCAGTTCATCCGAGTGAGACACTCGGGTATAACTAATTTAATATACATACCCGGGATGATAAAAACACATATAATCCAACCTAAGTTTAGGCGAGTGAGACACTCGGGTCTAACTCATGTAATATACAAACTCGGGATGATAAAAACACATATAATCCATCCTCAGTTCATCCGAGTGAGACACTCGGGTATAACTCATGTAATATACAAACCCGGATGATAAAAACACATATAATCCATCCTCGGTTCATCCGAGTGAGACACTCGGGTCTAACTCATGTAATATACAAACCCGGATGATAAAAACTCATATAATCCATCCTCGGTTCATCCGAGTGAGACACTCGTGTCTAACTCATGTAATATACAAACCCGGATGATAAAAACTCATATAATCCATCCTCAGTTCATCCGAGTGAGACACTCGTGTCTAACTCATGTAATATACAAACCAGGGATGATAAAAACACATATAATCCATCCTCAGTTTAGGCGAGTGAGACACTCGGGTGTAATTAGTGTAATATACAAATCCGGGATGATAAAAACACATATAATCCGTCCTCAGTTCATCCGAGTGAGAAACTAGGGTCTAATTAGTGTAATATACAAACCCGGGATTATAAAAACACATATAATCTATCCTCAGTTCATCCGAGTGAGACACTCGGGTCTAATTAGTGTAATATACAAACCCGAGATGATAAGAAACACCTATAATCCATCCTCAATTCATCCGAGTGAGACACTCGGGTCTAACTCATGTAATATACAAACCCGTGATGATAAAAACACATATAATCCATCCTCAGTTCATCCGAGTGAGAAACTCGGGTCTAATTAGTGTAATATACAAACCCGGGATGATAAAAACACATATAATTCATCCTCAGTTCATCCGAGTGAGACACTCGGATCTAATTAGTGTAATATACAAACCCGGGATGATAAGAAACACTTATAATCCATCCTCAGTTCATCCGAGTGAGACACTCGGGTCTAACTCATGTAATATACAAAACCGTGACGATAAAAACACATATAATCCATCCTCAGTTCATCCGAGTGAGACACTCGGGTATAACTAATGTAATATACATACCCGGGATGATAAAAACACATATAATCCATCCTCAGTTTAGGCGAGTGAGACACTCGGGTCTAACTCATGTAATATACAAACCCGAGATGATAAAAACACATATAATCCATCCTCAGTTCATCCGAGTGAGACACTCGGGTCTAACTCATGTGTAATATACAAACCCGGGATGATAAAAACTCATATAATCTATCCTCAGTTCATCCGAGTGAGACACTCGTGTCTAACTCATGTAATATACAAACCCGGGATGATAAAAACACATATAATCCATCCTTAGTTCATCCGAGTGAGACACTCGGGTCTAATTAGTGTAATATACAAACCCGGGATGATAAAAACACATATAATCCGTCCTCAGTTCATCCGAGTGAGAAACTCGGGTCTAATTAGTGTAATATACAAACCCGGGATGATAAAAACACATATAATCCATCCTCAGTTCATCCGAGTGAGACACTCGGGTCTAACTCATGTAATATACAAACCCGTGATGATAAAAATACATATAATCTGTCCTCAGTTCATCCGAGTGAGAAACTCGGGTCTAATTAGTGTAATATACAAACACGGGATGATAAAAACACATATAATCCATCCTCAGTTCATCCGAGTGAGACACTCGGGTCTAATTAGTGTAATATACAAACCCGGGATGATAAGAAACACTTATAATCCATCCTCAGTTCATCCGAGTGAGACACTCGGGTCTAACTCATGTAATATACAAACCCGTGATGATAAAAACACATATAATCCATCCTCAGTTCATCCGAGTGAGACACTCGGGTATAACTAATGTAATATACATACCCGGGATGATAAAAACACATATAATCCATCCTCAGTTTAGGCGAGTGAGACACTCGGGTCTAACTCATGTAATATACAAACCCGGGATGATAAAAACACATATAATCCATCCTCAGTTCATCCGAGTGAGACACTCGGGTCTAACTCATGTAATATACAAACCCGGATGATAAAAACTCATATAATCCATCCTCAGTTCATCCGAGTGAGACACTCGTGTCTAACTCATGTAATATACAAACCAGGATGATAAAAACACATATAATCCATCCTCAGTTTAGGCGAGTGAGACACTCGGGTGTAATTAGTGTAATATACAAATCCGGGATGATAAAAACACATATAATCCGTCCTCGCTTCATCCGAGTGAGAAACTAGGGTCTAATTAGTGTAATATACAAACCCGGGATTATAAAAACACATATAATCTATCCTCAGTTCATCCGAGTGAGACACTCGGGTCTAATTAGTGTAATATACAAACCCGAGATGATAAGAAACACCTATAATCCATCCTCAGTTCATCCGAGTGAGACACTCGGGTCTAACTCATGTAATATACAAACCCGTGATGATAAAAACACATATAATCTGTCCTCGTTCATCCGAGTGAGAAACTCGGGTCTAATTAGTGTAATATACAAACCCGGATGATAAAAATACATATAATCCATCCTCAGTTCATCCGAGTGAGACACTCGGGTCTAATTAGTGTAATATACAAACCCGGGATGATAAGAAACACTTATAATCCATCCTCAGTTCATCCGAGTGAGACAATCGGGTCTAACTCATGTAATATACAAACCCGTGATGATAAAAACACATATAATCCATCCTCAGTTCATCCGAGTGAGACACTCGGGTATAACTAATTTAATATACATACCCGGGATGATAAAAACACATATAATCCAACCTCAGTTTAGGCGAGTGAGAAACTCGGGTCTAACTCATGTAATATACAAACTCGGGATGATAAAAACACATATAATCCATCCTCAGTTCATCCGAGTGAGACACTCGGGTATAACTCATGTAATATACAAACCCGGGATGATAAAAACACATATAATCCATCCTCAGTTCATCCGAGTGATACACTCGGGTCTAACTCATGTAATATACAAACCCGGGATGATAAAAACACATATAATCCATCCTCAGTTCATCCGAGTGAGACACTCGTGTCTAACTCATGTAATATACAAACCAGGGATGATAAAAACACATATAATCCATCCTCAGTTTAGGCGAGTGAGACACTCGGGTGTAATTAGTGTAATATACAAATCCGGGATGATAAAAACACATATAATCCGTCCTCAGTTCATCCGAGTGAGAAACTAGGGTCTAATTAGTGTAATATACAAACCCGGGATTATAAAAACACATATAATCTATCCTCAGTTCATCCGAGTGAGACACTCGGGTCTAATTAGTGTAATATACAAACCCGGGATGATAAGAAACACCTATAATCCATCCTCAGTTCATCCGAGTGAGACACTCGGGTATAACTAATTTAATATACATACCCGGGATGATAAAAACACATATAATCCAACCTAAGTTTAGGCGAGTGAGACACTCGGGTCTAACTCATGTAATATACAAACTCGGGATGATAAAAACACATATAATCCATCCTCAGTTCATCCGAGTGAGACACTCGGGTATAACTCATGTAATATACAAACCCGGGATGATAAAAACACATATAATCCATCCTCAGTTCATCCGAGTGAGACACTCGGGTCTAACTCATGTAATATACAAACCCGGGATGATAAAAACTCATATAATCCATCCTCAGTTCATCCGAGTGAGACACTCGTGTCTAACTCATGTAATATACAAACCCGGGATGATAAAAACTCATATAATCCATCCTCAGTTCATCCGAGTGAGACACTCGTGTCTAACTCATGTAATATACAAACCAGGGATGATAAAAACACATATAATCCATCCTCAGTTTAGGCGAGTGAGACACTCGGGTGTAATTAGTGTAATATACAAATCCGGGATGATAAAAACACATATAATCCGTCCTCAGTTCATCCGAGTGAGAAACTAGGGTCCAATTAGTGTAATATACAAACCCGGGATTATAAAAACACATATAATCTATCCTCAGTTCATCCGAGTGAGACACTCGGGTCTAATTAGTGTAATATACAAACCCGGGATGATAAGAAACACCTATAATCCATCCTCAATTCATCCGAGTGAGACACTCGGGTCTAACTCATGTAATATACAAACCCGTGATGATAAAAACACATATAATCTGTCCTCGTTCATCCGAGTGAGAAACTCGGGTCTAATTAGTGTAATATACAAACCGGGATGATAAAAACACATATAATTCATCCTCAGTTCATCCGAGTGAGACACTCGGATCTAATTAGTGTAATATACAAACCCGGGATGATAAGAAACACTTATAATCCATCCTCAGTTCATCCGAGTGAGACACTTGGGTCTAACTCATGTAATATACAAAACCGTGATGATAAAAACACATATAATCCATCCTCAGTTCATCCGAGTGAGACACTCGGGTATAACTAATGTAATATACATACCCGGGATGATAAAAACACATATAATCCATCCCCAGTTTAGGCGAGTGAGACACTCGGGTCTAACTCATGTAATATACAAACCCGGGATGATAAAAACACATATAATCCATCCTCAGTTCATCCGAGTGAGACACTCGGGTCTAACTCATGTAATATACAAACCCGGGATGATAAAAACTCATATAATCTATCCTCAGTTCATCCGAGTGAGACACTCGTGTCTAACTCATGTAATATACAAACTCGGATGATAAAAACACATATAATCCATCCTTAGTTCATCCGAGTGAGACACTGGGTCTAATTAGTGTAATATACAAACCCGGATGATAAAAACACATATAATCCGTCCTCGGTTCATCCGAGTGAGAAACTCGGGTCTAATTAGTGTAATATACAAACCCGGGATGATAAAAACACATATAATCCATCCTCAGTTCATCCGAGTGAGACACTCGGGTCTAACTCATGTAATATACAAACCCGTGATGATAAAAACACATATAATCTGTCCTCAGTTCATCCGAGTGAGAAACTCGGGTCTAATTAGTGTAATATACAAACCCGGGATGATAAAAACACATATAATCCATCCTCAGTTCATCCGAGTGAGACACTCGGGTCTAATTAGTGTAATATACAAACCCGGGATGATAAGAAACACTTATAATCCATCCTCAGTTCATCCGAGTGAGACACTCGGGTCTAACTCATGTAATATACAAACCCGTGATGATAAAAACACATATAATCCATCCTCAGTTCATCCGAGTGAGACACTCATACCGGTATAACTAATGTAATATACATACCCGGGATGATAAAAACACATATAATCCATCCTCGGTTTAGGCGAGTGAGACACTCGGGTCTAACTCATGTAATATACAAACCCGGGATGATAAAAACTCATATAATCCATCCTCAGTTCATCCGAGTGAGACACTCGTGTCTAACTCATGTAATATACAAACCAGGGATGATAAAAACACATATAATCCATCCTCAGTTTAGGCGAGTGAGACACTCGGGTGTAATTAGTGTAATATACAAATCCGGGATGATAAAAACACATATAATCCGTCCTCAGTTCATTCGAGTGAGAAACTAGGGTCTAATTAGTGTAATATACAAACCCGGGATTATAAAAACACATTTAATCTATCCTCAGTTCATCCGAGTGAGACACTCGGGTCTAATTAGTGTAATATACAAACCCGGGATGATAAGAAACACCTATAATACATCCTCAGTTCATCCGAGTGAGACACTCGGGTCTAACTCATGTAATATACAAACCCGTGATGATAAAAACACATATAATCTGTCCTCAGTTCATCCGAGTGAGACACTCGGGTATAACTAATTTAATATACATACCCGGGATGATAAAAACACATATAATCCAACCTAAGTTTAGGCGAGTGAGACACTCGGGTCTAACTCATGTAATATACAAACCCGGGATGATAAAAACTCATATAATCCATCCTCAGTTCATCCGAGTGAGACACTCGTGTCTAACTCATGTAATATACAAACCCGGGATGATAAAAACTCATATAATCCATCCTCGGTTCATCCGAGTGAGACACTCGTGTCTAACTCATGTAATATACAAACCGGGATGATAAAAACACATATAATCCATCCTCAGTTTAGGCGAGTGAGACACTCGGGTGTAATTAGTGTAATATACAAATCCGGGATGATAAAAACACATATAATCCGTCCTCAGTTCATTCGAGTGAGAAACTAGGGTCTAATTAGTGTAATATACAAACCCGGGATTATAAAAACACATTTAATCTATCCTCAGTTCATCCGAGTGAGACACTCGGGTCTAATTAGTGTAATATACAAACTCGGATGATAAGAAACACCTATAATACATCCTCTTTTCATCCGAGTGAGACACTCGGGTCTAACTCATGTAATATACAAACCCGTGATGATAAAAACACATATAATCTGTCCTCAGTTCATCCGAGTGAGAAACTCGGGTCTAATTAGTGTAATATACAAACCCGGGATGATAAAAACACATATAATCCTAAGTTCATTCGAGTGAGACACTCGGGTCTAACTCATGTAATATACAAACCCGTGATGATAAAAACACATATAATCCATCCTCAGTTCATCCGAGTGAGACACTCGGGTATAACTAATTTAATATACATACCCGGGATGATAAAAACACATATAATCCAACCTAAGTTTAGGCGAGTGAGACACTCGGGTCTAACTCATGTAATATACAAACTCGGGATGATAAAAACACATATAATCCATCCTCAGTTCATCCGAGTGAGACACTCGGGTCTAACTCATGTAATATACAAACCGGGATGATAAAAACACATATAATCCATCCTCAGTTCATCCGAGTGAGACACTCGGGTCTAACTCATGTAATATACAAACCCGGGATGATAAAAACTCATATAATCCATCCTCAGTTCATCCGAGTGAGACACTCGTGTCTAACTCATGTAATATACAAACCCGGGATGATATCCGAGTGAGACACTCGTGTCTAACTCATGTAATATACAAACCAGGGATGATAAAAACACATATAATCCATCCTCAGTTTAGGCGAGTGAGACACTCGGGTGTAATTAGTGTAATATACAAATCCGGGATGATAAAAACACATATAATCCGTCCTCAGTTCATCCGAGTGAGAAACTAGGGTCTAATTAGTGTAATATACAAACTCGGGATTATAAAAACACATATAATCTATCCTCAGTTCATCCGAGTGAGACACTCGGGTCTAATTAGTGTAATATACAAACCCGGGATGATAAGAAATACCTATAATCCATCCTCAATTCATCCGAGTGAGACACTCGGGTCTAACTCATGTAATATACAAAACCGTGATGATAAAAACACATATAATCTGTCCTCAGTTCATCCGAGTGAGAAACTCGGGTCTAATTAGTGTAATATACAAACCCGGATGATAAAAACACATATAATTCATCCTCGGTTCATCCGAGTGAGACACTCGGATCTAATTAGTGTAATATACAAACCCGGGATGATAAGAAACACTTATAATCCATCCTCGTTCATCCGAGTGAGACACTCGGGTCTAACTCATGTAATATACAAAACCGTGATGATAAAAACACATATAATCCATCCTCAGTTCATCCGAGTGAGACACTCGGGTATAACTAATGTAATATACATACCCGGGATGATAAAAACACATATAATCCATCCCCAGTTTAGGCGAGTGAGACACTCGGGTCTAACTCATGTAATATACAAACCCGGGATGATAAAAACACATATAATCCATCCTCAGTTCATCCGAGTGAGACACTCGGGTCTAACTCATGTAATATACAAACCCGGATGATAAAAACTCATATAATCTATCCTCGGTTCATCCGAGTGAGACACTCGTGTCTAACTCATGTAATATACAAACCCGGATGATGAAAAACTCATATAATCCATCCTCAGTTCATCCGAGTGAGACACTCGTGTCTAACTCATGTAATATACAAACCAGGGATGATAAAAACACATATAATCCATCCTCAGTTTAGGCGAGTGAGACACTCGGGTGTAATTAGTGTAATATACAAATCCGGATGATAAAAACACATATAATCCGTCCTCAGTTCATTCGAGTGAGAAACTAGGGTCTAATTAGTGTAATATACAAACCCGGGATTATAAAAACACATTTAATCTATCCTCAGTTCATCCGAGTGAGACACTCGGGTCTAATTAGTGTAATATACAAACCCGGGATGATAAGAAACACCTATAATACATCCTCAGTTCATCCGAGTGAGACACTCGGGTCTAACTCATGTAATATACAAACCCGTGATGATAAAAACACATATAATCTGTCCTCAGTTCATCCGAGTGAGAAACTCGGGTCTAATTAGTGTAATATACAAACCCGGGATGATAAAAACACATATAATCCATCCTCAGTTCATCCGAGTGAGACACTCGGGTCTAACTCATGTAATATACAAACCCGTGATGATAAAAACACATATAATCCATCCTCAGTTCATCCGAGTGAGACACTCGGGTATAACTAATTTAATATACATACCCGGGATGATAAAAACACATATAATCCAACCTAAGTTTAGGCGAGTGAGACACTCGGGTCTAACTCATGTAATATACAAACTCGGGATGATAAAAACACATATAATCCATCCTCAGTTCATCCGAGTGAGACACTCGGGTATAACTCATGTAATATACAAACCCGGGATGATAAAAACACATATAATCCATCCTCAGTTCATCCGAGTGAGACACTCGGGTCTAACTCATGTAATATACAAACCCGGGATGATAAAAACTCATATAATCCATCCTCAGTTCATCCGAGTGAGACACTCGTGTCTAACTCATGTAATATACAAACCCGGGATGATAAAAACTCATATAATCCATCCTCAGTTCATCCGAGTGAGACACTCGTGTCTAACTCATGTAATATACAAACCAGGGATGATAAAAACACATATAATCCATCCTCAGTTTAGGCGAGTGAGACACTCGGGTGTAATTAGTGTAATATACAAATCCGGGATGATAAAAACACATATAATCCGTCCTCAGTTCATCCGAGTGAGAAACTAGGGTCTAATTAGTGTAATATACAAACCCGGGATTATAAAAACACATATAATCTATCCTCAGTTCATCCGAGTGAGACACTCGGGTCTAATTAGTGTAATATACAAACCCGGGATGATAAGAAATACCTATAATCCATCCTCAATTCATCCGAGTGAGACACTCGGGTCTAACTCATGTAATATACAAAACCGTGATGATAAAAACACATATAATCTGTCCTCAGTTCATCCGAGTGAGAAACTCGGGTCTAATTAGTGTAATATACAAACCCGGGATGATAAAAACACATATAATTCATCCTCAGTTCATCCGAGTGAGACACTCGGATCTAATTAGTGTAATATACAAACCCGGGATGATAAGAAACACTTATAATCCATCCTCAGTTCATCCGAGTGAGACACTCGGGTCTAACTCATGTAATATACAAAACCGTGATGATAAAAACACATATAATCCATCCTCAGTTCATCCGAGTGAGACACTCGGGTATAACTAATGTAATATACATACCCGGGATGATAAAAACACATATAATCCATCCCCAGTTTAGGCGAGTGAGACACTCGGGTCTAACTCATGTAATATACAAACCCGGGATGATAAAAACACATATAATCCATCCTCAGTTCATCCGAGTGAGACACTCGGGTCTAACTCATGTAATATACAAACCCGGGATGATAAAAACTCATATAATCTATCCTCAGTTCATCCGAGTGAGACACTCGTGTCTAACTCATGTAATATACAAACCCGGGATGATAAAAACTCATATAATCCATCCTCAGTTCATCCGAGTGAGACACTCGTGTCTAACTCATGTAATATACAAACCAGGGATGATAAAAACACATATAATCCATCCTCAGTTTAGGCGAGTGAGACACTCGGGTGTAATTAGTGTAATATACAAATCCGGGATGATAAAAACACATATAATCCGTCCTCAGTTCATTCGAGTGAGAAACTAGGGTCTAATTAGTGTAATATACAAACCCGGGATTATAAAAACACATTTAATCTATCCTCAGTTCATCCGAGTGAGACACTCGGGTCTAATTAGTGTAATATACAAACCCGGGATGATAAGAAACACCTATAATACATCCTCAGTTCATCCGAGTGAGACACTCGGGTCTAACTCATGTAATATACAAACCCGTGATGATAAAAACACATATAATCTGTCCTCAGTTCATCCGAGTGAGAAACTCGGGTCTAATTAGTGTAATATACAAACCCGTGATGATAAAAACACATATAATTCATCCTCAGTTCATCCGAGTGAGACACTCGGGTCTAACTCATGTAATATACAAACCCGTGATGATAAAAACACATATAATCCATCCTCAGTTCATCCGAGTGAGACACTCGGGTATAACTAATTTAATATACATACCCGGGATGATAAAAACACATATAATCCAACCTAAGTTTAGGCGAGTGAGACACTCGGGTCTAACTCATGTAATATACAAACTCGGGATGATAAAAACACATATAATCCATCCTCAGTTCATCCGAGTGAGACACTCGGGTATAACTCATGTAATATACAAACCCGGGATGATAAAAACACATATAATCCATCCTCAGTTCATCCGAGTGAGACACTCTGGTCTAACTCATGTAATATACAAACCCGGGATGATAAAAACTCATATAATCCATCCTCAGTTCATCCGAGTGAGACACTCGTGTCTAACTCATGTAATATACAAACCCGGGATGATAAAAACTCATATAATCCATCCTCAGTTCATCCGAGTGAGACACTCGTGTCTAACTCATGTAATATACAAACCAGGGATGATAAAAACACATATAATCCATCCTCAGTTTAGGCGAGTGAGACACTCGGGTGTAATTAGTGTAATATACAAATCCGGGATGATAAAAACACATATAATCCGTCCTCAGTTCATCCGAGTGAGAAACTAGGGTCTAATTAGTGTAATATACAAACCCGGGATTATAAAAACACATATAATCTATCCTCAGTTCATCCGAGTGAGACACTCGGGTCTAATTAGTGTAATATACAAACCCGGGATGATAAGAAATACCTATAATCCATCCTCAATTCATCCGAGTGAGACACTCGGGTCTAACTCATGTAATATACAAAACCGTGATGATAAAAACACATATAATCTGTCCTCAGTTCATCCGAGTGAGAAACTCGGGTCTAATTAGTGTAATATACAAACCCGGGATGATAAAAACACATATAATTCATCCTCAGTTCATCCGAGTGAGACACTCGGATCTAATTAGTGTAATATACAAACCCGGGATGATAAGAAACACTTATAATCCATCCTCAGTTCATCCGAGTGAGACACTCGGGTCTAACTCATGTAATATACAAAACCGTGATGATAAAAACACATATAATCCATCCTCAGTTCATCCGAGTGAGACACTCGGGTATAACTAATGTAATATACATACCCGGGATGATAAAAACACATATAATCCATCCCCAGTTTAGGCGAGTGAGACACTCGGGTCTAACTCATGTAATATACAAACCCGGGATGATAAAAACACATATAATCCATCCTCAGTTCATCCGAGTGAGACACTCGGGTCTAACTCATGTAATATACAAACCCGGGATGATAAAAACTCATATAATCTATCCTCAGTTCATCCGAGTGAGACACTCGTGTCTAACTCATGTAATATACAAACCCGGGATGATAAAAACACATATAATCCATCCTTAGTTCATCCGAGTGAGACACTCGGGTCTAATTAGTGTAATATACAAACCGGGATGATAAAAACACATATAATCCGTCCTCAGTTCATCCGAGTGAGAAACTAGGGTCTAATTAGTGTAATATACAAACCCGGGATGATAAAAACACATATAATCCATCCTCAGTTCATCCGAGTGAGACACTCGGGTCTAACTCATGTAATATACAAACCCGTGATGATAAAAATACATATAATCTGTCCTCAGTTCATCCGAGTGAGAAACTCGGGTCTAATTAGTGTAATATACAAACACGGGATGATAAAAACACATATAATCCATCCTCAGTTCATCCGAGTGAGACACTCGGGTCTAATTAGTGTAATATACAAACCCGGGATGATAAAAACACTTATAATCCATCCTCAGTTCATCCGAGTGAGACACTCGGGTCTAACTCATGTAATATACAAACCCGTGATGATAAAAACACATATAATCCATCCTCAGTTCATCCGAGTGAGACACTCGGGTATAACTAATGTAATATACATACCCGGGATGATAAAAACACATATAATCCATCCTCAGTTTAGGCGAGTGAGACACTCGGGTCTAACTCATGTAATATACAAACCCGGGACGATAAAAACACATATAATCCATCCTCAGTTCATCCGAGTGAGACACTCGGGTCTAACTCATGTAATATACAAACCCGGGATGATAAAAACTCATATAATCCATCCTCAGTTCATCCGAGTGAGACACTCGTGTCTAACTCATGTAATATACAAACCAGGGATGATAAAAACACATATAATCCATCCTCAGTTTAGGCGAGTGAGACACTCGGGTGTAATTAGTGTAATATACAAATCCGGATGATAAAAACACATATAATCCGTCCTCAGTTCATCCGAGTGAGAAACTAGGGTCTAATTAGTGTAATATACAAACCCGGGATTATAAAAACACATATAATCTATCCTCGGTTCATCCGAGTGAGACACTCGGGTCTAATTAGTGTAATATACAAACCCGGATGATAAGAAACACCTATAATCCATCCTCAGTTCATCCGAGTGAGACACTCGGGTCTAACTCATGTAATATACAAACCCGTGATGATAAAAACACATATAATCTGTCCTCAGTTCATCCGAGTGAGAAACTCGGGTCTAATTAGTGTAATATACAAACCCGGGATGATAAAAACACATATAATCCATCCTCAGTTCATCCGAGTGAGACACTCGGGTCTAATTAGTGTAATATACAAACCCGGGATGATAAGAAACACTTATAATCCATCCTCAGTTCATCCGAGTGAGACAATCGGGTCTAACTCATGTAATATACAAACCCGTGATGATAAAAACACATATAATCCATCCTCAGTTCATCCGAGTGAGACACTCGGGTATAACTAATTTAATATACATACCCGGGATGATAAAAACACATATAATCCAACCTCAGTTTAGGCGAGTGAGACACTCGGGTCTAACTCATGTAATATACAAACTCGGGATGATAAAAACACATATAATCCATCCTCAGTTCATCCGAGTGAGACACTCGGGTATAACTCATGTAATATACAAACCGGGATGATAAAAACACATATAATCCATCCTCAGTTCGTCCGAGTGATACACTCGGGTCTAACTCATGTAATATACAAACCCGGGATGATAAAAACACATATAATCCATCCTCAGTTCATCCGAGTGAGACACTCGTGTCTAACTCATGAAATATACAAACCAGGGATGATAAAAATACATATAATCCATCCTCAGTTTATCCGAGTGAGACACTCGGGTGTAATTAGTGTAATATACAAATCCGGGATGATAAAAACACATATAATCCGTCCTCGGTTCATCCGAGTGAGAAACTAGGGTCTAATTAGTGTAATATACAAACCCGGGATTATAAAAACACATATAATCTATCCTCAGTTCATCCGAGTGAGACACTCGGGTCTAATTAGTGTAATATACAAACCCGGGATGATAAGAAACACCTATAATCCATCCTCAGTTCATCCGAGTGAGACACTCGGGTATAACTAATTTAATATACATACCCGGGATGATAAAAACACATATAATCCAACCTAAGTTTAGGCGAGTGAGACACTCGGGTCTAACTCATGTAATATACAAACTCGGGATGATAAAAACACATATAATCCATCCTCAGTTCATCCGAGTGAGAAACTAGGGTCTAATTAGTGTAATATACAAACCCGGGATGATAAAAACACATATAATCCATCCTCAGTTCATCCGAGTGAGACACTCGGGTCTAATTAGTGTAATATACAAACCCGGGATGATAAAAACACATATAATCCATCCTCAGTTCATCCGAGTGAGACACTCGTGTCTAACTCATGTAATATACAAACCCGGGATGATAAAAACTCATATAATCCATCCTCAGTTCATCCGAGTGAGACACTCGTGTCTAACTCATGTAATATACAAACTAGGGATGATAAAAACACATATAATCCATCCTCAGTTTAAGCGAGTGAGACACTCGGGTGTAATTAGTGTAATATACAAATCCGGGATGATAAAAACACATATAATCCGTCCTCAGTTCATCCGAGTGAGAAACTAGGGTCCAATTAGTGTAATATACAAACCCGGGATTATAAAAACACATATAATCTATCCTCAGTTCATCCGAGTGAGACACTCGGGTCTAATTAGTGTAATATACAAACCCGGGATGATAAGAAACACCTATAATCCATCCTCAATTCATCCGAGTGAGACACTCGGGTCTAACTCATGTAATATACAAACCCGTGATGATAAAAACACATATAATCTGTCCTCAGTTCATCCGAGTGAGAAACTCGGGTCTAATTAGTGTAATATACAAAACCGGGATGATAAAAACACATATAATTCATCCTCAGTTCATCCGAGTGAGACACTCGGATCTAATTAGTGTAATATACAAACCCGGGATGATAAGAAACACTTATAATCCATCCTCAGTTCATCCGAGTGAGACACTCGGGTCTAACTCATGTAATATACAAAACCGTGATGATAAAAACACATATAATCCATCCTCAGTTCATCCGAGTGAGACACTCGGGTATAACTAATGTAATATACATACCCGGGATGATAAAAACACATATAATCCATCCTCAGTTTAGGCGAGTGAGACACTCGGGTATAACTCATGTAATATACAAACCCGGGATGATAAAAACACATATAATCCATCCTCAGTTCATCCGAGTGAGACACTCGGGTCTAACTCATGTAATATACAAACCCGGGATGATAAAAACTCATATAATCTATCCTCAGTTCATCCGAGTGAGACACTCGTGTCTAACTCATGTAATATACAAACCCGGGATGATAAAAACACATATAATCCATCCTTAGTTCATCCGAGTGAGACACTCGGGTCTAATTAGTGTAATATACAAACCCGGGATGATAAAAACACATATAATCCATCCTCAGTTCATCCGAGTGAGACACTCGGGTCTAACTCATGTAATATACAAACCCGTGATGATAAAAATACATATAATCCATCCTCAGTTCATCCGAGTGAGAAACTTGGGTCTAATTAGTGTAATATACAAACCCGGGATGATAAAAACACATATAATCCATCCTCAGTTCATCCGAGTGAGACACTCGGGTCTAATTAGTGTAATATACAAACCCGGGATGATAAAAACACTTATAATCCATCCTCAGTTCATCCGAGTGAGACACTCGGGTCTAACTCATGTAATATACAAACCCGGGATGATAAAAACACATATAATCCATCCTCAGTTCATCCGAGTGAGACACTCGGGTATAACTAATGTAATATACATACCCGGGATGATAAAAACACATATAATCCATCCTCAGTTTAGGCGAGTGAGACACTCGGGTCTAACTCATGTAATATACAAACCCGGGATGATAAAAACACATATAATCCATCCTCAGTTCATCCGAGTGAGACACTCGTGTCTAACTCATGTAATATACAAACCCGGGATGATAAAAACTCATATAATCCATCCTCAGTTCATCCGAGTGAGACACTCGTGTCTAACTCATGTAATATACAAACCAGGGATGATAAAAACACATATAATCCATCCTCAGTTTAGGCGAGTGAGACACTCGGGTGTAATTAGTGTAATATACAAATCCGGGATGATAAAAACACATATAATCCGTCCTCAGTTCATCCGAGTGAGAAACTAGGGTCTAATTAGTGTAATATACAAACCCGGGATTATAAAAACACATATAATCTATCCTCAGTTCATCCGAGTGAGACACTCGGGTCTAATTAGTGTAATATACAAACCCGGGATGATAAGAAACACCTATAATCCATCCTCAGTTCATCCGAGTGAGACACTCGGGTCTAACTCATGTAATATACAAACCCGTGATGATAAAAACACATATAATCTGTCCTCAGTTCATCCGAGTGAGAAACTCGGGTCTAATTAGTGTAATATACAAACCCGGGATGATAAAAATACATATAATCCATCCTCAGTTCATCCGAGTGAGACACTCGGGTCTAATTAGTGTAATATACAAACCCGGGATGATAAGAAACACTTATAATCCATCCTCAGTTCATCCGAGTGAGACA
The DNA here is from genome assembly GCA_023529315.1 of Papaver bracteatum. Taxonomy (NCBI): domain Eukaryota; kingdom Viridiplantae; phylum Streptophyta; class Magnoliopsida; order Ranunculales; family Papaveraceae; genus Papaver; species Papaver bracteatum. The sequence continues at coordinate 240,554 of JAJJWX010003231.1, read as the reverse complement.
ATCGGGTCTAACTCATGTAATATACAAACCCGTGATGATAAAAACACATATAATCCATCCTCAGTTCATCCGAGTGAGACACTAGGGTATAACTAATTTAATATACATACCCGGGATGATAAAAACACATATAATCCAACCTCAGTTTAGGCGAGTGAGACACTCGGGTCTAACTCATGTAATATACAAACTCGGGATGATAAAAACACATATAATCCATCCTCAGTTCATCCGAGTGAGACACTCGGGTATAACTCATGTAATATACAAACCCGGGATGATAAAAACACATATAATCCATCCTCAGTTCATCCGAGTGATACACTCGGGTCTAACTCATGTAATATACAAACCCGGGATGATAAAAACACATATAATCCATCCTCAGTTCATCCGAGTGAGACACTCGTGTCTAACTCATGTAATATACAAACCAGGGATGATAAAAACACATATAATCCATCCTCAGTTTAGGCGAGTGAGACACTCGGGTGTAATTAGTGTAATATACAAATCCGGGATGATAAAAACACATATAATCCGTCCTCAGTTCATCCGAGTGAGAAACTAGGGTCTAATTAGTGTAATATACAAACCCGGGATGATAAAAACACATATAATATATCCTCAGTTCATCCGAGTGAGACACTCGGGTCTAATTAGTGTAATATACAAACCCGGGATGATAAGAAACACCTATAATCCATCCTCAGTTCATCCGAGTGAGACACTCGGGTCTAACTCATGTAATATACAAACCCGTGATGATAAAAACACATATAATCTGTCCTCAGTTCATCCGAGTGAGAAACTCGGGTCTAATTAGTGTAATATACAAACCCGGGATGATAAAAACACATATAATCCATCCTCAGTTCATCCGAGTGAGACACTCGGGTCTAATTAGTGTAATATACAAACCCGGGATGATAAGAAACACTTATAATCCATCCTCAGTTCATCCGAGTGAGACAATCGGGTCTAACTCATGTAATATACAAACCCGTGATGATAAAAACACATATAATCCATCCTCAGTTCATCCGAGTGAGACACTCGGGTATAACTAATTTAATATACATACCCGGGATGATAAAAACACATATAATCCAACCTCAGTTTAGGCGAGTGAGACACTCGGGTCTAACTCATGTAATATACAAACTCGGGATGATAAAAACACATATAATCCATCCTCAGTTCATCCGAGTGAGACACTCGGGTCTAACTCATGTAATATACAAACCCGTGATGATAAAAACACATATAATCCATCCTCAGTTCATCCGAGTGAGACACTCGGGTATAACTAATTTAATATACATACCCGGGATGATAAAAACACATATAATCCAACCTCAGTTCATCCGAGTGAGACACTCGGGTCTAACTCATGTAATATACAAACTCGGGATGATAAAAACACATATAATCCATCCTCAGTTCATCCGAGTGAGACACTCGGGTATAACTCATGTAATATACAAACCGGGATGATAAAAACACATATAATCCATCCTCAGTTCATCCGAGTGATACACTCGGGTCTAACTCATGTAATATACAAACCCGGGATGATAAAAACACATATAATCCATCCTCAGTCCATCCGAGTGAGACACTCGGGTCTAACTCATGTAATATACAAACCCGAGATGATAAAAACACATATAATCCATCCTCAGTTCATCCGAGTGAGACACTCGGGTCTAATTAGTGTAATATACAAACCCGGGATGATAAGAAACACATATAATATATCCTCAGTTCATCCGAGTGAGACACTCGGGTCTAACTCATGTAATATACAAACTCGGGATGATAAAAACACATATAATCCATCCTCAGTTCAACCGAGTGATACACTCGGGTCTAACTCATGTAATATACAAACCCGGGATGACAAAAACACATATAATCCATCCTCAGTTCATTCGAGTGAGAAACTCGGGTCTAATTAGTGTAATATACAAACCCGAGATGATAAAAACACATATAATCCATCCTCAGTTCATCCGAGTGAGACACTCGGGTCTAATTAGTGTAGTATATAAACCCGGGATGATAAAAACACATATAATCCATCCTCAGTTCATCCGAGTGAGAAACTTGGGTCTAATTAGTATAATATACAAACCCGGGATGATAAAAACACATATAATCCATCCTCAGTTCATCCGAGTGAGGAACTCGGGTCTAATTAGTGTAATATATAAACCCGGGATGATAAAAACACATATAATCCATCCTCAATTCATCCGAGTGAGAAACTCGGGTCTAATTAGTGAAATATACAAACCCGGGATGATAAGAAACACTTATAATCCATCATCAGTTCATCCGAGTGAGACACTCGGGTCTAACTCATATAATATACAAAACCGTGATGATAAAAACACATATAATCCATCCTCAGTTCATCCGAGTGAGACACTCGGGTATAACTAATGTAATATACATACCCGGGATGATAAAAACACATATAATCCATCCCCAGTTTATCCGAGTGAGACACTCGGGTCTAACTCATGTAATATACAAACCCGAGATGATAAAAACACATATAATCCATCCTCAGTTCATCCTAGTGAGACACTCGGGTCTAACTCATGTAATATACAAACCCGGGATGATAAAAACTCATATAATCTATCCTCAGTTCATCCGAGTGAGACACTCGTGTCTAACTCATGTAATATACAAACCCGGGATGATAAAAACACATATAATCCATCCTTAGTTCATCCGAGTGAGACACTCGGGTCTAATTAGTGTAATATACAAACCCGGGATGATAAAAACACATATAATCCGTCCTCAGTTCATCCGAGTGAGAAACTAGGGTCTAATTAGTGTAATATACAAACCCGGGATGATAAAAACACATATAATCCATCCTCAGTTCATCCGAGTGAGACACTCGGGTCTAACTCATGTAATATACAAACCCGTGATGATAAAAACACATATAATCCATCCTCAGTTCATCCGAGTGAGAAACTCGGATCTAATTAGTGTAATATACAAACCCGGGATGATAAAAACACATATAATCCATCCTCAGTTCATCCGAGTGAGACACTCGGGTCTAATTAGTGTAATATACAAACCCGAGATGATAAAAACACTTATAATCCATCCTCAGTTCATCCGAGTGAGACACTCGGGTCTAACTCATGTAATATACAAACCCGTGATGATAAAAACACATATAATCCATCCTCAGTTCATCCGAGTGAGACACTCGGGTATAACTAATGTAATATACATACCCGGGATGATAAAAACACATATAATCCATCCTCAGTTCATCCGAGTGAGACACTCGGGTCTAACTCATGTAATATACAAACCCGAGATGATAAAAACACATATAATCCATCCTCAGTTCATCCGAGTGAGACACTCGGGTCTAACTCATGTAATATACAAACCCGGGATGATAAAAACTCATATAATCCATCCTCAGTTCATCCGAGTGAGACACTCGTGTCTAACTCATGTAATATACAAACCCGGGATGATAAAAACACATATAATCCATCCTTAGTTCATCCGAGTGAGACACTCGGGTGTAATTAGTGTAATATACAAATCCGGGATGATAAAAACACATATAATCCGTCCCCAGTTCATCCGAGTGAGAAACTAGGGTCTAATTAGTGTAATATACAAACTCGGGATTATAAAAACACATATAATCCATCCTCAGTTCATCCGAGTGAGACACTCGGGTCTAATTAGTGTAATATACAAACCCGGGATAATAAGAAGCACCTATAATCCATCCTCAGTTCATCCGAGTGAGACACTCGGGTCTAACTCATGTAATATACAAACCCGTGATGATAAAAACACATATAATCCATCCTCAGTTCATCCGAGTGAGAAACTCGGGTCTAATTAGTGTAATATACAAACCCGGGATGATAAAAACACATATAATCCATCCTCAGTTCATCCGAGTGAGACACTCGGGTCTAATTAGTGTAATATACAAACCCGGGATGATAAGACACACTTATAATCCATCCTCAGTTCATCCGAGTGAGACACTCGGGTCTAACTCATGTAATATACAAACCCGTTATGATAAAAACACATATAATCCATCCTCAGTTCATCCGAGTGAGAAACTCGGGTCTAATTAGTGTAATATACAAACCCGGGATGATAAAAACACATATAATCCATCCTCAGTTCATCCGAGTGAGACACTCGGGTCTAATTAGTGTAATATACAAACCCGGATGATAAAAACACTTATAATCCATCCTCAGTTCATCCGAGTGAGACACTCGGGTCTAACTCATGTAATATACAAACCCGTGATGATAAAAACACATATAATCCATCCTCAGTTCATCCGAGTGAGACACTCGGGTATAACTAATGTAATATACAAACCCGGATGATAAAAACACATATAATCCATCCTCAGTTTAGGCGAGTGAGACACTCGGGTCTAACTCATGTAATATACAAACCCGGGATGATAAAAACACATATAATCCATCCTCAGTTCATCCGAGTGAGACACTCGGTTCTAACTCATATAATATACAAACCCGGGATGATAAAAACTCATATAATCCATCCTCAGTTCATCCGAGTGAGACACTCGTGTCTAACTCATGTAATATACAAACCAGGGATGATAAAAACACATATAATCCATCCTTAGTTCATCCGAGTGAGACACTCGGGTGTAATTAGTGTAATATACAAATCCGGGATGATTAAAACACATATAATCCGTCCTCAGTTCATCCGAGTGAGAAACTAGGGTCTAATTAGTGTAATATACAAACCCGGGATTATAAAAACACATATAATCTATCCTCAGTTCATCCGAGTGAGACACTCGGGTCTAATTAGTGTAATATACAAACCCGGGATGATAAGAAACACCTATAATCCATCCTCAGTTCATCCGAGTGAGACACTCGGGTCTAACTCATGTAATATACAAACCCGTGATGATAAAAACACATATAATCTGTCCTCAGTTCATCCGAGTGAGAAACTCGGGTCTAATTAGTGTAATATACAAACCCGTGATGATAAAAACACATATAATTCATCCTCAGTTAATCCGAGTGAGACACTCGGGTCTAATTAGTGTAATATAGAAACCCGGGATGATAAGAAACACTTATAATCCATCCTCAGTTCATCCGAGTGAGACACTCGGGTCTAACTCATGTAATATACAAACCCGTGATGATAAAAACACATATAATCCATCCTCAGTTCATCCGAGTGAGACACTCGGGTATAACTAATTTAATATACATACCCGGGATGATAAAAACACATATAATCCAACCTCAGTTTAGGCGAGTGAGACACTCGGGTCTAACTCATGTAATATACAAACTCGGGATGATAAAAACACATATAATCCATCCTCAGTTCATCCGAGTGAGACACTCGGGTATAACTCATGTAATATACAAACCCGGGCTGATAAAAACACATATAATCCATCCTCAGTTCATCCGAGTGATACACTCGGGTCTAACTCATGTAATATACAAACCCGGGATGATAAAAACACATATAATCCATCCTTAGTCCATCCGAGTGAGACACTCGGGTCTAACTCATGTAATATACAAACCCGGGATGATAAAAACACATATAATCCATCCTCAGTTCATCCGAGTGAGACACTCGGGTCTAATTAGTGTAATATACAAACCCGGGATGATAAGAAACACATATAATATATCCTCAGTTCATCCGAGTGAGACACTCGGGTCTAACTCATGTAATATACAAACTCGGGATGATAAAAACACATATAATCCATCCTCAGTTCAACCGAGTGAGACACTCGGGTCTAACTCATGTAATATACAAACCCGGGATGACAAAAACACATATAATCCATCCTCAGTTCATTCAAGTGAGAAACTCGGGTCTAATTAGTGTAATATACAAACCCGAGATGATAAAAACACTTATAATCCATCCTCAGTTCATCCGAGTGAGACACTCGGGTCTAATTAGTGTAATATATAAACCCGGATTGATAAAAACACATATAATCCATCCTCAGTTCATCCGAGTGAGAAACTCGGGTCTAATTAGTGTAATATACAAACCCGGGATGATAAAAACACATATAATCCATCCTCAGTTCATCCGAGTGAGACACTCGGGTCTAATTAGTGTAATATACAAACCCGGGATGATAAAAACACATATAATCCATTCTCAGTTCATCCGAGTGAGAAACTCGGGTATAATTAGTGTAATATACAAACCCGGATGATAAAAACACTTATAATCCATCCTCAGTTCATCCGAGTGAGACACTCGGGTCTAACTCATGTAATATACAAAACCGTGATGATAAAAACACATATAATCCATCCTCAGTTCATCCGAGTGAGACACTCGGGTCTAACTAATGTAATATATCATACCCGGGATGATAAAAACACATATAATCCATCCTCAGTTCATCCGAGTGAGACACTCGGGTCTAACTCAGTTCATCCGAGTGAGACACTCGGGTCTAACTCATGTAATATACAAACCCGGGATGATAAAAACTCATATAATCTATCCTCAGTTCATCCGAGTGAGACACTCGTGTCTAACTCATGTAATATACAAACCCGGGATGATAAAAACACATATAATCCATCCTTAGTTCATCCGAGTGAGACACTCGGGTCTAATTAGTGTAATATACAAACCCGGGATGATAAAAACACATATAATCCATCCTCAGTTCATCCGAGTGAGAAACTCGGGTCTAATTAGTGTAATATACAATCCCGGGATGATAAAAACACATATAATCCATCCTCAGTTCATCCGAGTGAGACACTCGGGTCTAACTCATGTAATATACAAACCCATGATGATAAAAACACATATAATCCATCCTCAGTTCATCCGAGTGAGAAACTCGGGTCTAATTAGTGTAATATACAAACCCGGGATGATAAGAAACACTTATAATCCATCCTCAGTTCATCCGAGTGAGACACTCGGGTCTAACTCATGTAATATACAAACCCGTGATGATAAAAACACATATAATCCATCCTCAGTTCATCCGAGTGAGACACTCGGGTATAACTAATGTAATATACAAACCCGGGATGATAAAAACACATATAATCCATCCTCACTTCATCCGAGTGAGACACTGGGTCTAACTCATTTAATATACAAACCCGGGATGATAAAAACACATATAATCCATCCTCAGTTCATCCGAGTGAGACACTCGGGTCTAACTCATGTAATATACAAACCCGGGATGATAAAAACTCATATAATCCATCCTCAGTTCATCCGAGTGAGACACTCGTGTCTAACTCATATAATATACAAACCAGGGATGATAAAAACACATATAATCCATCGTTAGTTCATCCGAGTGAGACACTCGGGTGTAATTAGTGTAATATACAAATCCGGGATGATAAAAACTCATATAATCCGTCCCCAGTTCATCCGAGTGAGAAACTAGGGTCTAATTAGTGTAATATACAAACTCGGGATTATAAAAACACATATAATCTATCCTCAGTTCATCCGAGTGAGACACTCGGGTCTAATTAGTGTAATATACAAACCCGGGATGATAAGAAGAACCTATAATCCATCCTCAGTTCATCCGAGTGAGACACTCGGGTCTAATTAGTGTAATATACAAACCCGGGATGATAAGACACACTTATAATCCATCCTCAGTTCATCCGAGTGAGACACTCGGGTCTAACTCATGTAATATACAAACCCGTGATGATAAAAACACATATAATCCATCCTCAGTTCATCCGAGTGAGACACTCGGGTCTAACTCATGTAATATACAAACCCGGGATGATAAAAACACATATAATCCATCCTCAGTTCATCCGAGTGAGACACTCGTGTCTAACTCATATAATATACAAACCAGGGATGATAAAAACACATATAATCCATCGTTAGTTCATCCGAGTGAGACACTCGGGTGTAATTAGTGTAATATACAAATCCGGGATGATAAAAACTCATATAATCCGTCCTCAGTTCATCCGAGTGAGAAACTAGGGTCTAATTAGTGTAATATACAAACTCGGGATTATAAAAACACATATAATCTATCCTCAGTTCATCCGAGTGAGACACTCGGGTCTAATTAGTGTAATATACAAACCCGGGATGATAAAAACACATATAATCCATCCTCAGTTCATCCGAGTGAGACACTCGGGTCTAACTCATGTAATATACAAACCCGGGATGATAAAAACACATATAATCCATCCTCAGTTCATCCGAGTGAGACACTCGGGTATAACTCATGTAATATACAAACCCGGGATGATAAAAACACATATAATCCATCCTCAGTTCATCCGAGTGATACACTCGGGTCTAACTCATGTAATATACAAACCCGGGATGATAAAAACACATATAATCCATCCTCGGTTCATCCGAGTGAGACACTCGGGTCTAACTCATGTAATATACAAACCCGGGATGATAAAAACACATATAATCCATCCTCGGTTCATCCGAGTGAGACACTCGGGTCTAATTAGTGTAATATACAAACCCGGGATGATAAAAACACATATAATATATCCTCGGTTCATCCGAGTGAGACACTGGGTCTAACTCATGTAATATACAAACTCGGGATGATAAAAACACATATAATCCATCCTCAGTTCATCCGAGTGAGACACTCGGGTCTAACACATGTAATATACAAACCCGGGATGACAAAAACACATATAATCCATCCTCAGTTCATTCGAGTGAGACACTCGGGTCTAATTAGTGTAATATACAAACCCGAGATGATAAAAACACATATAATCCATCCTCAGTTCATCCGAGTGAGACACTCGGGTCTAATTAGTGTAATATACAAACCCGGGATGATAAAAACACATATAATCCATTCTCAGTTCATCCGAGTGAGACACTCGGGTCTAATTAGTGTAATATATAAACCCGGGATGATAAAAACACATATAATCCATCCTCAGTTCATCCGAGTGAGAAACTCGGGTCTAACTCATGTAATATACAAACCCGGGATGATAAAAACACATATAATCCAACCTCAGTTCATCCGAGTGAGACACTCGGGTCTAATTAGTGTAATATAAAAACCCGGAATGATAAAAACACATATAATCCATCCTCAGTTCATCCGAGTGAGAAACTCGGGTGATAACTCATGTAATATACAAACCCGGGATGATAAAAACACATATAATCCATCCTCAGTTCATCCGAGTGAGACACTCGGGTCTAACTTATGTAATATACAAACCCGGGATGATAAGAAACACATATAATATATCCTCAGTTCATCCGAGTGAGACACTCGGGTCTAACTCATGTAATATACAAACCCGTGATGATAAAAACACATATAATCCATCCTCAGTTCATCCGAGTGAGACACTCGGGTATAACTAATTTAATATACATACCCGGGATGATAAAAACACATATAATCCATCCTCAGTTTAGGCGAGTGAGACACTCGGGTCTAACTCATGTAATATACAAACTCGGGATGATAAAACACATATAATCCATCCTCAGTTCATCCGAGTGAGACACTCGGGTATAACTCATGTAATATACAAACCCGGGATGATAAAAACACATATAATCCATCCTCAGTTCATCGAGTGAGACACTCGGGTCTAACTCATGTAATATACAAACTCGGGATGATAAAAACACATATAATCCATCCTCAGTTCATCCGAGTGAGACACTCGGGTATAACTCATGTAATATACAAACCCGGGATGATAAAAACACATATAATCCATCCTCAGTTCATCCGAGTGAGACACTCGGGTCTAACTTATGTAATATACAAACCCGGGATGATAAAAACACATATAATATATCCTCAGTTCATCCGAGTGAGACACTCGGGTCTAACTCATGTAATATACAAACCCGTGATGATAAAAACACATATAATCCATCCTCAGTTCATCCGAGTGAGACACTCGGGTATAACTAATTTAATATACAAACCCGGGATGATAAAAACACATATAATCCATCCTCAGTTCATCCGAGTGAGACACTCGGGTCTAACTCATGTAATATACAAACTCGGGATGATAAAAACACATATAATCCATCCTCAGTTCATCCGAGTGAGACACTCGGGTATAACTCATGTAATATACAAACCCGGGATGATAAAAACATATATAATCCATCCTCAGTTAATCCGAGTGAGACACTCGGGTCTAACTCATGTAATATACAAACCCGGGATGGTAAAAACACATATAATCCATCCTCAGTTCATCCGAGTGAGACACTCGGGTCTAACTCATGTAATATACAAACCCGGGATGATAAAAACACATATAATCCATCCTCAGTTCATCCGAGTGAGACACTCGGGTATAACTCATGTAATATACAAAACCGTGATGATAAAAACACATATAATCCATCCTCAGTTCATCCGAGTGAGACACTCGGGTATAACTCATGTAATATACAAACCCGGGATGATAAAAACACATATAATCCATCCTCAGTTCATCCGAGTGAGACACTCGGGTCTAACTCATGTAATATACAAACCCGTGATGATAAAAACACATATAATCCATCCTCAGTTCATCCGAGTGAGACACTCGGGTATAACTAATTTAATATACATACCCGGGATGATAAAAACACATATCATCCATCCTCAGTTTAGGCGAGTGAGACACTCGGGTCTGACTCATGTAATATACAAACTCGGGATGATAAAAACACATATAATCCATCCTCAGTTCATCCGAGTGAGACACTCGGGTATAACTCATGTAATATACAAACCCGGGATGATAAAAACACATATAATCCATCCTCAGTTTAGGCGAGTGAGACACTCGGGTCTAACTCATGTAATATACAAACTCGGGATGATAAAAACACATATAATCCATCCTCAGTTCATCCGAGTGAGACACTCGGGTATAACTCATGTAATATACAAACCCGGGATGATAAAAACACATATAATCCATCCTCAGTTCATCCGAGTGAGACACTCGGGTCTAACTTATGTAATATACAAACCCGGGATGATAAAAACACATATAATATATCCTCAGTTCATCCGAGTGAGACACTCGGGTCTAACTCATGTAATATACAAACCCGTGATGATAAAAACACATATAATCCATCCTCAGTTCATCCGAGTGAGACACTCGGGTATAACTAATTTAATATACATACCCGGGATGATAAAAACACATATAATCCATCCTCAGTTTAGGCGAGTGAGACACTCGGGTCTAACTCATGTAATATACAAACTCGGGATGATAAAAACACATATAATCCATCCTCAGTTCATCCGAGTGAGACACTCGGGTATAACTCATGTAATATACAAACCCGGGATGATAAAAACACATATAATCCATCCTCAGTTCATCCGAGTGATACACTCGGGTCTAACTCATGTAATATACAAACCCGGGATGGTAAAAACACATATAATCCATCCTCAGTTCATCCAAGTGAGACACTCGGGTCTAACTCATGTAATATACAAACCCGGGATGATAAAAACACATATAATCCATCCTCAGTTCATCCGAGTGAGACACTCGGGTATAACTCATGTAATATACAAACCCGGGATGATAAAAACACATATAATCCATCCTCAGTTCATCCGAGTGAGACACTCGGGTCTAACTCATGTAATATACAAACTCGGGATGATAAAAACACATATAATCCATCCTCAGTTCAACCGAGTGAGACACTCGGGTCTAACACATGTAATATACAAACCCGGGATGACAAAAACACATATAATCCATCCTCAGTTCATTCGAGTGAGAAACTCGGGTCTAATTAGTGTAATATACAAACCCGAGATGATAAAAACACATATAATCCATCCTCAGTTCATCCGAGTGAGACACTCGGGTCTAATTAGTGTAATATATAAACCCGGGATGATAAAAACACATATAATCCATCCTCAGTTCATCCGAGTGAGAAACTCGGGTCTAATTAGTATAATATACAAACCCGGGATGATAAAAACACATATAATCCATCCTCAGTTCATCCGAGTGAGGAACTCGGGTCTAATTAGTGTAATATATAAACCCGGGATGATAAAAACACATATAATCCATCCTCAGTTCATCCGAGTGAGAAACTCGGGTCTAACTCATGTAATATACAAACCCGGGATGATAAAAACACATATAATCCAACCTCAGTTCATCCGAGTGAGACACTCGGGTCTAATTAGTGTAATATAAAAACTCGGAATGATAAAAACACGTATAATGCATCCTCAGTTCATCCGAGTGAGAAACTCAGGTATAACTCATGTAATATACAAACCCGGGATGATAAAAACACATATAATCCATCCTCAGTTCATCCGAGTGAGACACTCGGGTCTAACTTATGTAATATACAAACCCGGGATGATAAGAAACACATATAATATATCCTCAGTTCATCCGAGTGAGACACTCGGGTCTAATTAGTGTAATATACAAACCCGGGATGATAAGAAACACTTATAATCCATCCTCAGTTCATCCGAGTGAGACACTCGGGTATAACTAATGTAATATACAAACCCGGGATGATAAAAACACATATAATCCATCCTCAGTTCATCCGAGTGAGACACTCGGGTCTAATTAGTGTAATATACAAACCCGGGATGATAAGAAACACTTATAATCCATCCTCAGTTCATCCGAGTGAGACACTCGGGTCTAACTCATGTAATATACAAAACCGTGATGATAAAAACACATATAATCCATCCTCAGTTCATCCGAGTGAGACACTCGGGTATAACTAATGTAATATACATACTCGGGCTGATAAAAACACATATAATCCATCCTTAGTTTAGGCGAGTGAGACACTCGGGTCTAACTCATGTAATATACAAACTCGGGATGATAAAAACACATATAATCCATCCTCAGTTCATCCGAGTGAGACACTCGGGTCTAACTCATGTAATATACAAACCCGGGATGATAAAAACACATATAATCCATCCTCAGTTCATCCGAGTGATACACTCGGGTCTAACTCATGTAATATACAAACCTGGGATGATGAAAACACATATAATCCATCCTCAGTTCATCCGAGTGAGACACTCGGGTCTAACTCATGTAATATACAAACCCGGGATGATAAAAACACATATAATCCATCCTCAGTTCATCCGAGTGAGACACTCGGGTATAATTAGTGTAATATACAAACCCGGGATGATAAGAAACACATATAATATATCCTCAGTTCATCCGAGTGAGACACTCGGGTCTAACTCATGTAATATACAAACTCGGGATGATAAAAACACATATAATCCATCCTCAGTTCATCCGAGTGAGACACTCGGGTCTAACTCATATAATATACAAACCCGGGATGACAAAAACACATATAATCCATCCTCAGTTCATTCGAGTGAGAAACTCGGGTCTAATTAGTGTAATATACAAACCCGAGATGATAAAAACACATATAATCCATCCTCAGTTCATCCGAGTGAGACACTCGGGTCTAATTAGTGTAGTATACAAACCCGGGATGATAAAAACACATATAATCCATCCTCAGTTCATCCGAGTGAGAAACTCGGGTCTAATTAGTATAATATACAAACCTGGGATGATAAAAACACATATAATCCATCCTCATTTCATCCGAGTGAGGAACTCGGGTCTAATTAGTGTAATATATAAACCCGGGATGATAAAAACACATATAATCCATCCTCAGTTCATCCTAGTGAGAAACTCGGGTCTAACTCATGTAATATACAAACCCGGGATGATAAAAACACATATAATCCATCCTCAGTTCATCCGAGTGAGACACTCGGGTCTAATTAGTGTAATATACAAACCCGGAATGATAAAAACACGTATAATGCATCCTCAGTTCATCCGAGTGAGAAACTCAGGTATAACTCATGTAATATACAAACCCGGGATGATAAAAACACATATAATCCATCCTCAGTTCATCCGAGTGAGACACTCGGGTCTAACTTATGTAATATACAAACCCGGGATGATAAGAAACACATATAATATATCCTCAGTTCATCCGAGTGAGACACTCGGGTCTAATTAGTGTAATATAGAAACCCGGGATGATAAGAAACACTTATAATCCATCCTCAGTTCATCCGAGTGAGACACTCGGGTATAACTAATGTAATATACATACCCGGGATGATAAAAACACATATAATCCATCCTCAGTTTAGGCGAGTGAGACACTCGGGTCTAATTAGTGTAATATACAAACCCGGTATGATAAAAACACATATAATCCATCCTCAGTTCATCCGAGTGAGAAACTCGGGTCTAATTAGTATAATATACAAACCCGGGATGATAAAAACACATATAATCCATCCTCAGTTCATCCGAGTGAGACACTCGGGTCTAACTCATGTAATATACAAACCCGGGATGATAAAAACACATATAATCCATCCTCAGTTCATTCGAGTGAGAAACTCGGGTCTAATTAGTGTAATATACAAACCCGGGATGATAAAAACACATATAATCCATCCTCAGTTCATCCGAGTGAGATACTTGGGTTTAATTAGTATAATATACAAACCCGGGATGATAAGAAACTAAAATATACACGACATTTATTAATACACTCGGTCATAATGAAGGTTGTTAATAACCCGAAAACACGAATTGAGTTTAGCAAAGAAACACAAAGAAACACAATTTAGCAAAGAAACACAAAAACTTCATGATCTGTATGAACAAAATAGGTTAATGTGAACCATTGGATTCTTAATCCGTATGAGACACAATAGATGGTTATTGGCCATCGATTTAGGGAGAAACCCTAAATGTCGGGAATTTACCCTAAAGATTCATAGTAATTACAATCGTTGCCACAATATAAGCAAACCATAACCCTATTGACCAGAAAAAACCCTAGTTATCACTTTTTCACCTGATCCCCTCTCTCTTCATCAGTTCATTTGCAAATGAGAACTAGACCAGCCAAATTACCTCCTCCTCTCTTTGAATTCCACCATTACCAACCATTTAAGACCTATATGACAAAATCTCTTTATAATTCATTATGATTATTAATCTTCAACATCTCTCAATTGTGCAGCAGTAGTTTTTGATTTTACAAAATCAACAGGTACAATTAGGATTTTTATTTAAAATTTTATTCCCTTTTCTTGTATTGTTACTGCTCGATTTTCTTAACGTGGTTTAACAATTATTGTTTTACATTTTGGTTTCCGGTAGATGTAACATCTTAAGTTGCAGTTCAGATCTTCTACGGGTAGATCTCAACATCTTTAGTTGCAGTTCATATCGGGTATACTTGATTTTATTCGATTTAGGTGATGTTTATCATTTTTATAATACCGATGTTAGGTTTGGCTTGTTGATTTTAACTATTTTTTTTTGGTATTCTTATGCAGATGCATGGAGTTAGGTTTTAATATGGGATTTACCGGTTTAACTTTTGCTTTCAAAGGAATGTACATTTCAATCGACACTTTTTATTCAGAATTTCTCATTCAATTGTTGTAACAGTCAGGGGTTTTATTTCATTTTTCTGAAATTCAATTTTGTTTTTGTTTATGTAGATTTGATGTGGAAGAATATGTTACTGGGTTTGGTAACCCGGGACTGGATAAGAACTCATTCAGTTGCAACATCAACAGCTCCAGCGGTTTTGAGTCTCTTGTCAGGTGGTGCTACATGTGTTGGTACAACTGTCATGGATGAGATGGCTTACAGGTTTACAAATGAACTCCCATTAAACCATATGCTCAAGATCGGGTACCAGGAGGATCTTCTAGTGGTTCTGATGTGGCTGTCGCTACTGAGCTTGTGGATTTTTTGTTAGGTAACTTATCAATGTAAACAACACTATACATTTGTTACATGGGAATAAGAATATTTATAGTTAAAGAATATCTTGTTCTTTATGTCTTATAATCTTGAATAGATGAAATATTAATTTATTTCTGGCCATCATTGTGAAGTTGGGGAGAGACTATTTTGTTCTGTACATTTGAGATTGCAGTTGTATACAGGTGTAAGCTAATCAAACTTGTAATAATCAACCATTGAACTTGTATCTCTTATGTCTTGTTATGGTGGATAGATATTCTCTTGGTGAAATGTTACATTTAAACAGTTTAGGATTAAAAACTCATGAATTAGCAGAATAAAGCCTTATTTGCATTTTCCATCAGTCAGTTATGGTTAAGCCTTATTTGCATTAACCATTGAAAAGCTAATCAAACTTGTAATAATCAACCATTGAACTTGTATCTCTTATGTCTTGTTATGGTTAATAATTTTAAGATTCATACATTATAATAATTTTTTGAGACCCATTGTAAAGCAGGCATAGATTATCATGTACACTATATGTTTCAATGGAAGTAACTAGATTTTGATGTTACTCTAGTGTTTACGGTAGTTATGTACCTCTTGTATTTGGTCTTGTTTTGGCTGTTTGGTGTACATTTAGCTACTTTTGTTTGATTGTTTGTCGACTTTTTGACTTTTTGACTGTTTTTCTATATCTATGAAGTACAATGCTACTAAAAACCTTCGTTTGGTAAGGTTGTAGTTAAATAATATCATTTTTACATGTCTCTGTTGGATGTGTTTGCTTAAATTCTTTTTTGTGCAGAAATTAGCAAGAATGCTTAATGTTATGTAGTAAATCAAGTATGGTGGATGGATATTCTCTTGGTGAAATGTTACATTTAAATAGTTTAGGTTTAAAAACTCATGAATTAGCAGAATAAATCCTTATTTGCATTTTCCATCAGTCAGTTATGGTTAAGATTCTTTCGCTCTGTAACTATCCTTTTTTTAGCAATTAGCAGGGGTACATGTTGCCTTCATTCTCAGGGTGTATGAGTTTGGTTATTGTTTGAGTCCAGCACATCATAATCTATTGAAGGTTTGGAGTTTTCATATTTGAAAGTTTTATGGTTCTAGTTTGTGGATTTGCTGGTGGTGAAACCTGCCCTTTTGTTTGCGTTAGCTGATCATATAAAAGGTATATTAAATTACCACTCATACATAGCATTGCTCTAATTTTTTTTTTTTTTACCATAATACGGCAAGAGATAATGATTGATTTTACTACCACTCCAGTTACATATTAGTCCCCTGTAGAGCAGAATACTTCTTCCGATTAATCAATCTCATGTTAAGTGCGTTATTCTCAGCTCTTATAGAATTTACACATTTGACCAGATCATTGTATGTATGGTGTAATAGATCTCCAAGAGGTGGAAACGGCGTAACTGGAAAAACCAACTCAGCTGTTTCCTTTCTTAATCTACGACCTTCTTCGATCGCGTCATACCATTCCTCACAGGACATAACTCCATTGGAAGAAGTATTCAGATTTGTTAAAGACATACTTGAAGAACCCAGATCTGCTGGTTTTGGTAGTATCACACAGAATGTGTGGGGATTAGGTTTTCCAGTCGCTAGAGTTCTCCCTTATATAGTCTTTTAAATCAGGGTTTGCAATCAATGTTATATTAGTAACAAAGCATTCAATATTCATCGTTATATGAAAACCTGATTAGATACAAGCTAATATCTCTCAACCGTTAGATCGAAAACTTAGCTTGCCATACACACATGTACTTGATGATTTTGGGTTTGTGTAACCATACCCAAACGTGTACAATAGTTGGTTCAATGTTAGTCAACCAAATGGTTAGCCAAATGATAACCTTCATATCAACCATATTCTTCTTTACCATAACTAGAACAAATGACTCAAATGAACTAGTTAGAGAGTTGTTCAATGGATATGAGATCTTATGTACTACACAAGACACAATTAAAGAAAAAACGTTGTGATTCACTCGAATCTATTCATGAACTATAAATCCATGGTTTGCAATAGCATTGCTTAGATAATTTAAATAAGTTCACGAACATCGTTTTTAGACATAACCATTCAAGTTTGCGGACTGGGTTCGCAGACTTAAGTAACCGGTTGGAGTTCACAAACTCCAGCAGAAATTCTCGGGTTCGAGAACTTCTGTCAGTTCGCGGATTGAAACCGAGATACAACTCCAGCAAAAATTCTCAGGTTCGAGAACTACGTACGTTCGCGGACTGAGTTGACTGCTCAAGTTCCGGTTTTCACTTGATCAACAAAGTTTGCAAACTTCGGTTCAAGTGCTAAGGACTTATACATATATGTGTTACCACAACAATATTTACATCCCCTAGTGGTTATATTGTCTAAACTCTCATTCCAATCATTGAAACATTCTCAGAGGACGTTATATAGTTGTTATTCACAAATTAGTTTTCGTCAGAGCAATTTCCAAAGTGATTGAAACATAACATGACTTTCGTCACTAGGAAAAGATGAACTTGGCTAAAGTGAAAGCCTTACCAACACACATTTCGAGTAATAGATAAGCGAGATATACTCAGCTCGAAATGTCACATGTGTATATCTTTAGTCTATATAGTAAAATGACTCTTGTCTCAAGATAGGAGATAGAGTATATATACTTTTGAGTGATAGATAAGTTCAAGTCTCCACATACCTTTTAGTCGATAAAGATCCACTGTTTCCTTGAGTAGTCCTTCATCTTGTATGATGATTTCCATGGAGTTCTTGAGCTCAACTACACTTTATATCCTAGTCCGGGACCTTAGCTATAGTAAACTAGAAATCAAGACTTTATAGTTTTGATCACTAACATTGACAAACATGCTTGAGATATCAATGCATGCGAGTTCGACCGAGCAATGCTCTAACATACACGGTTCTGTAACCAGACCAGTTGTATATTCTTCCAATATGACATGCTTACTTGAAACCCTAATTAGTGTTTCATCGAAACAAACAAAGTGATTGCTTGATTCTCAAGTGATCCTATCTTGAATTCTAAGCAACCCTAAGTCTTGAAAAACTATATATAAAGATGCTCTTTCAACTAGGAAATTAAATCCGTGACATTTTGTGTTCTAGTCGATAGCTAGAGTCATCCTCTATGACATAGGTTTCTGTAGGACTATAATATCTCCACAACGATATTTTCGCGATGGAAACGACACTTCTGCGAGAAACCCAAACATTTCTACAAGTATTAACAACACTTTTACGAGAACGTCGCAAGATTCTTCAACGACATTTGGCGAGTGTCACAAAAGAGTAATATAACGGTTAACGACTGAAGATATGTGAGAAGAATAAGTCTACTCCACGATGGTTACAAAGTTGGCGATGGTGAAGACTAAATTTATGGTGATGAGATCGCAGAGTAGATCCGAATTAAGGGGAAATCTTAGCTGTCTTCCACTATGTATTTTCATATATAAAGGGTTCGACTAAATCCAGAAAAGGATGATGTACTTTTGAGAGTTGAGAAAGTTTTGAGGAGAGAGAAACACCAGAAAGAAAGTTGTATTTCTGAGTTTTGATATTTCTTGTAAATCTTCCTGAAAGTGAATTAATAAAAGTGTTATTGTTCATCCAATAATTATGCCTTAATTTTCATAGATTCTTGACAAGGGTGTAGTGTGGGAAATCCTGCAACTACATTTTGGCGCCCGAAACAGGGAGAATCAAGCTAAGAAATCTCTAATTACAACTTGAAAATTTGAAGAAATTGTTAGAATTGAAGAAATGGCTAGAAGAAGAAGAAACACATCAGAACCACCAACAACTGTGAGGAGAAGTAAAAGACTTGCAGGTGAAGGAACATGTGAATTACAAGAATCTTTAAGAATAAGATCAGGAAGAAATAGAACAAGAAATGAAGCAGAAAGTTCAATTCAACAGCCGAATCAACAAGCACAAACGCAAGATAGGGATGTGGATTATGATAGAGTGAGTGTGCATACTTGGAGGTCAGATTCGATAGAAGAAGTAGAAAATCGACAATTGAGAAATGAAGAAGAAGGAGAAAGGAATCAAGAAATGGTTGGAGGATTAATTCATGAAGAACGTGAAATAGTGGATGACTTGAGACAAAGAATACAAGAAGAAAGAAGATTAGAGGCACAAGAGCGTACGAATTTAACAAGACAAAATCATGAGCTAAGAATGGAGAATTTGATGTTACAAAGAAGTAGATCAAGAAGTACTGTTAGATCAAATTCAAGATCATTCAGAGAAGAACCAAGGAAAAATTCCCCTATAAGAAATGTTAGAGAAAATACTCGAGGAGAAGTGCAAAATAGAGAAGAAGAGATAATTGGTGATCGCTATAATCCACGCGACAATAGAAATCAAGAGGGAAGAAACAATCAAATTGAAGAAGAAAATCCCGAAGAAGGTAGGAGGATATTACATGGGCGAGAGAATCAAAGAATGATTGAAGAACAAATTGAGAATCATTACGCTGAACAAGCACGTCTAGCTCGCGAGAGAGAAAGATTAAGAGCAGAAGTAGAAGAACATGAATTTCGAGAAGCAGTGCGACAAAATAATCATGAAAATCGAGAAAGGAGACGTACGCAAAATCGCTACAATGGTAATATTCAGGAGGAATATGATAGGATACAGAGGAGAATAGAGAGACATCAAAGAGAAATAAGGAGAAATAAGGAGAAATGAATAAATTCGCAGAGAAGAAGATAGGCAGTTACGATATCAAGAGGAAGATGAAAGAGAAAATCACAGAGAAAGACGAAATGATGATGAAGAAGAAGATACACAAAATCTCGCAAGACAAGAAAGGCAAGAACGCAGAAGAAGGGAAACAACATTAAAAAGGCCAATGGAACAAAACTTAGCTAAGAATGAGCAAATATTGAGAGAATTAGCAGAAATGCGAGGAATGATAAACAATAGAAGAGAAGGAGGTAGAAGGAAACTTGATGAAGCTATTGAAGAAGATGCGAGAACTCCATTTACCCAAGAAGTACAGTTAAGAGGGATACCTCCAAAATGCAATTTACCAGCATTAACCAGCACTTTTGATGGAACTACTTGTGCTGTTCAACACGTCAAAGCTTATGTTAGATGTATGCTACAGTGGGAGAATCATGATGTTGTGCTATGCAAATATTTTGCATCCAGCTTAACTGGCGAGGCGTTGAAATGGTTCGAAGGATTACCAAAAAATACCATAACTTCTTTTGATCATTCACAAACTACATTTTTAGGAGCGTATATTAGAAACAATTCATCGCGGCCGGGTATTGAAGATGTGTTTGGGTTAAAACAAAGAGTTGGCAAGAGTCTGAAATATTTAACCATAAGATGGAAGACAATGTGCAGTGAGATGGCAGGAAGAGTTGACGAGAGATATCTTATCTTGTCTTTTATCAATGCAATGTTCGCGACCAATCTACTGTACATACAAATTTTCAGAGTCAAGAATACAATCACTATGACTGAACTGCGAGAACTACAGGAAGAATACATTGCTTTGGAGGAGAAACAAAATGAGATGGAATCATACCCAATCGCGAACACCAGCTCACTAACGGAAAGTGGAAGTTTGCTCCCTAAAATGATAAATAATGTGGAGAGCACCTCGCAGCCACAACAAGAGAAGGTGGTAAGTGAAAACCAACAAAAATTGGTAGCAATGGGCAGTCGAGATCAAGAAGAATATGAAAGGGAGAAGAATTATTACAATCGCGGTGGAAATAATAAGATTCAAAGACTTGATTAGCCGCAAGAAACTTATGGCAGACAAAGGCAGAATAACTTTAGATGGCAAGGAAATCAAAAGATAATATGGGAAGAAATTAAGATGCCACCTATTAATGCTAGTATAGAAAAAATATGGGAAGCTATCATTTTAATGGAAAATATACCATCCCCGTGGAACATGGGAAAAGAACCGTATCCTAACAATCGCAGTCAAGAATTTTGTCCTTACCATCATTTTCATGGCCACACAGTAAATGATTGCAGGAATGTAAAGAGAATAATTTTAAGGATGATCGAACAAGGAAATCTAAATCACTTTTTAGTAGGACACCCACAATCTCAGCGATTGCCTCCAGCACCAAAAACTCGCAGAGTGAATGCTGTAAAAGGAGCAGAAACATTCGTGATAGAAGTTGGGGCTAAAGCAAAGAATTTGTTTTGTAATTCCATAGTACATTCATACATAACTATAGAAGATTTCCATGATAATTTTTTAAGCAGAGTCTTCGCGAAAAATACAGATGGAAGAGAGATAATGAATATTGCGAGAGCCTCGCCATTAGAAGAATGGCAAAAACAAACTATATCTTTCAGTGCACAAGATATACCAGGGCTTGGCGAGCAGCATGATAACCCGTTGGTAGTAAGGATAGAGATAAACCCAAAGCCAATACAAGAAGAAGGTGAAGAAAATAATGGTAAAATTGAAGACTCTTGGGCCATCAACAGAGTCTTAATAGACACTGGGAGTTCAGTTGATATCTTATTCTATCATACCTATAGAACCATGGGCAGAGGAGATAAAGATTTGATACCATCAACGTATAAAATCTATGGATTTAACGGTACAGCTAACAAACCAAAGGGGGAAATTGAAATGCAGATACCGTTGAAAGAAATATCTTCGAAAATCTTATTCTGTGTTTTGGACATCGAATCACCTTATAATGCTTTAATAGGATGACCTTGGTTACACGGGATATTGGGTGTAGCGTCTACTTATCACCAGTGTATCAAGTTTCCTCATCCTAAAGGTGTTGGAATTATTAAAGGAGATCGGGGAGAAAGCAAGAAATGTTATGAAATTGATATGAAGTCTTGCGAAGAAAGAGCTGAGAAGAATAGCAGTTGGAAGTACAAAATCAAACAACAACAGATATGTGAAAGGTTAATGATTGATACAATAGAGCGGAAAGAGGATGTGAAAGCTGATAGCGCGAGCGTCTCGCAGAAAAAAGGAACAACAGCAAAACGTAGCAGAAAAACAGAATCAGAAAATAGTAAGTAGAAAGGTAAAATGATGAACTTTAGAGAACTCTATGAATGATTTGTTTGAAGAATATGTAATTGAACAGAATATTCTGCTTGAAAGAATCGCAAGATTTTACAAAAAGAAAGAAGATCAAAGTTATGAAGTTCTATCAGAGTTACAATACTCGCGAGAAGCGCGAATAAAATTTCGCAAAGATTAATAGAATGGGACGAACCTTTATGGCATGCACCTTAGTTCGCAAATAAAATTTCGCAAGAGGCAAATGTAAGACCTAATAGCACGTCATAGGAGGGGGTATCTATTGACATGATTCAGGGGTAAGGTTATACCGCTGCTGGATCCTGAGTCATGCAGATGTTCGGGTTAAAGAAAACCTATCCGGGAGAGAGATCTTGGATTTCCAACTATATATGGTTATACCCTGGTTGGATGACCGAGAATCTCTTCCAAGAAGTGCAAAGTATGACCAAGGCGCCGAGGTACATGGTTGAGCCAAGGGTGCCAAGGGCGTACGAAACTTCCTTGACATTCTTGGTAAGTCTTGGCTATGATGCACTTGGCCTGAAGAAAACCCCACTTAGGGTGCAGTCTTGTAACTATAAGCCATATAGGCATAAAGTATAAGAGGCTGCGAAAACAGCTGGTTGTTGGTAAATCTGGATGGGAGGAGCTAGTCTTGTATGGCCGATGTGCCCTCCTTGAAGGGGCAACCAGGGGGAATATAAGGGAGACACCCTCCATTAGGGAGCTAATAAGTGTCTTAAGACGGCAATGTCATGGGGATTTATGATCGCAAGAACATTTAGGCCTATCATATTGTCGCGTGACAAAAATTATACAATGGAAAAAATCCTAAAGAGAAAATGTTATGATGAGATCAATGGGTTTTTTCATGAAAGTGTAAAGACGTCCTGCGATTTCATCGCAAGACGGCAATATCATGAGGCTTTGTTCTCGCGAGAGAATCTAGACTTGTCATATTGTCACAAAGATATTGAAAAGATACTGATAAGACCAGATCAATGGGTCAATACATGTAAATGTAAAGACGTCCTGCGATTTTGTCTCAGAAAAATATTAAAGGTTGGCAAAATAAGACCTTTAACTAGGAAGGCATAATAAGACCAACAGATTAATATTGAACATTAATTATTTTATTTGAGAATGCAGGAAATATCTATTCATCGCAGGAGGCAGATTACTTCAGAGTTTTTTTAGAATATCACCAGAATATCGCCAACAAATCCACCAATAAAGGAAGATAAGGAACATAATTCACCATCTCAAGAAAGATATTAAAGGGCAAGAAGAGGAATGAGCAAGTAAAATCTTAATATCTTCCTTGAGAAGGTTCAACACTGAAAATAGGAAAAGTTAAATTCTAAAAGTCATCCAAGTTACATTCCTCGCAAAAAAAAAAAAAAAAACAGGAAAAGAAAGCAAAAATGAAACTCAAACTTCAGCGACAGGCTCATCAGTATTCTTCTCGCCAGATTTATCATTCTCGCCAGAAGATTTATCATTCTCACCAGTAGATTTATCATTCTCGCCAGCAGATTTATCAGTATCGCCACCATTATTTTCAGTATCGCCAGCATCCTTTTCTTTGTGAATTTCTTCTTCTCTAGGAGAACCTTCATCTTCTTCTGGGTTATCTTCTTTTCCTTCAATAGGTGTATCTTCTAAATCTTTATCCATAGGAATTGGAATCTCGTCATCCTCAACTTCTAGAGGAAGAATAGATTCAGGAGGGAGAGAATGGGAGATCAAAATCTTATTCAACAGAACTTCAACAGTAATATGAACTTTGCGAAGAAAACCTCTATCACGGTTTCTAATCTCCATATTCTTGAAGTACTCAAGATAATCAAGCCTTCTTTCTGCCTTATCGCGAACGTCCAAGCAATCGGAAATGAGAGTCTTGTTTTCTTTGCGAATCTTATCTAATTTTTCAGTAAGAGCAGTAATAGTAGCGAGATGGCTTCTTTCAGATTCTGTGAATACCAAAAATGACAAGGAAATATTCAAATGAAGATCTCACGAGAAGTAAAACATAAAAATTTATCAGAAAAATCAACAATTGAGGCAGTCAACTGACTACCTTCTTTTTGAGAGGTTAAGTTTTGGATTAGTACAAAAAAACAATTCTCCCATTGATTCATAGCATCGTCAAATTTATCGCCAACCATACCCTTCGGACGAGATTTCATGTTTTCTTCTTTGGTGCGAAGATAAAGATTTTCTTTTGCTAGTAAAGAATGAGATTTATCTAATTGGGAGTACTGATCTTTAAGTTCATTAGCCTTTAAACTAAGAGTTAATCTACCCTTGATAAGTTTATCCTTCTCAGCAGCAGATGATTCAGTTACTTCCTTGAGTTCATCTTTAAGGGAGCGAAGAGATTGCTCTTGGTTATCACAAATTCTTTGAAGATTATCTAATTGTTGCGAGGAAGCCGCCATTAAACTTGAAAAATTATGTTTTTCTTGGGATAAAGTTTTATTCTCATCTGATAAAGATTCCATCGCCAAATCAGTCTTAAATAACAAATATGAAAGGCGAGCAACTTTGCTACACAATAAATTTTGGCTTTGTGAAAATTGATTATTCTCATTAGTAAGATTATTTATGTGATCAATTGAGTAAGTATTAAGATTATCTAATCTACTATGTTGGTCCATCCAAGACTCTTTTTCAGCGCGAGCTTCTTAAGCAATTGATTCTAATTCAAATATCTTCATTAATCGATTCCGATTTGAAGCTAAATAGATAAACCAAACATTTAAAAGGAATGGAGTGTAAAAAATAAGGAAGATGAGAAATTATTAGAATAGAGAGACAAAAAGATATAGGCAGGAAAACTATACCTTTCAGCTCGTCATTATGTCTGCGAAGATTCTCGCACTCAAGTGAAGAATTGCGAAGCATATGATTCAGAGTGTTACACTCATAAGTTTTAACTTGAAGGCTTTTCCTTAGAGCTTCAACTTCATATTCCAAAGATACTCGCGAAGCATAATTATCAGAGACAAAATACTTGAGTAAAGTCTCGCAAGCTTCATATTGAAGAGAATCAATGGAAGACTTTCTAGCGTTATCTAAAATATTAGATAAAATTTTAAAAGCAATATCAACTCCAGCAAAGGTTTCATTTGATGGAGAAAGAGATGCAGAGGATAAAGTAGTAATGATAACAAGTTTATGATTTGAATCATCTGAGATGGATGCATTATGAGAAGGAGGAGTTTTTGGGAAAGTGACAGTTGAAGGCAATATTGGACTAGAAGGAGTTTCAGCCACAACATTTGTAGGGATTTGATTTGTCAAATTTTCTGAAGGAAAGGGGGTATTGATAGCGAGGTTCTCGCAGGCAGAAGAAGGAGGATTAGATTGTAAGGGTGTGACGATAACTCTCTTAGATGATAACTCAGGAATAATGATATCATCTTCAAGAGTTTTATTGCGACGGGATTTTTTATGAGGTCTAGCGGTGTTCTCGTCATTCTGCAAATAATAATTTAGATAAGAAACAGAGGCAACAATATTGTTATTAAGATAAAATGTGTTTCTTACTACCTTATCATTCGCAGAATCCTTCTTCCTTCTCTTCTCAACAAGCTTCTTGAGGGAGTTAGGGTTTGGAGTTTCAAAATGGGCGATAGGGATATCTCCTTTAAAGGAAAATATGACAAGAATTATAATGAATTAAATCAGGAAGATGGAAGAACAAAAGTAAAAAAGTAATTCAAATAGATGATATAATCGAAATACATACCTTGACGTTTCCATTAAAACAGTAGCAGGTGAATATGAAGATAAAGAAAAGTTGCAGACGGAAAGTGAAATAAACGGATAAAGAAGATAAAGAAGTAAAAAAAGAAAATTATTTCCGTAACTTGGATCCGCCTTTTATAGATAAGAGCAGTAGGACCTATTAAGAGGACACGTGTTAAGAAGAGCTACAACACGTGTAGGCGATTAAACTAAATAAACGGAGGTTTATCGAGAATAAAACTTGTAAAGAAAGAAGCTGCGAGCATCATGAAGAGTTGAAAGTTCTCATATCTTATCTTCTTCGCAGAAAAGACATGAGAAGAGGCAAGATGTAGGACCAGAATATCGCCACAACGATATTTTCGCGATGGAAACGACACTTCTGCGAGAAACCCAAACATTTCTACAAGTATTAACAACACTTTGACGAGAACATCGCAAGATTCTTCAACGACATTTGGCGAGTGTCACAAAAGAGTAATATAACGGTTAACGACTGAAGATATGTGAGAATAATAAGTCTACTCCACGATGGTTACAAAGTTGGCGATGGTGAAGACTAAAGTTATGGCGATGAGATCGCAGAGTAGATCCTAATTAAGGGGAAATCTTAGTTGTCTTCCACTATGTATTTTCCTATATAAAGTGTTCGACTAAATCCAGAAAAGGATGATGTACTTTTGAGAGTTGAGAAAGTTTTGAGGAGAGAGAAACTCCAGAAACAAAGTTGTATATTTGAGTTTTGATATTTCTTGTAAATCTTCTTGAAAGTGAATTAATAAAAGTGTTGTTGTTCATCCACAATTATGACTTCATTTTCATAGATTCTTGACAAGGGTGTAGTGTGGGAAATCCTGCAACTACATTTTCCTCTAAGAAACATAATTTGGTGTACGATTAAAAGACTTCGCCTTTTGAATTTGTGAAGCTAGGTCTGACTATCTTTATCTAGATAGTTCTTGTATCAGATCATGCTTTTTTGTTATCGAGGTTCTTGTAATGTCTTTCAGGAAAGATATATATATAGTAATTTCAAAGTTCTCTTCATCTCATACTTTGTGATTCCTCAAGATAGATATCTAAAAATTATTCTTAATTGATAAGTTAAATATTGTTCTTGAGAGGTGGTAAAGAATCCAGATGTCTCATATAAGTGAGTGTAAGTGTTCAGGATTTGTGAGGTTTGCTAGCTTTGTCTATTGCAAATAAATTTCCATATATTGATCTTTGATCTAGAAGGAAATCAAATAGGTTTATTTGTTAGAGGCAGATTAGTATCGAAAGTCTTCACTAAGTTTGAATCAACTCTTAGGATGTAAAGGACATCAGTTAAGGGAATCAATTGTGTAGAGCATTACGAGGTTCAAGAGATGTAAGGATCACGACTGCAACTGAATTTCTTGAGGGTGGATTCAATCTCAACTACATTCCAGTCCGAAGTCTGATAGATGATAGTGTCTGTAGCGTCTTAATACAGTTTGGTATTCAAATATGGACTAGGTCACGGGGTTTTTCTGCTATTGCGGTTTCCTCATTAGCAAAATGAAAAGACGAGGGTACCCAAATACACCACAATATTTTTTTTTCAACCTATAAGTCCTCTAGCAAATGTGATCGTCTATGGACAGAGTCGAGACAACACTACAATTTGGTTCACACTTCATGTGATTGTCTATGGATACTAGATCAATACAATACAACAACAAGATAACTTGTGTGATTGACTATGGATACAAGATCGAGACAAAACGACAACAAAGTGTGTACTTGATAATAGGTTCGGATATAACCAAACTCTATAGGATCACTTTCAAGTATTACAGAGTTAACGTACATGTGTATTTTACTTTACTATAATAAATAATTATAATGTGGAAATCAAAGTAAAAGACACAACAAAATTTTGTTAATAAGGGAACCGCAAATGCAGAAAAACCCCGGGACCTAGTCCAGTTTTGAATACTCTCATAATTAAGCCATTATACAAAATATAATACCAACTTCGTATAGTTGAGACCAAGCAGACTACCCCTAGCTACTTAATTAGTTTCCTCAGTATCCCCATGCCTTCAACTTCTAGAGTCACGCACATGAATAGCAAGTCCTTTAGATTGTATTCCAAACAACAAAGGAAGAATCTGTTTGGTAACCACTCTAATAAACTCCTCTGTATAGTTAGATCAATCTAACTTTGACTACCAAAATAGTCAAGTGTAGATTCACACTCAAACAATATAGATCTCAAATAGAAATATAGAGAATGCAGATTTCACGCAACTAATCAATCAGATCTATCAAAGATAAATCAATTCTAGTTGGATCCCATCCGATCAAGGTTTGTGCACTGAATCCACAAGATACTAAAACCAATAAGAAATCTTCTTCGTCTTCAAATATTCTTTTATCTTCAAATATATGCACAACACCACTCGAATCTCTTGTGATCAATCACACGCATAATGGAGTCTGTTAACAATGGATTATCACAAGATGTCTTTAGATCTAACAACAGTTCTAAAGATCTCGTCGATACTTTGATCTAGTCTGAATGAATCTTATATCAGAAGAGAATGTTCTCAAGCATAAACAAACTAGGTGCAATCAAAGTTTAAACAACCGTTAGTCAATCAAATCAAATCGAAAACTAATAACACTGCAATTATCTAGTTTCCCACAAACGGTACTCGTAGAGCTTCTTGATCCCACAGAAGTCTTTAAACGAGCGGTCGTAAGAGATTTCACATGACTATGATAATTTTCTCTCTGATAAGATGGCTCCACCAGAAACAACAAGAAATGAAGTTTGTCTGTCTCTTAGGATAGTTTGCTAGAAATGCAAACTTAGGTATTTACAGACCAAGGATGTTTGGACACCAAGGAATTTCCTAAACCGAAAATATTCTCAAGATATGCAATAAATGCCCGAATTCGGTTTTCATAATTCCAATAAATGTTGGTTAAATATTTTCCGAAATCTCTTAATAAAAAATCTCCAATTAGTAAATGAACATTACTAATTATTATTCTCTAGAGTTATGCATCCGAAAACTAACATTGGAGATAATCCTCTCTTCGGCCGGTCTCCCGAAGAAATCAGAGAAAACCCACCTACCATAGGTGATCTCATGAAGGTACACGAAACTCTTGCCAAGAATTAGATTAACATGGCTAACACTCAGAAGGAGCTGTGCAATTATCTCAAAACTCTCACTGAGAAGATGTCAGAGAAAGCTCAGAAGAAAGGAAAAGCCAAAGAAATATCTCTGGATGCTAATCCTGAAGTCACTCTGATCCATAATAATGATGAGGTGCACAAAGCTGCAGATAACCCACTAATAATAGAACCTGCAGGCTTCATCACTCGTGAAGATCTGGAACGCTTTATGGAGGATCGAGGAAAAAGCAGTGCACCATCTGTCCATCGTCATCAACCTCCATATCATGTTGCTACGCAAAGAATTCCTTTCCTGAAGGGATACACTTCCCCAATGTTCACACTATACAACGGAACAGGGAACGCTCGAGAACACGTCTCTCAATTCCTGGAGGCACTAGAAGAGCACGAACACAATCATGTCGTTCGTCTGAAGGAATTCTCGAAATATCTGACAGGCCGAGCATACACCTGGTATAACAATATTGTACCTGGGAGCATAGCTAGTTGGGGAAAAATGGTTAATGCCTTATACAGGAAATACTTCTTCATCTTAGAGTATATTACTCTCTCCGACTTAGGAAAATTGTCTTAGAAAAGCAATGAACATCCGAACGATTATGTGAAGAGGTTCAGAGACCAAGATTTGGATTGTCATGACCCGAATGTCACTGAAAAACAATTGGTGGACTTGTGCATTAACGGAATAATCCCGGTATACAGGGCCTTGCTGGAAAATCTCTGGTTCCATACTTTTTCAGAGCTTCATGAAGCATCCAAACGATCAACGACTACTGCACCTACTTTACTGGAAAGCGAAAAGTCTGCAAGGTGGAGGAACCTCGAAGCAGCCGACGCCTAGTCAACAATCAGTAAAATCTCCAGCTTTTAACAAACGTTGTTGCTAAAAGGAATGAAAGAAAAGCCGAGACACAGCATCTGAGCGCTTCTCCAACATACCAGGCTCCTATGAAGGCGCGAAGAAAAGATAACCAATCCTAAAATGCGCAAACCTTGACCCGACATCAACGAACGGGTAAATGATTAGACATAATCTAACTTTTATATTCTCATGAAGGAGTGATTAAGTTACTGGAAGTCTGGGTTCAACATGGTGCAATCATATTATCGTTCATCGGGAGAGAGCCAACTGAAGAAGAAATGGAGAATCCCAGGTACTGCCTTCGTAGGTTCATCGATCATCCAACAATTAACTGCAATATATTGAAGCACATCTTCAAAGATAAGGTTGATCCACAATTTCTTCAACTGGGTACTGAACGAGTATACAAGAATCATCTCCCAATCAGAACCTTTACACTCTCTGAACAACCAGTCAAAGAAGCAGTTCAATTGCTGATCGAGCATATATGTGAAAATTCTCTATTTGTCTAAGGAACAAAGGAAAGACATGTTCACAACACCTAATTACATTGTGTCAGATGTCTGTCCATCCTGGAAATATTCCTTGAACCTTCATCCACAGACAAGGAGATACACGACTCGGGACTGCATACCACAGTCCATCTTAGAGGAAATGAATTTGAAAGAATGTTGATCAATGCTGACACCGCCATCAACAACATTCCACTAAAAACCTCAGATCTGTAGGCATCACTCGACAAGAAGCTACTCGTGATCCCATATTAATCATAGACCATGAAGGAACGCTCAGAGATGTATACGGTTTCATCACTCTCAAAATAAAAGTTGGCTCGACCTGGATTGAAATTAAGTTCCACATAATCAGGGAAGATCCCGGATACGACATGATTCTAGGAAGGACATGGATTCATGCCGAGAAAATGACTACTGACAAAACTTCTTTGGTTGCACACCTCTCCAACGAAAAAAATTCTAATCCAGAAGATTTGGCGGACATTCCATCATCAGAGCACTTGGGGGAATTTTGAACTTTGACGAGGTTGAAGCAACAACCTGCAAAAGATGCATAAACATTCATCAAGAGGTTCCATACTCAGGCGAGTCTCATTCATTTCGTGTCTGTGTCATTTATTTCCTCACATGCTATCCTAGCACGGGGACTTAATTCTTCTAGCAACTCTGCCAGACGTTATGAATGGTAGCTTCACCACATTAGTATTTTACCTAGTGGTTGAATCTGACATTTTTCCGAATCGGGCATTGAGACATTCATTACTTAGATGATGTCCAAGCAAGGAAAAGAACTCTTTGGGTATTTCTCCATAGCCTTGTAGGAGTGTCCATGTGTCCCACAAAATCAGAAAGCTCTGATGTCTGTACTGAATCCCACTACCGTAACGAAAGGGATGCTGAATCAACAGAAGATACCCAGGGCCGAGACGATCAAACCTAAGGTATTCGATGCTTAAGGTATATGATGCTTCAACGCTCAAGCATCTAAGAAGCCTTCAAATTGTACTCTCAATCAAAGATTACACCTTCGATAATGACGCGTCTAGCTTTAGCACAAATATCTTGACGATGACACGCTGATTCACCACCAACACGATCAAAGTGTAAGTGAACTACAATCGATAAGTCTTCACTATCTCATGATAAGACTTCTAGAGCAGGTTCAACATCATTCATCGATAGCACAAATTCCTTCAAACACACTGGGGACTTGATCTTATTGGAAATATTAAATCATAACAAGTCACTGCAACATGATGTGATTCCATGAAACATCATCAATGGAACCTTTATACATCAGAAGCCCCTGCACGGTTGAGTAACTTCTTCTCTTCACCAATCACATCCATAATGGAGACTGCCGTTATTATATGCCACAACAACATCGATTCCCTGACGAAGCCACTTTACATTAAAGTCATATTCGGGAGAATTTGGGTTGATATCCTAGTACACCTTCATCTTAGGAATGCTCAACTCATCAACTAGTTTGTGAATGTAAAGGCTCACTAGATGTAAGAGAAAATACTATATCGATAATCATGGTTCTATCCTTTTCGGTCTCTGGAGCAACTCCGTCCATGGTCTCAGCATCAACAATGGTCTCAGGAGCAATATCCTCATGACAGGGCTTCATCAACTAACCATTCTCTGAAGTGTTACACATGAAGCGGACTTCTCCAAGAACTAATGATTCATATCAATATGTGTAGACATGATAATATGTTCACATAAAAGTCTTCCCAAAGCTTGCACGACTGATGGGCACAAGCCAAAGTCTTTTACAAGATGTTTTCATCGCCTCTACAAAGGAGATACAACACATTTCAGGCCATGTTTTACAAAAACGTAATAATGGGTGAGGAATGGGACGATGCTTCCACAACGAAAGATGTTCGTCTATGTCTCTTCTATAATATACCAAAAGGGTGCATCAATTGGACATACGATCTGGAAGATATGGCTTTTACCGTCAGGTCTACGAAATCTGAAAAATTTGTATGGGATTACAAATTACAAATGTGCACGCTCCGTTGGATGACCTCTACAACTCCAAATTGAGTGATTCTTTTCTCATGTGATAACTCAGTCTATTAGCTTCAAAAGTTGGGGTGAAGCATTAAATTCCGACGTCGTATGAGGTTCCTACATCTTCCAGAGCATACAACATGCAAGCAGCAATTCTTAGACGGGATTCATAACTTCCACAGTAGATTGGTGTCCACCAGGACTTTCCACTAAGTCCTCCATAAAGTTTCACAGTCCAAGACCCGTGGTGCCAGACTTTCATGTGTTGATTATTCATCATGAAAGAAATGCTACCACCGGGACATGCAACCATGGTCATTATATCAACCCCTCTTGAGAGCAACCTCAGTTATGGTCCCGTGACCAGGGTTTCAGAAGTGATGTTTCTACTATTGACAGAAGATGGCACTGCAAGCACCATGCTCATGTATAAATCAAGGGTTCTTGATCTAAAATGAATCAATGACATTAAAATCCTTCACCAACCGTTCAAGGTACAAGCGAATGGTCTAAAGACACAACAGGAGTGTTTTACAACAAGCTCGTCTGAGATGATTTTACACTGTCCCGTATAAAGCAGCGAGCTGGGAGAAGTTGGTAAGGAATCTAGGGATGGTACCATTCTATTTGTATGGATTTCCTCTACAACATATCCAAAATTCACAGCAATTGGAGAAACGAGCAAATAGATGTGACTGAAACATTGGACTACATGCCAACTTAAAATTTTCTGAAGGTCTCCTGGAAGTTTATTGTTTCACTGATTTCGGCCCTTAAACATGCTCAAAACTCAAAAATCTTCTTTAATAAAAGTTGGAAATTTCCTGGGCATGAGAAAACATAGGTAGATCGCGAAATTTCGACATCGGACGAAGATTCTACATCATTTTGCAAGAAGACCTAACTTTTGATGACAAATTATGACTAAATTTTTCATTCATCCACATCTGAATCAGGAGCTACACCATCAACGCAAAGTCGAACTTCATATTCATCTGATAGTCTCACTTGCTGAAGTCGGCGGATCTTCTGCTGATGAGATATGAGTTTTTCATCTTCAGCTCTTTTCTTCTGTGATATTTCATGACGTCCCTGCTTTCCCTCCGCATCTGCTAATACCAAGAAAACATATATCTTAGCACATACGACTCCTAGATGATCAAGAGACATACAATGTGTCAGCTTTCCAGCGTCTCTAAAAGGTTGATTCACCTCGGCATAAGCATCTGCAAAAGTCTTCATCTTTGATTTGATATTCTTGATGAAAATGCGAGGGTACCCAAATATACCTCAAGCTATAACTTTTCCTACCTATAAGTATTTTCTCTGAAAGTGATTATCTATAGACTGAGTTAAGACAATACAACAAATCAGTTCACACTTTGTGTGATTGTCTATGGATACGAGAACGAGAAAATACAACAACGGAGTGTGTTTACTTGATACAAAGGTTCAGACTTAACCAAACTCAATAATATTGCGTATCAAGTAAATAGGAATTAACGTTTGTGCAATTTAGTTTAATTATAATAAAATAATTATAATGCGGAAATATGAAGTAAATGACACAACAAGATTTTGTTAACGAGGAAACCGCAAATGCAGAAAAACCCCGGGACCTAGTACATAATTGGAGACTCTCAGGATTAAGGCGCCATACAAAATAAACAAACTTCGTATAGTTGAGACCAAGCAACTAAACAATCTAAACCTATAGTTCACCTAGTTCCGTCTGTATTCCCACGCCTCCAACCTGTAAACAAGTCACGTACTTGGACCAATTCCTTTGGTTCGTATTCCAAACAGTAAAGGAACAACAAATCTGTTTCGTATCAACTCTCTTCAACCAAGTGATATGAGTTGTGCAAAGGCTCTTCTGTTTATCTTAACATAAACTCCTTTGCCAGGTTCCAAGATTTATCTTATGTTCAATCATCAAAAGGTAATCGTTAAGATTTTGCAATCAATACCTCCAATCCCAAGGAAATATGTTGATGCCGATCTTCCTTAATTAATCAATCCAATCTACCACAAGGATAAACCGATTATTAATTGGATCCTATTTTTCCCAAACAAGTATTGTGCACACCAAAGATTATAAAAACACCAAGTAAGAAATCTTCAATATCTTCTTTGTCTTCAAATATTCTTAGATCTTCAATAAACACCTGCACACAATCACTTGAATCTCTTGTGATCAATCACACACCATACGGAGTCTGTTAACAATGGATTACAACAAGATCGTCTTTAGATCTAACAACACTCTAAAGATCCCTGTCGAAACCTTGAACTATTTTGAGTGAATCTTATATCAGAAGAGAAGATTCTCAAGCATAAACAAACTAGGTGCAATCAAATTTCAACCACCGTTAGTCAATCAAATCAATATTAAAAATAAAGATAAACCGCAATTATCTAGTTTCCCACCAACGGTACGCACTAGAGCTTCTCAATCCCAAAGAAGACTTTAAACTGCGCGGCCGTAAGAGATTTAACCTAATTAGGTTACTCTCCTCTTCGAATAGGTGGCTTCACCAGTAACAGTATAATAGAGGAAGTTTATTGTCACGAAGGATTAGTTTGATAGAAATGCAAACTCAAAGTATTTATAGACAAGGAAGTTTGGACATCAAGGAATTTCCAAAACCGAAAATATTCTCAAGATATTGAATATCATTTCAAATTCGGTTTTCATAATTCCTGAGAATGTACTTTCCAAATTTATGATCGAAATCTCCTTGGAAAATCTTTAACCAGTAAATGCACATTACTAATTCTTATTTTCCATATATAATTCAAAACCTTAATTAAAAGATTATTAACTTATTTAAATTCGATCTTGGGATTTACTGCCTTCTTAGCTGTTAAGGAATATCTTTGAACAATAAAAGATATACACTAATGTGCGTGTTTAAAGTGTGTCAACATCTTTCCTCTTGTAAGTCCCTTTTCATACTTACTCACTTGAAACCGATTTACCACACTTCCAAACAAGTTTAGAATTGGTTCATCTGACTTTCAAGAACTATGTGATTGATCAAGTAACACTCAATCACAAGTCATGGGTGTAACGGTTCTACCAAAACAAGTTTTGATTCTACCTCCATGTGAGTATTGTGCATAGTCACACTAGCTTACCAAATTTCTCGGTTGACTAGGTACTAGGATCGGTTCCCTACATATATTTGATATCCAACTTATATGTGTTGCACATGTCCATCGGTTCCCTTTTGCCTAAAAACGTGTTGCACATATTCATATGATCGGTTCCCCTTTCTACTATAAATCTTGTTGCACCTCATACAAGGATCAGTTCCCCTTGTGATGTACTGTACCTCTTACTAGGACCGGTTCCGCTCTTCCAAATTTGGGCAGACACAAACTCGATCATACCCTAGGTGATTACTTAAGATCGGTTTCACTAATAAAAGTCATACCAATACATAAGTCAGGCCTCATGCGAATAGTTTTACCAAGAACCCAAACAAGTCATGAGAGGTTATACTAATCACACATATTGGTCGTTCATAAGATATTCAATGAAGAACAGCCACAATAACGCTTGGCGATTTCCTTTTCGCTTCACAACACATATCATGAACTTACTTCCTTAAAACACATGTAAAAACATTGTTTCCTAGGATGAAA
This sequence comes from Papaver bracteatum, assembly GCA_023529315.1. Taxonomy (NCBI): domain Eukaryota; kingdom Viridiplantae; phylum Streptophyta; class Magnoliopsida; order Ranunculales; family Papaveraceae; genus Papaver; species Papaver bracteatum. The sequence continues at coordinate 203,586 of JAJJWX010003231.1, read as the reverse complement.
TCCTCACCTCATACCCATACATAATCACAATAACATTGATACGATTATGTTGATGTGTTATATACAAAGTTTAATGGTTAAGCAATAAACCTCATATTATATTCCTTAATACTATGTCTATCTAGAGTGTTCATGCTTCGCAATTTTATGTTTTCAATATGCACGACTTGAAAGATGTGTTAGGGAATGAAACAATCCAAGTCAAATATCACTAACCTCAAGTGGAAGGATGATGTTGTGGTTATAGCTCCGTACTTCTTCACTTCTTCAAGTCTTCACAATACTTGTAATGTCTCATCCTAATACTTTCAAGCTAACCTATATGAAGTTGACTGTAGTACATTTAAATCAAGCGACTCTTAAATGAGTTTTGGTTCACTAAAATATGACAACCAAACTTGACATACCAACGCTTGGTAGGTTCAACCGAGCTATGCTCTAACACTTGGAGCGTTCTCCAGAAGAGCCAGAAAAGTGGTTGTAACCAGAAGTCACCACTATCTGAGGCAAAATACATGGAGTCATGGATATACCAATAACAAATATGTAACAAAATGGTAACAATCCAACTATTACCTATTTACAGTTTCACTAGCTGTAGTGATTATAACGCCAGAATTTCAAAAATTTGCTCGTTCCCTCAAACCTGCAAAGACGAGCAAAATTCATTATTAAAAATCATGACATGATTTTCGTAAAACCACGGGTGATTCACGAAACTACTATCATGTGAGTAAATCACAAAATTTTCCACCATATGAGCAACCCTCACCGGTGAACATTCATTAGTTTTGTGCATACACTGTTAAATCACAAAACCCATACAAGCAACATTTTATAAAAAAATGTTTACCTCTAACAATTGCTGAAAATCAAAATTAGATCTTACATAAATTTTGAGTATTGCATAAAAAAGATTTTGTGATTAAACTCACGTACACAAAAATCTTATTTTGCTCAAACGAGCCTTTGTTCGTCAAATGGGTCTTTTCTATCTTGAATAGGTCCATATATTCCAAAATAAAAAAATTTTCTATGAAAGTTCAGTTTTTTTTAAATTAGACACAGGACTATTTCAAAATCTCACTAATGCTAGGGATCATTATTTATTACTTTCACTAGCGAGCGAGCATACGTTCCTAAAAAATATTCATGTGAAAACTCATTTATGGAGTTTTATAAATGTGCTTGGAGTGTGATTAAAAAAGATTTAATGATGGTAGTTAAGGAATTTGAGGATACTTGTATGCTGGTGATAGGTGTGTAAAAACACCTCTCAAAGTATCAATTGGTATTGTTTTTTTGGCTAGTTTTCGTGTAAAATTGTATTATTAGTTATCTTTTATATTTTATGGGAATTTTGGAGCTTATTCCCGAAAAGAATAAGAAATCGTCCATTTTGCCAAAATAAGTGGGCATGAAGAAGCAACCAGCTGATATCCGTTATGAAGTACTGGAGGAGGCGAGAAAAAGCGCCGAAGTCGTATGCGTTTTTGCTGTCACAAGCCAAATGGAGTTGAGCTTGAGGAACTCATGGGCTTTCAGTTCGGTTACAGCAGCTAGGCTTAATTTCCATGGAACCAATGTTGGATTTCCGCCTAGGCTCAACATGGGCTACATGTTCACGTACATTTGGTGGAAATATCTCGCCAAGGTCCGATGGGTTGAGACAGGATTTGAAAACAGTTGAGACCCTGGTTGTTGCAGAATGCCATTGAATGATACACAGGAGGAGTTGTGATCGGCAATGATGTCATTGTCATCACTGAGTTTGGTTCTGCCGGTGATTGAGATGGTTGTTGTGCTGTGATCAACAATTTGGGTTTGTACCGGTAATGATCAAGGTAAAAGCTGATGCCATTGATTTGCAGTGAACTAACGAAGGAGGCTAAGACGAGATTCGAGTCCGTCATTGGGTTAGGATGAATGGGTTTTACTGAATTCGAAATTTCAATCGAGAATTCAGTGAAGAAAGAATCAGGTGAGTGAAGTTGAGATGATGACATTCATGGTATGCTGTTTGGATCCAGGACAGGAGAGAAAGATGGAGTTGTCGATGGTGATTATGGAAATGATGGGTATGCAGCTGTGATGTAGTTGAAGGGTTGCTGGTTGACAGTTGGTTGCAGTTAGTGCCGGATATGAATGGTTGGTATTGTCGATGGTGATTGTTATACATGGAGTTGGTGGTTCGTTGGTTGCAGCGGACTGAGGAGTAAGCTGAGATCGAGTACAACAGGATAAATGAAGAGCTCATGCACTGTTGGCAGTGACAGCCATATGCTCGTCGCTGTTGCATGATGGAGTTTTAACGATGGCATGCATGGACTGTTGGCAGTGAGTAGATCAGTTTGGGAAGTCGTTTCTCACTGAGAGATCGTGGTGATAATTCAGCTTGAGAGACAGTGAGATGGCAGTTAGTGAATCTTGAGTGATGGTGATGCCGGAAGTTAGCAGTGAAGAAAAGATGGTCAGGTGATGATGGTTTTGGGTATAACCTGTACATGGAAAGCAGCTGAAGACTGCATGATGTGGTTTAATGATGATAGCTTTCATAGGAATGAAGACTGCCGGAACTTGCTTGCTCTTACGTGTGAAGTTGAAGTGTGGGATTTGTCTCAGGTTAAACATGTTGGCGGTGAGAAAGAGCTCGAGTTAACTGTATTCTCGGTGTTGATGGGAATGATGGACGTGGTGATATTGCTGTGAGTGATCGATGAAGTCTGAGCTTTGGTCACTGTTGTTGTCAGCAATGCAGAAGACGATGGACTGAGCTTGGTATTGGTTTGCTGTTGTAGTCGGAGGTTAACAGGGTTGAGGGAGTAATGCAGTTGAGACTGCAGTGTACTGGGAACAAGAAAGAACGATGGTGGTTGGATTCCATTGAAGGTCAGGCAAGGTTACGTGAGTGATAGAAGTAATGACCGAAGAGAACATAAGCATGCACTGGCGGGAGAAGGAAATGCAGTCACTACGAGCTGAGAGGACAGACAAGCTAAGAACAAATTGAAGACTTGGGCTGGACTATTAGAGGCGAGCCCAGTTGTTTTGCTTGTCAAGCTTAGAACGTGACCAGCGCAAGCCCAATATGCTTTTGAGCCAAAATGATTACACGGCCAGAATAAAAGGTGGTGCGGCTACTGCAATATTTGGCTGTGAGTTTGTGACCTACTTTTGCACGGGGTTTGATGCACAAGACATAATTCAAGAGGAGGTGCATATCCCTATTTTTGCTAGGTTTCCTAGTTTTCTTAAAGAGGAGGTTACAAAACTCTATATATAGAGAACCCTAGGCACAATTTTAGGGAATCATATATCATAATATCTTCTTGGCACAATATATCTTCTTTTTCACCGTTTTTCTCCCCCTTAGGGGGGAGAACTATCTCTTTTATATTGTAAGGATGAATTCAAAGTTCTAATTGTGAAGCTCAATTATTTTGCAAGTTTGTTTCAAGTTTTAAATTGATTCATTGTGGATTGTTTTTACCATATCGAAGGTTTATGATTGGTTCTTAGATTGGTTTGGGTGCGCAACCAGATTAATTTATTAATCATTCTAATGCTAGTAGAGAGGTGAGTCGACCCGTAATTTTCTCTTATCTCCTACACAAGTAGAAATCGCAAGACCTTACGGAGGGATTCTGTGGAGAAATTGCGAGTAAAGGCAACACCAGTAAGTGGACCGAGCATACCGAGTTTTACTGCTGGGATCAAACCTAAATTCACAAATCTTATTGCATTCTGGGAATTACATCTTGTAGTCGAGCGCTTCCGTGTCAAGGTGGTTCTTTTGAATAGAATCCGGTAGTCGGGCGCTTCCGTATCCGGTGATATATGGAGTTTTTGGGGATTGCTAAGCGTACCTGCTTTCCTACGGTTGGTGATAATTGTTTCTAACAAGAGATAAACGGGTATAATGTTGAGTTAACGGTTAGTAACTGCGAAGGATTTCTTCAATATCTTTCCTTATTATCTTTTATCCTTCTTTTATATTTTCGCCGATTTAGATAACATATCAATTGCATTACTCTTCGTGGGAACGATCTCTTACTACCGCTATATTATATTTAATTAGTGGGAAATATATTTTTATTTTGTTGAGTAAACGACGCTCACCAAAATTGGCGCCGTTGCCGGGGAGTAATTGCTAATTGTTTGTTATTTGTTTTGGCGTAAAGGTTTTGTGGGTATATCTCTCGTAAGCCCTCACGAGACTATAACTCGTCCACTAGGGAAACCTAGGGGTTTAAAGGCCTGTTATTCATGCTAAGAGTAACCGTATCCTCACGACATGGAGTTGTATTTTATTTTTGTTTCGTTTTGTTTGCTCGAGGACTAGCAAAGTTTGGGTGTGGGGGAATTTGATAGGTGTGTAAAAACACCTCTCTAAGTATCGATTGGTATTGTTTTTTTGGCTAGTTTTCGTGTAAAATTGTATTATTAGTTATCTTTTATACTTTATGGGAATTTTGGATCTTATTCCCGAAAAGAACAAGAAATCGTCCATTTTGCCAAAATAAGTGGGCATGAAGAAGCAACCAGCTGATATCCGTTATGAAGTACTGGAGGAGGCGAGAAAAAGTGCCGAAGTCGTATGCGTTTTTGCTGTCACAAGCCAAATGGAGTTGAGCTTGAGGAACTCATGGGCTTTCAGTCCGGTTACAACAGCTGGGCTTAATTTCCATGGAACCAATGTTGGATTTCCGCCTAGGCTAAACATGGGCTACATGTTCACGTACATTTGGTGGAAATATCTCGCCAAGGTCCGATGGGTTGAGACAGGATTTGAAAACAGTTGAGACCCTGGTTGTTGCAGAATGCCATTGAATGATACATAGGAGGAGTTGTGATCGGCAATGATGTCATTGTCATCACTGAGTTTGGTTCTGCCGGTGATTGAGATGGTTGTTGTGTTGTGATCAACAATTTGGGTTTGTACCGGTAATGATCAAGGTAAAAGCTGATGCCATTGATTTGCAGTGAACTAACGAAGGAGGCTAAGACGAAATTCGAGTCCGTCATTGGGTTAGGATGAATGGGTTTTACTGAATTCGAAATCTCAATCGAGAATTCAGTGAAGAAAGAATCAGGTGAGTGAAGTTGAGATGATGACATTCATGGTATGCTGTTTGGATCCAGGACAGGAGAGAAAGATGGAGTTGTCGATGGTGATTATGGCAATGATGGGTATGCAGTTGTGATGTGGTTGAAGGGTTGCTGCTTGACAGTTGGTTGCAGTTAGTGCCGGATATGAATGGTTGGTATTGTCGATGGTGATTGTTATACATGGAGTTGGTGGTTCGTTGGCTGCAGCGGACTGAGGAGTAAGCTGAGATCGAGTACAACAGGATAAATGAAGATCTCATGCACTGTTGGCAGTGACAACCATATGCTCGTCGCTGTTGCATGATGGAGTTTTAACGATGGCATGCATGGACTGTTGGCAGTGAGTAGATCAGTTTGGGAAGCCGTTTCTCACTGAGAGATCGTGGTGATAATTCAGCTTGAGAGACAGTGAGATGGTAGTTAATGAATCTTGAGTGATGGTGATGCCGGAAGTTAGCAGTGAAGAAAAGGTGGTCAGGTGATGATGGTTTTGGGTAGAACCTGTACATGGAAAGCAGCTGAAGACTGCATGATGTGGTTTAATGATGATGGCTTTCATAGGAATGAAGACTGCCGGAACTTGCTTGATCTTACGTGTGAAGTTGAAGAGTGGGATTTGTCTCAAGTTAAACATGTTGGAGGTGAGAAAGAGCTCGAGTTAACTGTATTCTCGGTGTTGATGGGAATGATGGACGTGGTGATATTGCTGTGAGTGATCGATGAAGTCTGAGCTTTGGTCACTGTTGTTGTCAGCAATGCAGAAGACGATGGACTGAGCTTGGTATTGGTTTGCTGCTGTAGTCGGAGGTTAACAGGGTTGAGGGAGTAATGCAGTTGAGACTGCAGTGTACTGTGAACAGGAAAGAACGATGATGGTTGGATTCCATTGAAGGTCAGGCAAGGTTACGTGAGTGAAGTAATGACCGAAGAGAACATAAGCATGCACTGGCGGGAGAAGGAACTGCAGTCACTACGAGCTGAGAGGACAGACAAGCTAAGAACGAATTGAAGACTTGGGCTGGACTATTAGAGGCGAGCCCAGTTGTTTTGCTTGTCAAGCTTAGAACGTGACCAGCGCAACCCCAATATGCTTTTGAGCCAAAATAATTACACGGCCAGAATAAAAGGTGGTGCGGCTACTGCAATATTTGGCCGTGAGTTTGTGGCCTACTTTTGCACGGGGTTTGATGCACAGGACATAATTCAAGAGGAGGTGCATATCCCTATTTTTGCTAGGTTTCCTAGTTTTCTTAAAGAGGAGGTTACAAAACTCTATATATAGAGAACCCTAGGAACAATTTTAGGGAATCATATATCATAATATCTTCTTGGCACAATATATCTTCTTTTTCACCGTTTTTCTCCCCCTTAGGGGGGAGAACTATCTCTTTTATATTGTAAGGATGAATTCAAAGTTCTAATTGTGAAGCTCAATTATTTTGCAAGTTTGTTTCAAGTTTTAAATTGATTCATTGTGGATTGTTTTTACCATATCGAAGGTTTATGATTGGTTCTTAGATTGGTTTGGGTGCTCAAACAGATTAGTTTATTAATCATTCTAATGCTAGTAGAGAGGTGAGTCGACCCGTAATTGTCTCTTATCTCCTACACAAGTAGAAATCGCAAGACCTTACGGAGGGATTCTGTGGAGCAATTGCGAGTAAAGGCAACACCAGTAAGTGGACCGAGCGTACCGAGTTTTACTGCTGGGATCAAACCTAAATTCACAAATCTTATTGCATTCTGGGAATTACATCTTGTAGTCGAGCGCTTCCGTGTCAAGGTGGTTCTTTTGAATAGAATCCGGTAGTCGAGCGCTCCGTATCCCAGATATATGGAGTTTTTGGGGATTGCTAAGCGTACCTGCTTTCCTACGGTTGGTGAAAATTGTTTCTAACAAGAGATAAACGGGTACAATGTTGAGTTAACGGTTAGTAACTGCGGAGGATTTCTTCAATATCTTTCCTTATTATCTTTTATCCTTCTTTTATATTTTCGCCGATTTAGATAACATATGAATTGCATTACTCTTCGTGGGAACGATCTCTTACTACCGCTATATTATATTTAATTAGTGGGAAATATATTTTTATTTTGTTGAGTAAACGACGCTTACCAGATGGACTGGAGGATTAATTGCACTAATTTGACTCTCATTCCCAAGTGCAATGGAGCCGTGTCTTTGCATAACTTTAGACCTATCGGTTTAATTGGTAGTGTCTATAAAATCATTTCAAAATTGTTGGCTGAGAGATTGAATTTAGTACTTCCTTCAATAATATCTGATTTTCAAGGGGCTTTCATCCAGGGGAGGCAGATTCAAGACAACATTCTTATTTCTTCTGAACTTATTGACTCCAAGCTGAGGCAGCATGATACAGGTTTAATTTGCAAAGTAGATTTTGAGAAGGCCTTTGACAATGTAAATTGGAATTGTGTTGATACTACTCTTGCAAGGTTTGGATTTGGTATGAAGTGGAGAGCTTGGATCAAATGGTGTATTTCTACTCCAAGATTTGTAGTCTTATTAAAAGGAGAAGCAACTGAAATGTTTAAAATTCAAAAAGTAATAAGGCAGGGCGATCCAATATCACCTTTCTTATTTATAATGGTAGCTGAGGTGCTTTCATTATTGATCAAAAAAGCTGCAGATAAGGGTCTTATATCTGGTTTTTCTGTTTCCCAACAAGGTACTCTTATAACTCATCTTCAATTTGCTGATGACTTAATTGTTTTCCTTAAAGATGAGGAGTCCCAAATTCAAAATCTGAGAAAAAGTTTAATGGCTTTTGAGATTATTTATGGTCTTAAGGTGAATTATGGAAAAAGTAATATTGTGGGCTTAGGTCAATTACGTAATGCAGAAACTTGTGCTGACATTTTTGGTTGTTCTGTGACTCAATTACCAATGAATTACTTAGGGATTCCTCTTGGTAGTAAGTCAAAAAACAAAATTATTTGGAATTATATCATTCATAGGGTTCAACAAAAACTTTCTAGCTGGAAAAGGAGATATCTTTCTAAGGGTCAAAGATTGATAATGATCTAAAGTGTACTTTCTAATTTACATATCTATTACTTGAAAATGTTTCAAATGCCTGTGTCTGTCTATAAAGAAATGGAGAAAATCATGAGGAATTTCCTTTGGGATTCAAGTAATTCTACTAAAAAGAGGAGTTAGGTGTCTTGGTCAAGATCTACTTTGCCAAAATGTAGAGGAGGTATTGGTATTAAGAAACTCCAGTTTATGAACAAGGCTTTACATTCTAAGTGGATATGGTTCAGAGAAGTATGCTTTGTGGAGAAGAATTATAAATTAGAAATTTGGTGGTGCAGTAGATGCTTTCTTTCCTTGAATGACAAGAAATTCTATCTGTCACAGTGTGTGGACTGGCATTTGGAAGTCTAAAGAGTTTGTTAAATCTGGAAATTTATTGAATATTGGTTCAGGTGTTAGTGTGTACTTCTGGGATGATGTATGGATTGGGGAATTCCCTCTGAATCAACTCTTTCCGACTCTCTTTCAGATTGCAAGGCAGAAAAAGGCACTGGTAAGTGACTTAATCTCAAATGAAGGTTCTTGGATTCTAAATTTCTCTAGGAATTTAGATGAACATGAGTTATTGGAGGTGGAAAATTTATTGCAGATTATTGGTGATCCTTCTCGACTTGTGAATGAAGACTCAAGACAGTTGCGCTATGGAGAGGAATTTTCAGTGGCTAATGCATATGAGGCTCTTGAATCTGGTGGTTTGTTAACATTCCCTGGCAAACAGTTGTGGAACTCAAATGTTCCATTAAAGGTTTCTTTTCTTGTCTGGACCTTGTGCTTTAGTGGTGCTCCAACTTTTGATTACTTATACAATGCTGGAATGGTGCAAGATCCTTCATGTGTCTTATGTCTTGACTGCTTGGAAACAAATAAACATCTGTTCTTGCATTGCAAGTTTGTTTTTGGTATCTGGGCGTATTTTCTGGAGAGCTTTGACATTAACTAGGTTTTATCTAGAAATGTGAAGACAAACTTATGGGAATGGGGTGATAAGTGCCGGAGAAGATCTACAAACAGAAAAAAGAAAATTTGGAGCATCTTGCCTTTTGCCATTTGGTGGTGTATCTGGAATGAAAGGAATGCGAGAGTTCATAAGAATGTGAAGAAGGATTTGGATCAACTGATTATGGATATAAAATGTCTGTTGTTTAATTGGGGTTTTAAAACTCATCTGTTTGCTGGGTTTCTGTTATCTACCTGGCTATGTAATTGGAATGCAGTGATGCATAATTCCATGTAATTTTGGTTATCTTGTGTCACTTTTTTGGTGACATAACGATACTTTTTAATCTACTTTGCCTTTTAGTGAAAAACAAACTCATGTTCTGAAAATAAAATTTTGATTTTTATGAAACCTCTTAAACAAATTTTATCTACTACAACTAAATCATGTCTATTCAAGCTTCCATGTATCTCTTTCATATTAGGGATTATTGCTCGTTTCTTAAACTAACGAATGAACGGGCGTATGTTTTCTAAAACAAATTTTCATAAAACCTACGCATACATACATACATACATACATAGAATTTTATTTTCAACAACTCATAGGTGAAAATAAATAAATAAAAAATTTAGGGTCTCTTCCCTTTTTTGTCAATTTTATTTCCAAAACCTAATAAAACATGGATTTCCCTTTTGGGCCTGGACCGCAAATGCTAAACCGACCAAACCGGACGTCCCATCGTCCAAATCAGCAGTGCTCCATATTTACGTGCTCACGGGATGATGCTCTATCATACTATCATGTTCCTTACATAAGCATTTGCTCGTACATGACACCATTGGAGCAAATCGAGGATTCTGAAAAACCTTTGTACGTCTGAGTTCAACCGCATATCTCGTCGGTTAGAAAATTACCATCTAATGCTTACTGTGGAACATGACTGTCCCTAACTAAGCAGGGGACTTAATGTTAATGGTGGATTTTCAACAAAGGTCAAAATCATAAAATCATGATACTGCATGTTTGTGACCCGGCTTCAGGAACGCATGTGACGATTCATATTTTACGATTCTTAAACCGTTTCACGATCTCTGATCGAGTTCCTCTCAGAGCCATGATGAATATGTTTCTCAAAATGCTTCCCACCAGCTGAGCGTTCGATGCTGCGAATTTCATCATGACCTCTATGTAGAATAACATAATTGGGCGGTCATCCTACATATTGTTTTGTTTAAAGGGCTTAACGCCTTCAGGACGTCGGCGATACTCGTTTTTCCTTGACTACATATAGATACCCAACTCTACATAGAAGAATGATTGGGAGGTCCTCCTACATAATTGTTTTTTGAGAGGGATTAATTCCTTCAGGACGTCGGCGACATTCACTGTTCCCTGACTATGTAGAGAGACCGTGTATAGATTCAGGCGGCTCTCCATACATAATCGTGGAGAGGGATAAACTCCTTCAGGATGTCAGCAACACTCGTTGTTCCCTGACTATGCACCTTTCATAACGGTATGACGCTTTAACTAGATAATATCCCCTCTCCAATAGATTAATTCTACCGTGACATTTAACACTGAATTCCTAGAAGATAATCTATTTTATCTCATTACTCTGATTTCATGGTCGAATCCACGGCTGATATCTATGGTCGAATCCACGATCCCATGAAATGGTAATACTCATTTTATTATTCCGAATCCATGGTCGAATTCACGGTTGATCCTATGGATTGATAATAAATAACTACTCACCTATATTACTCAGTTTCATGAATCATTCTGCACTGAATTTCATAAATTAGTAATAAATACTCAACAACCGGGCATCTGGATTATCACCGAGTAAGCCCCAATAAAATGTTGCAAGTGTACTCAATAATGATGCACGAACGAGCATTCAAAAATATGGACAAATGAGGAATCATACACAAAATAAGAGAGAGAAAATAATAATAAAAAATAAAAAAGAGGCGCCTAGGGACCGGGCCCACCGGCCGTCCGGCCACGATCACGGTTTCATGAAAAATAATAAAATAGGGAAAGGTGTCGTAGGACCGGGCAACCTATCCGGCCAGCCGTGGCCGGTCCCACACTTTGCAATCCCTTATTTTCATAATTATTATATTTCCCTCATCTCATGAAACTCCTCCGTTTGAGCAAAAATCATGGTTTCTTCATATTTTCTCAAATATTTCCCAAACCATGAAAAAGCCAAAAAGTCAAATGGTCACATGATCGACTAGGCTACTCACGCCAAATAATAAAATGTTATTATTTTAATATTTTCCAAATTTTGATCAGACGAGCAAAGTTCTACTTGCTCATTCGAGCAAAATCAAGAATTTTAGTCAAAGATCGAACTCTTCTGAAAATCCAAGATATTGCTCAAACGCACATCAGAAAGTGCCAAAACTCTTAGGATTGAGACACGTACATAATGGTGACACTGGCATGCTTCCTTGACCTACCAAGGATGGACCCAAGGATTGCAAAGAGCCGGTCCCATACATTCTTATAATTTTGACCTAATTTGCTCAATTGCTCATATTGGGTCCAAACTCTTTCCAACCAACTTGGAATTTTCCCAATCGACCATCATCTAGTCCCACGACCACTAAGGGACGGTTTCATGCCATCTTGGTCGGTCCCTCACTTATACATAAATTAGGTTTTATTACCTAATGCTCAGATGGGCACTATTTTAATATATGATGAAACCGGCATTTTATCATCATTCTTTCACCGACCGGTCAACTAAGGACCTTGGTGCGCGCTCAGTCGAGCACTTTGGCACCACATGGTCATCCATCATCCCATGTGTTCGGTCCCTCCCTCACTCATGATCTATTTTCATCAATTCATCAATTGAAGAACAATTGATCAAAATTAGGGTTTCGAACAAACGCTCCACAAATCATCATTCTGAGCAAGTTCAAACATTAATAAATTTATGTTGATCCAGCAATCAACATCTGGATTAATTATATAATATTTGGTAGCTTACCAATATTTTAATTAATATTTTATTGGGTCACGTTACCAATAAATAATTCGTCGAATTGAGCAATACTTGATCAGTTGCTCGAATATTGATTCAACTATCAATATTCAGTAACTCACCGAATTTGGAAACTCGAATATTGATCGCAACTCAATATTCAATAACTCATCGAATTTACAATATTTGCTCAGACGAGCAATATTAAATTAAGAACTGTAGTCTGACATGTTCAATTCATGAATCACTGAGCATTCGTCACTCATGCTCAATTCAACAAAATTTAGACTCACTGTCTAAAAAGTCAATTGACTAATCAAATACACGTCTACTCTGCAGTCTCCACATTCATGAGACATCAATCACGTCATATATGGGGGGATATCAATTAGGGTGTTGATCTGGCAGCCTACGGCACGTGGATTCATCCATGATGAGAAATATGAGTAAGTCGTGCAAATAGTTTAAGGAGTTAGCGAAGTAACCAAGTCTCCGCACGACCTGGAAATGGTTTCACAACGATCTTCCACTTTCCCACTCTTTCACTCAAGAAACCGTCACACTTACAGGGATCAATGTGTTCATTATTCTGGCAATATAAATATGTCCAAAAAATCGAGGACAAAATAACAACATTCGTCTGCACGATAACTCGATTGAAACTTATTCACAAAACTCAACACTTAGTAGTTCATCAATTTTGTAGAAAACCATAACACATATACAATCCTTGATTATCATTGATCCCACACAATTCTCAACTTCCCTCCTACAGATCAACCCATCTTCCTTCTTTATGACTGAATTGACTCTGGAATGGCCATTGACTTGGTTTAGTCCGGAGTCCTATAGATTGATCTCTCGAACTCAAAGCACTCCCTTTGCAGTGCATCTGTGAGGTTCAGCAATTCGCTCGGCTGAGGAGTCTCGTCCGCACGGTGGTTTCTTCACTTTCCTAAAAAAATCAGCGAACCGTTTTTCCCCATCTACAATGGACAAAATCCAATATAATTCCAAGAGAATCAACTAGACTGTCAGACTCAATCAATGGAAATATATCAAAGAGTTATATCTCTGTTTCATAATGTAAACATAAAATCAAACATATAGAAATCCGCGAGCCTGATTATTATGTGAAACAACTTGAACGGTACCAAAAACCAATATTCAAGTGTCAATTAATTTATATCAACAATCAAAGGTTGGATTATCTAATTGATTGAACTACGCACAACCTGTGATATTTCAATTATATAGAAAATATAATGCGAAAAAGAAATAACACAGACACCAGAAATTTTGTTAACGAGGAAACCGCAAATGCCCTGGGACATAGTCCAGATTTGAACACCACACTGTATTAAGCCTCTACAGAGTTTAGCCTATTACAAGTTAACTTCGTCCTGGAATGTAGTTGAGCCCTAACCAATCTCACATTGATCAAGGTACAGTCACGTTCCTTACGACTCTGAATCCCAGCAGGGGTCTACGCACTTGATTCCCTTAGATGATCTCACCCACAACTAAGAGTTGCTACGACTCAAAGTCGAAGACTTGATAAACCAATATGTCTCACATAGAAAAGACTATTGAATAGATAAATATGTATCCCACAGAAATACCTATGAGTTTTGTTCCGTATTTTGATGAATCAAGGTGAATAGGAACAAATTGATATGCCGTACTTATATTCCCGAAGAATAGCCTAGTAATATCAACCACCTCAAAATAATCTTAATTGTATGGTAGCGAAACAAGATATTGTGGAATCACAAACGATGAGTCGAAGATGTTTGTGACTACTTTTTATCTTGCCTATCGGAGAATAAATCTCGAGCAAATCTTAGAGAAGATAATACTCAATACGATAAAATAGAGCAAGATCAGAACACACAATTACAGAGAAAATAGTTGGGTCTAGCTTCACAATCCCAATGAAGTCTTTAAGTCATTAACTTATAATGGTTTTAGTAAAACCTAAGTTAAAGGAGAATCGACTCTAGTCACAAATAGTATCATACATGAGGTGTGGGGATTAGATTTCCCAGTTGCTAGAGTTCTCCTTTATATATTCCTCAAATCAGGGTTTGCAATCAATGTTACCTTAGTAACAAAGCATTCAATATTTACTATTAGATGAAAACCTGATTAGACAAGCTAATATATTTCAACCGTTAGATCGAACTTAGCTTGTTACACACAAATAAAAAGTGACTTTATTTAGTGTAGATGAGGAAAAACGATTTGCTGGTTTTAACGGAATTGAAGAGCCGACCGTGTGGAGACTCCTTGAACCGAGCGAAATGTTGATCCTCACACAGATGTACTGCAAGAAAGGAGTGATTTTAGTTCGAGAGATCAATCTGTAAGACCCCGTCCTAAACCAAGAACAATGGCCGTTCCAGAGTCAATTCGGTCACAAGAGAGGATGGGTTGATTTGTAGGAGGAAAGCTGAGAAATGCGTGAGATCAATGGTGATCTGAGATTGTAGGTGTGTTGTGATTTCAGCGTGAAAATGCTCTGAATAATTGAGTTTTGCCTAATTGAGAGAGATTTATGTGAGTTCGTGTAGACGAAATATTTTCTGTATGAACTTTGATGAGAAATTGCTCGTTTAGGAGAATGTTGCTTAAATGTTCGAATTGTTCGAATCTTTTTCAATGTTGTTGTTTCAATCAGGATTCAGAGACATTTTATAATGCCGGAGTTGAAAACACCATGATCCCATGAAGTGTGACAGTTGCTGGAATCAGACAGCGGGAAAGTGGAAAATCATGTTAAACCAATTACTCATCGTGCGGAGACTTGGTTAATTTTCCACCCACTACTTTGCTGACACTTCCAACTGATTACACGACTTGATCACATTCTCATCGTGGGTGAACACACGTGCCATAGACCGCCAGACCAAAACCCTAGTTAATATCCCCCCATTGTGACACGATTGAAATCTCGTGATTGTGGAGTCAGTTGCTGACTTTGTGGGACGATGAGTCCATGTAGTGCTGATTTGAACACGTTGTAGAAAATATTCTGAAACTCATGAATTAAATGTATGTCTGCTAAGACGAGGTACCATTATAACCTAAAATGAGCAAACTGTGTTGCTGAATTGTCGAATATTGATAGTTGAACCAATATTCTTTGATCTGAGCAATTATTGCTAGTCTGAGTGAATATTGCTAATTTAAGTGAATATTGCCGGTTCGAGCAAATATTGCCAGTTTGAGCAAATATTGCTCGTTTGATGAATTTATTGGTAGCAGGACCGAATAAAATAATAATTTAATTTATTGATTGCTGAGTCGAGCAAAATAAATAAGAATGTTGATCATGGAATCAACTTAAAATTATTAGAGTGTTTGATTCTGCTCAGAATCATGTTTCTGTGGAGCTCTGGATTCAAAACCCTAATTTTACCGAGATGATGATTTATTGCAAATCAACATGGGTCCGGCTACATGGGATGACGGGTTCACCATATAACGCCCAGATGTTCGAATGAGCAAAAATACCAAAGTCTCTTGAGGACCAGTTGGTGATATAATGATTAAATGCTGGTTTAATCATTTACCGAAATATTGCTCGTGTGAGCGACAAATAATAAAACCTGGTATTATGAAAACGGGAAGGACCGACCAAGAGGTCATGAGACTGGCTCCTGGTGCGTGTGGGACCAGTGGATGGTCGTTTGAGCAAACTTCCAATAGTTTGGGAAGAGTTTGAACCTAATATGAGCAGTTGAGCAAATTAGGTTAAAATCAGTAAAACATGCGGGACCAGCTGTTTGCAAGCCTCAGGGTCACCCTTGATCGGTCAAGGGGATGTGCCCGTGTAACCACAATGTCCGTGTTTCAATCCTGAGAATTTTGATATTTTCTGGTGCACGTTTGAGCAACATTTGGAGAAAATATGCAAAATCCATGGTTTTGCTGAAGATGGGAAAAATACATGAGATGAGGGAAAATAAATAAAACAAGGAATTACAAGGTGTGGGATCGGACACGGCTAGGGCATGGCCGGCCGGCTGACACGCGGTCCCACATGCTTTTCCTAGTTTTATGTGATTTTATGTATTTTTCTATGAATTAAGGGAAATTCCGTAAAACTAGAGAGCTTGGTGAAATTAGGGAATTCTCATAAGATGAGAGACATAAATAAATATAAAATAGGGAATGGGAGTGTGGGACCGGCAATGGCCACGGCATGGCCGGCCGGCCAATGGGCGCGGGTCCCAAGCCACTCTTCCCAATTTTACCAAATTTTGATGATTTTAGATAATTTTCATAAAATCAAGGAGATTTGTTGAATACCAAGGAGTTTTGTTGAAATCAGGGAGTTTTCATGAAATCATGAAACAAAATACCAAATAATAATAAAAACAATGGACACGTGGGACCGGCTAGGTTGAAACACTAATTAGCGTCCTTTAGTAGAATCGATGTAGAATTCTCATACGGACTCGGATTTTGATGGTCCTCCCATCCATTCTGTACGGAAAAAAATTTCCTATCTCCCTACGCTGGGATATTTAGGTTTTAAGCTCGTTCGGGAGGTGAAAACATCCCGAGAGTAAAATTCAGGAAGAATTAAAGGGGTCGGTCCCACGGTATTTTTTCCTAATTTTATCAAACATGATAAAAGGTTTTACCTATTTCCTATCCCCGCTTTTCCTAATTCCCATCCCAACCACATAAACCAGATTTTGTATAACTCTTTTTAAATTAGGTAAACAAAACCCACTCTCATATTTTCCCTAATTAACAATAAGTTCCGAAATTAATTATTAAATCACCATTTTAATTAGACTAGAAAATTGGATTGGTAGAATTATATTCATTGCTGCACAAAATAGAGAGTGTATGTGGAAAGATTAAATTGATTATAAAAACTTTTTTTGTAGGATCAGTAATGAAAAACAAGTTAATTATCGATTCCATGGTCGATATTAGTTGTCGTTCTTTTCGTTTTTGGCATAAAACCATTAGTAGATCATTCGGAAAGAAAAAACAAATGTGCTAGTGGTACTGACAGTGATATATATATAAGGCGTTGATGTGGTCTTGGCATGAGATCAGAGTAGTGGTAGTTTAAGAATTGGTTTCCAGTTCCTTCCAATTATACAGTGTCTAGAATCATTATATTGATTGGACATGAAAGCATTTATATGCATAAATGTTGAGCAATCGTGAGGGAAAAAATACTAATACAACATTTCATAATTCTCGAGAATTGGTTAGGGATTTGTATGGTAAGATTCAAGAGAGAAAGGAAGAACCATGGTGGATGAAGATTAAAGTCGCACATAAAATATACGGGTGAGTTTTGTTAACCCAAATTAAAAGAAGTTATATGAAATCTGGCTTGTATGGGTGGGATGGGATTTAGGGAAAGTAGGGATGGGAAATAGGTGAAACCTTGATAAAATCAATGTTATAAAAAGACATGCACTTTGACTTTGAGATTTGAAAGTCATTAAACGGACATGATTCATCCGGGATGCCCATCCTGCGGTCACTAGCATCCGGATGGTGTGTTTTGAATGGACGGCCATGAATGTTCGGTTGGGTGACGATTTTTACATAACATGAAAAAAGTTTTCTGTTTTTATTTCATCTTTGTCTTTTTCTTTGCATCTCTCTGCTACTATTCTTCTCATCACATAAACTCTTTATTTCTGAGAATCTGTTTTCCTTTATGCAGTAAAGGAATTAATGTGTGCTTGATGTTTTCCATAGATGGTAAACCCTAGATTTTAAATTCTTCATTATCAATCTGTTGTAGGAGCGGAATATCACAGCAAATGATAACTTATGAAATTATGAAGAGAAAATACATTTTGAGAGTATAGAATATTTTGCGAAGATAAAGAAATCACAAAGAACGTTTTACGAGTAAAGGAAGTTCGCAAAGTAAATTTGCGAAGGTTCGCGGCATAGTTATCAAGTCCGAAGTTGAAGGACAAATTTAGTTGTTAACATTTTGTAAAATTATATAAATAGCCATTTAGGCATGAGAAGAAGGGAGACACATTTTGAGAGAGGGGATAATTTTAGGAGGAGAGAGAAAATTTTAGAGAGGGATTTATTTTCTTTATCATCTTCTTCCCCAAAATTCTAGAGCTCCAAATATTCATTAATGGAGTCTCAATTGTAAAATCATGTAATCACATACAATCACTAGTGAAGCACCGTGGACGTAGATCACATTGATCGAACCACGTAAAAATCTTTGTGTCTCTTTATAATTTTAGTACCTTAATTCTTAGTTTCATATCAAATTAATTAGGTTTAGGATTCATTTTAATGGATTCTAATGAGGGTGTAGTTGTGAGATAATCCGCAACTACATAATTGGCGCTAGAAACAGGGAGAGAGTAATGGATTTATCCAACCTGATATTTAATTCAAGAAAATTCCAGTAAAGTTTAGTACAATTATCAAAAAATCTCACTGTATCGAAGGAGTTGAAGAAAATACAACTAAACATGAAAGCAACCAAAGTTTTTATCAGCAACACGATTTCATCTTCAAAAAACGATTCACGATGAATTTTTAAAACAATACTGTGATGTAAGATGGGAAATACTACCAAGCACAGATTGTCAATGGGGAAATTTGGAAGAAAATTCGTTGTTGCAAGAAAAGGAATCAACAGCAAAATTAAACAAGAAGGATTCTCTACTACCAACACACATTAATAACCAGGAACCTACATATTGGAGAATGGTGGAGGATCGAATTAAAGCCTCTTCTCATACTCATGATAAAATTTTGGTCCTGATATTGGAATCTTCTTCACCTCATCTGCAAGAGAGTATGATATGATCATCAATCAGAAGAGTATAGAATTTCTAAGCGGAGAAATTAAATTCATGCGGTGGTGGCCATCTGTTAACGCCATTAACCCAGCGTGGATTTCTCTTGTAAGGGTTCCTTTTCACCTTTTGTCACCAGGAATCGTTGAAGGTCTACTCATGAAGTTTGGATCGGTTGGAGATATACTACATACTTACGAAGATGGTGCTTACGAACAACTACATACTTACGAAGATGGTCCCATATACTTACGAAGATGATCCCCATCAAAATTCTTACGAAGATGGTACTTACGAAGATGGTCCCCATCAAAATTCTTTTCTGTCATATACTTACGAATATCATCTTCGTATGGTCAAATTTTACGAACGTTCGCAGAAGCAACATTTTTACTTTTTTACACCTCGCAAATATTCACGTTGCGAACATTCGCAGCACCAATACTTCGCAAATGTTCGTTTACTTCGCAAAAGTTCGCAAAACAGCAGAATTCTATTTCGCAAGAGTGGGCTAGAATAATTGGTATGCTATGAGAACATGCAAGACGATGCTAGCTTCGCAAGAAAATCACATACTTCGCAAGAGACAACAACGACTCACATAAAAGCTAAGTACCTCTTTCCTTAAACATTTTATTTGCTTACGAAAAATAAAAGATTTTTGATTTGATTTATAAAAAGCGATTCAATCACACAATTACAAAGATCTCAAGATTTCACAATTACAAAAGAAACCGAGAAAAACATCTCGCACAATTCAATTTATATATTTCTCTTGAAAAATTTACTTTATTTCCAATGATATGATATTCGACATGGAGAGTAGTAGATGGCAAACCTTTATGGCATATACTCGTAAAAGGCAAAGCACCTCAAAGGGGTACCTATTAGTCATTTCCATGAGGGGATACCTATAATAGGATCATTTCCATGGAAAAATATTTGTCAAGAGAGATGAAATAGATAATACAAAGGAAATCAAAACAAACAAAAAGATTTCGAAGTAGCATATAAATAAAAAATAAGAAATTTTGATAAAAGAAATGTTGAATACTAAT
This sequence comes from Papaver bracteatum, assembly GCA_023529315.1. Classification (NCBI taxonomy): domain Eukaryota; kingdom Viridiplantae; phylum Streptophyta; class Magnoliopsida; order Ranunculales; family Papaveraceae; genus Papaver; species Papaver bracteatum. The sequence goes on along the minus strand of JAJJWX010003231.1, from coordinate 183,599 downwards.
CTAAATTTTTATTTGCATTACAGCATAGCATGAGGCAAAGAACATGGAGTGAGAGTTCGCATGATGGGTTCGCAATATTTCTTACATTTAGAGGATTAAGTACTTCTTAAGGATACTTCATACTTCTTATATATTTCGAGGATTAAGTACTTCTTATACTTCTTCAAGGATACTCATACTTCTTATACTTCAATGGTTGATATTTCTTATTTACTTCGCAACATTCCGGGACTTCTCAAAAGAATAGAGGCAAGTATATACTTTTCAAGACTAGTATTCTTTCGCTCGTTCCTTCATCAACAAATATCAAAGATTACTACAACAACGGATTTTTTCTTAAAGATCGCTCTTCAAGCAATATTCAAGAAAAAAGAGGCAAGATGTAGGAGCGGAATATCACAGAAAATGATAACTTACGAAATTATGGAGAGAAAATACATTTTGCGAGTATAGAATATTTTGCGAAGATAAAGAAATCACAAAGAACGTTTTACGAGTAAAGGAAGTTCGCAAAGTAAATTTGCGAAGGTTCGCGGCATAGTTATCAAGTCCGAAGTTGAAGGAAAAATTTAGTTGTTAACATTTTGTAAAATTATATAAATAGCCATTTAGGCATGAGAAGAAGGGAGACACATTTTGAGAGAGGGGATAATTTTAGGAGGAGAGAGAAAATTTTAGAGAGGGATTTATTTTCTTTATCATCTTCTTCCCCAAAATTCTAGAGCTCCAAATATTCATTAATGGAGTCTCAATTGTAAAATCATGTAATCACATACAATCACTAGTGAAGCACCGTGGACGTAGATCACATTGATCGAACCACGTAAAAATCTTTGTGTCTCTTTATAATTTTAGTACCTTAATTCTTAGTTTCATATCAAATTATTTAAGTTTAGGATTCATTTTAATGGATTCTAATGAGGGTGTAGTTGTGAGATAATCCGCAACTACATCTGTGTAGATGGTAATGAAGATTTATGTGAAATCCATTTATCAGACATTGCTAGCAAGGTATACAAATACTCATTCTTCTTATTAATATACCAATCCTCATTCTTCTTCTTAAGAATTGCAATTGATAATGAAGAATTAAAAGTCGGTGTGATTGATGTTTGCCGTAGATGGTAAACCATAGATTTTAAAATTTGTGAAATTTACTGGATTTTTTCATTAGCGTTTGTAGATTGATGAAATTCATATTTATCATTGCTAGCAAGGTATACCAAAAGTCATTCTTATTCTAAGAATTTCAATTGTTAGAATTTTTCTAAATTGGTAATAGTTTAATAATGAAGATTCATGTGAAATCTATTTGTTTGAAGATTTATTAAATTCAGATTTATCAGACATTGCAAATTTTGATGATCCATTATCCATGTGTATAGTGCGGAAATAGTTTAGAGTTAGGCTATAATTACAGGCAGATACATTTAATCCACGAAGTTTATTGCTAGCCGATTAATGCAGTTTAAGACTATGTTTAAGCTTATTTTGATATTTTTTTTTTGAAACAAATTGGTTAAGGTGCTGTCAGTAACTTGAAGGTAAACATTGGTGGCACTACAGATTCCAGACCCACAGGGGTTCATCGGAGAACAAAATCTTATGCAGGCAAACCCGCTTGAATGTTCGTAGATGCTTGGCAATTGCTGCTTATATCCTTTCAATTAATCACAGAAACGATGCATTCTAAGAATTTCAATTGTTAGAATTTTTCAAAAATGGTAATAGTTTAATAATGAAGATTTATGTGAAATCTATTTGTTTGAAGATTTATTAAATTCAGATTTATCAGACATTGCAAATTTTGATGATCCATTATCCATGTGTATAGTGCGGAAATAGTTTAGAGTAAGGCTATAATTACAGGCGGATACATTTAATCCACGAAGTTTATTGCTAGCCGATTAATGCAGTTTGAGACTATGTTTAAGCTTATTTTGATTTTTTTTTTGAAACATATTGGTTAAGATGCTATCATTAACTTGAAGGTAAACATTGGTGGCACTACAGATTCCAAACCCACAGGGGTTCAATGGAGAACAAAATCTTATGCACGCAAACCCGCTTGAATGTTCGTAGATGCTAGGTAATTGCTGCTTATATCCTTTCAATTAATCACAAAAACGATGCACATGAAAGCAAGATGAAGGTGAACATATTGAAACCCTGCAAGCTTTTAATCTGAGAAAAAAAAACTATCCTCTTTTTTGTTTGACATGTGCAGATTGATGAAATTAAGATTGAACTGATTAGGGTAAAATAAAATAAAAAATTAAACTCTTTTTAACCTTGCAATTCGCATAATGAATGAACTTATCAGACTATGCGAGTTAAACCTATGCACCAAACCAGCAGAACCTTAAAAACCAAATTGAGTTTGATTTTATTTTGTGGAATCAGTAGTTGAAGCTCACAGTTGAGTTTGATTCTATTTTATGGAATTAGTATTTGTTAAGATTTAATTTATTCTGATAATGATTCGTAATTTAAGATGGCCTCTATTTTGCTTGATTATTTATTTTGGGAACAAATTGGTCGAGGTGGATCCACTGGAGATGCTATCGATAACTTGAAACTTCGGTTTTAAATATCTTATCGTGGTCAGATTCTTTCAAGGTGACATTAGTGGTACTACGGATTCTAGACTCACATGGGTTTTATGGAGAACACAATCTTATGCAGGCAAGCCCGCTGCTAAGATGAGGATAAAATTTATGTGTAGTTTCTGTTCTAGGTAATGTTTTTTTCCCATGTTCCTGCTTATCTTGCTGGTGATGAGTCGCCTATATTTGTGTTCCCTACTGGATTTAGAATGATGGAAACTCGATGCAGAGCTTGGTGTTTAGAATTATGATCTGATACCTTTTAAAACGTGGTCGTATTTGTTTGTTTTTCTGTAGAATAATGTGTTTGCCTAATAAGGACAAAATTTCGCAATGAGCCTGTGTAATAATATATATCTCATCTGAGTTTCCGGCAAAACTGAGGATAAAACTTCAGTGTACTTTCTGTTCTAGGTAAAAAAAATAATCCCCTGTACCTGTATGTTTAAGCCTATTTTGATCTTTTGCTTAGATATAATAATGGTGTGTATGGGTTAAGATTGAAATTTATTCTGATAACAATTCATAATTTAAGATGGCCTCTATTTTGCTTGATTATTTATTTTTTGGAAACAGATTGGTCGAGGTGGATCCACCGGAGATGTTATCCATAACTTGAAACTTCGGTTTTAAATATCTTATCGTGGTCAGATTCTTCCAAGGTAACATTAGTGGCGCTACAGATTCTAGACTCACATTCTTATGCAGGCAAGCCCACATAAACTCTACTGTATTATTGTAAGGTTGAAGTTACTTGATTTTGTGTTTAATTGTTGAAATCCATCGAAATCATGAAGCTCTGATGCAAGTCTGAAAGGTCAACAAAGGAAATATAAATGATGGATGCAAAACAGATTAATAGAAAATGCGATCAAGCGTAGTCGTAACAACACTTATTGCATGTGAAAGTAGCATTCTAACTGATGACAATATGTTAAAATTTTATTTACAAGCAGCAATCTAACAATGTGGAAGCTAGGTTTATTGAATATATTTAGGAATCCCATTTGATATTCCCAAATGCAATGCTGACTAGCATTTCTGTATATATGTCTTTATCGTCATCATAAAAACAAAATCCAGAGTTTATCTTTGTAAAAGTTCATGCATGTTAAAATTCTGGTGGAGGAAAACAACATTAACCAATTTGATTGTTTTTCTTTTCATTCACATGTATTTCCAGGAAAATTTGTAGTTATGTTTTTTGTTTTGCTCACGCATTGGTGAAAATTCGTAAGGATTGTAGAAATTAGTTGTTCTGTTTGACAATTGCAAATTACATGTAAATTCCTACGGATCTTTGTTGTTAAATATAACTTCTTTGGGTTTTTTTTTCTTTTGTTAAACCCATTGAGTGCTTATTAATATGTTTGAATACTGACAGAATTGCAAGGATATGTAAAAAGATGCAAACTATTGCGAGTATTAGCATAAACAAGAATGCTGAAACCTTCCGTTCTTTACATTTGGGATAGTGGACATATTGAGATGCTAAGCACCTTATATCATGTAGAATTGATGCAGTCCCCTGGACCTTACAACTGATAAGTAGATGCATTCACTCACTGATTTTCGGATTTAACACTTTTCCGAGTCTGTGTTCTATAGATGGTGTTGTGCAGGATGATGGTTTCAATGTTTGCCATGGTGACAGTTTTAGTCTCAGACATGTAAGAATAGCAAGTTTTCTGATGGTCAATACAATCTTTAGAAGAATACATGTTTAATTTTCATGCTTGATTACCTTCCTGCAACGTGAATGTGAATATGACTCGCAAATCTTGATTGAATAGTGATGGATTTCGGATTACAGGCACTACCACTAATATTCTTTACGAGTATAATTAATTAGAGGTTTACAATAATGAAGTCAAAGTTCATTGGCTGAGTTAGTTGCTCAATTGCGTGTGATTGAATTGTTAGCACATGACATAAAATTGATTATATATTCTACGGGATTTGTGTATTTATTGATGCCCTCCTTAGTTTGAAACAAGAATGATGGGGTTATCACCTATAAACGGGTGCAAGACAGAGATCATTGTGGTTATTTATCCTTTTCAGCTGATTATAGAATATAAAAGATATACGCTTGATGATTTTTACCTTTTTGGTAACTAATATTGCATACTTTTTGATGATTTTAGTCATAATCGCTTTTTTTAATGATGCATTAGTCTATCATTATATACATTTCTAGCCATAAAAGTCCTGACTATTATTGATTGGAATATTACTTTTTGCTGAAGTCCTTTGGCGGACACTAACGGTTCACTTGGGAAAACATGTAATTGTGATATCTTTCTTACAACGCGTATATACCGTATTCAGCACACTAATCTTGCTCTCAAATATGTCGTTTTATCTCTCTTTGTGTGTGTACGTGTGTATTTTTTCATGAAATTTTTATATAATATCTAAATTTGATCATATTTCTGGTGTTTGAAAATGTTTTTGTCAAGGTTTTTATTTGTGCTAACAGTTTTGTTTTGCATTATTGGTCGGTGATCATGTATGTAAAATGTACACCATATCTTCTACATCTTACCCGTGGTCTGTCTAATCCCAGCGCTAATACATTCTTACGAATGTTTCTATGATCGAGGAAGGCCTGGAAAATGTGGATGTTGCTCTAATCATGTTCTTTATCCCAGTTGTTTGTTTTAGGTGGTGTGGTGGTATATCTATCTACATTGCTGTTAGGGAAATGTTATGACCTTTTTTTCATTTCTTTTGGAGCTAAGCTCTTTCATTTTCAATGCTTTCCATACCGTTGCAGGTTACCACGCAATTGCAATTTACTTGATGGTGGTGTACCCATTGAGTGTTCAGCATGAGCAGACAAGCCAAGCTCAGCCTAGATGACCAGCGTACCTAAATAATCTTTCTCTCTATTCACGGTAAACTTTTCTTAAGATTCAACACTTTAGACTACATAATTATCACCCTGCTTTGGCTGTTATATTTTTTAGTCAAACAGGAAACTCTTGGTGACTCTTTGATAGAACACAATCTATTCGCTGCTGCAGAGTTAGACGATCAACGTAAATAGATGTCAGTCATCTTAAGGTGCTTAAAAGTAAATTTCCGGTAGTCGTCAATGAGTTTTTAAGAGAAGTTATTTCTCTTAAAAACATCATTCACATTCTTATCTCTGCCAGCATTCCTGCAGTACCATGGTAAGCTTATTATCTTTCAATCAAGTAATTTTTTTAATTATTTTTAATTTTTTGTTGATAGGGTAATTGATTCGGTGGTTTACGAATCACTTTTTATTGATTAGTTATGAATTTTTTAATTTTGGATGCTTGATTTGATCCATTATGCAAAAATATGTATGTATGTCCTATATATATGTATATATATATATATATATAGAGAGAGAGAGAGAGATCTGTTCTCTCTTTATTTCTTATCAGTTTGTAATTATAATTTAAATTGCGTGTAGAAGTTGTAAGCCTTGGCCTCATCGAGGGTATATTGTTCATAAACCATTAAGTTGTATGTTCTGTTGTTGGTTTAGTTTTCTTGGTCAACCTTCACTATGTACGATTACTGTTGTCAAGAGAAAGCATTGAGCTTGCTGCTGCTGCATAGGGTCACTTAATTATCTCACAAGCATGCTAGGATTTTTAGAGTTTCATTATTTTGCCATAAACACAACCAAAGAGCACTGTAGTAAACTACTCTCTGTTTGTCTTCGGCTCTTTTGATTTGGTGAGATGTTGATTATATAGTCTCTGTAAATGTATTGATGTTATAGGGTCTTAGAACCAGCAATCCCAAAGCAAACACATTCAAAGCTTGGGCATTAGAATATGTTTTTTCTTCTTCCTATAATCTTATCTTTCTGAAGTGATAAGTACAACACAATTTCATTTGCCACATACATCCCCATATTTAATTCAGCCCACAACAGTCATCCAGAGAAGTTAGTATACATATATACTTTTCCAGGTGCACTATTTTCTTTGTCGTCATTTTGATATGGTGTCCTATATGACTTGGTATAATTCGAAAAGGAACTTGAGATTATTATTTTTTTTTGAATGCAGCATGGCTAGACTTTAGAGACAAATCTCAATTATTTACGACTAGCTGTGTATATCGCAACCAACTTATCTACACTTTTCTAAATCAGATAGCTAGCACCACCACCACTTCTGTATTCAAACCTGCATGAAAATGAATTCGATCAATCACAGATGTCGGTGTCTGTTTCCTCCACCTCCGTGAAGAAGTACCAAAATTAAGGTAATCCAAGCTCTTTCGCTTATAGTTTGTTTCTTAGTAAATATGGATACACTGACCCTAATTACAGTTCTGTTTTACCCTAACTTTTTAATTTTGTTTTCTCTTTCTACTTTGCAATCTTTTTTTTTTAATCTTTTTTTTTTTTGTAAGATTTTGATTTGGTTTTTAGGTTTGGTTATAGGGTTAAAAACTGATTAGTTTTGAGGTTTAGTTTAGTTTTGACGCGAGGGCTAAATCTTGGTGAAGGTGCAGTTGAGTCGGTGGTTCCTGGCCAGGGTATATATCCTCTTTATCATTTTTCTTTCTGATAATTGGATGTGTAGTGTATTGTATGGATTATCGTTTTTCTTTTTGATTATTGGAGAGATGCACACATGGTCATGGAAGACACAAACATCTCCAGCAAACGTAAGTTTGATTGCGACAAGTTTGCTTAAAATAAGGACTTCCATGATAAAACACCTAATTTGGGTCCTTGATCCATACATTACTTTTTTTGATTGGTTTCACTGCACAATTTTTAGGGTTATTGGATACATTGTTTTTTGATGCACAAGTAATTTTAGTTATGTTGCTCCTGCATGTGTATTTTAATCGGATATTACCGATGGTATTGGAGTGTATAATGCTCTCATTGCTTCTACAAACTTGGCCAGTTGGAAAGCATTTATTTCGTACACGTGGTCATGCATATTAGGGAAATTTAGAAGTTTAAGTAATTCCATACAATGATTTTCCTTTAATTGTGATACACTTGGTTACTACATGCGGCTGCTTCAAGATAATGAGTCTGAAGGACGAATAGTATTTGACTTTTAGTATTTTATTTTTGGTCAAATTTTCATGATTACTAATTTTTCTAAGATAGTGGTTACTGATTTTTCTTTGACAAATAGTTGATGGGGTTTAAGGTGCCTCATGGAACCTGATAATCCACAGGTTTCGAATAAATTAGAAAGTATAAAACTGGCAATCCGTTGGTGTTTTCTTTTTTTTTCGTAGTTTCCCATTTGTTCTGAAGCCTGCACTAATTCAGATACAGAACTTAAACCCATCTACTCACTTTTGGAAACAAATCATATTTTTTTACACATCTTTTACGGATCTTGCGGAGTATGTACTACAGGATAATGGGGTATAGGCTCGGTAGGCACGAAAGATGACTACTAAAACTTGCTCAAACCAAGCACCCGGAATAGGCAATAGGTTACATCTTAGCCTTCCGTTGTTGGTATTTTTTTTAAATTTAAGTTGACAACTTTACTGGATTTTTATTTTGTAATTTGGATTGCTTAGTGGTACTGAATATGTTGACAACTATTAAAACTTGATCTAACCAAGCACCCACAACAGGCAATAGGTTACATCCTACTATCCTAGCCTTACATTGTTGGTATTTTGTATAAATTGTTTACTTGACGATTTTACTGAATTTTCATTGTGTAGTTTGGACTGCTTAGTGATACTGAATATGTTTATATATGTGTACATGTATTTTCCTGTGTGCAGGTAAAACATTCAAGGAAACCTCTCTCCAATCTCACAATTATGGTCGAAAAATGCATGAATTTGGTATATTGTATTTCTTCCAAATGTGGAATGCTTAGAACCAAGTTTTTAAGACATATTGGAACCTGATATTAATAATTGAAGTGGTAGGTACTTTGCAAGAACTCCATTCTTATGATTTAATGACTCATGAATCTTAGCTAGATGATATATATGACGCATGTGAGATACTTGGTTGTGCAGGTTCTGCCTTTGTATAAATGAGCTTTCGATCCGTCTGCATTATCACGACTAATGGCTTTATTATAATTAATGTGGTCTGTTTGAGGAAGATATCATCCAACTCTTTATACAGTGCTTCTTTGCTCCCTCCATATGGTCTTACTTCAGGAATGCTGCTAGAAAGTGGGAGGTGATTCCTAATTATGTCATAAGTTTACTCTCAACTTGGAATAATGCGTCTGTCCACTTTGCCTGCTCTCTGTAAATTACTTTTGTACGAGTATGTAGTACTAAATGGTATTCTATAATTTGTACAAATTTAACTCTCTTCTGAAATACATTATTTTCTGAGTAAGTACAAAAACAGAAATATTACAAGTTGGTTGGATATATTGCTATGAAAGCCAGAATACGAAATCTAAATATATTTGTAATTTGTGATGAATTAGATGGGATCATGCTATTAATTATTCTATGAATAAGAAAGGAATAAGTTGGTATAGTCTCACTTTTACCACATGAACGTTGCACTGGGTTGTCAATACTTCTCACTCGAAAACCCCACAATTGATCAATGGAGAGAAAGGAAAACCTTCTGCAAAGATTTGTATATGGAATTGCATTTTCATCATTACATTCTAAAGTAAACTAAGTTGCTTCCTCAATAATCTTCCTATTTTCACTAGGATCATCCGGTTGTGGTGTGCCGGTCATTATGACTCCCCGTGTAAATTTATGTCGTGATTTTAATAGTCAAAAAAAGATATGGTACTACTTTTTGTTCTGGGCAATTGCTTCTTCTTGAATTCATTCACTCATACCTCCATATTGATCAATACTCTAGAGGCATTCGTAGTTGCCAATGCAAGTGCACCTGTTGTAAGGTATAATGGTTTGTTAGGTAACAAAAAAATATAATTTTCGGCACATGTCTTGGTTAATTAGAAATGTACCACTAACCTCGAAGCTCTCTTACAAACGTTCCAGTAATGATAACAACAAGTGATTGATTATGCTTTTTTTGCTGGAAATGAGTGCCTAAATGCAGACTGATTCGATTAGCACTAATATTATTAAGTGTTTACTAATGTTATAAAATTATGAATACCCTACAATGAGAAAGAAATAAATCATGTAAACTGATGCTAACATGGGAGGTTGAGCCGGGGCCGTAAGGCCCCGGTGATACCTAGTCATGTGATAAAAATACATGAAATTAGGTAATTTTAGAGAAAATACATGAAATCAAGGAATTTTGATAATTTAAGAGAAATAACCAAAATAACGGGGACATGAAGTGTGGGACCGGCCATGGCTAGGGTATGACCGGCCGGCCGGCTGTCCCATGTCACCTTTCCCTAATTTTATTATTTTTTGATAAAATCATGTGATTTAGGTAATTTCTTTGAAATAAAGAAAATTGCTCGAACGAGAGGATTTTCATGAGATCAGGAAAATAGCAAAAATATGATAAAATATAAAATTGGGCACGAGACTGGTCACGGCATGACTGGCCGGCTGGTGAACCCAGTCCCCTGACGCTTTTGCTAATATTTTATTACTATTATTTTTCCTTCCTATTTTGCATAGGTTCCTCGTTTGTTTATTTTTTTAAATGCTCGTTCGTGCATTCAAGATGCTGGTCTATGCATTATCTGCTAATTACACTTGCACCATTTTTGTCAGGGCTTATTCGATGCTCAAGTGCCTGTTTCGTTGGCTATTTATCACTAACCCATGGCATTCTGCTGGGAAGAACCGCGAATTGAAGTGACGAAATATAACGGAGAATCGTAGAATATTGCTAGATATTCAGACGATTAAAGATGGCTCGTAGAATATTGCTGGATATTCATACGATGGTTCATACAATATTGTTGGATATTCATACGATGGTTCGTAGAATATTGCTAGATATTCAGACAATTTCAGATAATTAATTGATGGCTCTAGAAGGGCTTCCTGCCTAGGAGCATTAATCATCTGAGGGTTTGAGCAATATGAACTTGCTGGAGTGTCATATTCCTATTGCATAGTCGAGGAAAACTGGTCGCATCCCGAAGACGTTGTCACCCAATCTTTCGATTCTATACAGTATAAGATATGTCGTGGTCTTAGCTGGGAGACTGCGCATCCGCATCTTCTCTTAGAGACTTTCTCTATCAGAGGTATATGAGATGTTCCGTGGTCTCATCTGGGAGACTGCATATCTGCATCTTCTCTAAGAGACTTTCTCCATCAGAGGGTTATGATATGTGCCATGGTCTCAGCTGGGATACTGCAAATCTGCATTTTCTCTGAGAGACTTTCTCCATCAGAGGTGGCATGAGCTTTCATGCATAGAGACATGAGTATCGATACTCATCCGATTGCCGGATCCGGAGTAATTACTGAAATTGCTCAATATTCATAAGATGTGTCGTGGTTTCAGCTGGGATACTACATATCTTCATGTACTCTGAGAGACAGCGTTCTCAGTCAGAGATTTTTGGCATGAGATTTCATGCTTTGATCGAGAGACATGAGCCTCCATACTCATCCGATTGCCGAATCTGGAGTATAGTTTTACAATTCTACCATTTGTCGAAAATCCAGCATCTACATTTAGATATGGGTAACCGTACTTAAACGTGTACACCTTATTGGATCAAAAATAGTTAACCGAAGTTAGCCATATGGACACTTTTGTATCAACCTTTTTCATCTCAATCACAACTAGTTCAAATGAATCAAATAAAACTAAATCTAGAGTTTTTCAATTGTTTATATGCTCATAGAAGTATACAAGACACAATTGAAGCAAAATCGATTTTGATTCACTCAAATCAATTCATGAACATTATAGCCACGGTTTGCAAGAGATCACATTCCTTAACATATAAATGTATTAGTTCATGAACAAACCGATTTTAGAACATAACCTAGTCATGTATGCGAATGGGTACGCATACCTAAGTGGTCGGACTAAGTTTGGGTTCGCCAGTATGCGAACGGCTATGCATACCTTCCAATCTAAGTTGAATTCTGGAACTTCGAGCTCACACATACCGGTATGCATACTAAGTTCTCAGACTTTCATTAAACCAACCAGTACGCATACGGGTATGCATACTATGGTTCCCGGACTTGGAATAACTTGCAACAGTTAGCATACAAGTACGCATATTGTGCTATATCCAATTATAGTTATTTGTTCTAAACTCCCAATTCAATCATTAAAACATTCCAGGAAGACAAGAATAAATGTCTCACACGCTTCAAAGCAATTTTCAAGTGATCGAATGATCAATACGAAACATTCCAAGTCTACATCAAATGACTGTCTCACACAAATCATATAAGATGTTACCAGGCGATTTTTACATGATCATCTTTTGATATTCATCAAGAATATAAGATGAAATTGGTTAAAGAGAAAGTTTACCAACACATATTTCGAGCAATATGTAAGCGAGTTAAACTCAGCTCGAAATATCAAATGTGTATAATTGAAGTCTATATAGATATACGACTTTTGTCTCAAATAAGAGACAAAGTAGATATACTTTTGAGTGATAGATGAGTTCAAGTCTCCACATAACTTTTGTTGATAAAGTTCCACAAGATACCCTTAGTAGTTATTCGTCTTCAATCGATGAACGCCGTGAATTCTAAATCTCAACTACACTTTCCATCCTAATCCGATACTTAGCTATATGTAGACTAGAAATCAAGACTTATAGTTTTGGAAACTAAACTTGACAAACAAGCTTGAGATAGAAACGCTTACGAGTTCGACTGAGTAGTGCTCTAACAATATCCCCCTTTGTCAATTTTAGTAACAAAATTATCAGTACATATGGATTAAAAAATAAATAAACTTTGTAGTTTCTCATCTAAATGCCTGATTTCCTTTGTTCTTCAACATTACATAAAATTTTCGTCACTTCCAAGTACTCCAGTGATTCTGATCGTGTTCAACTCAGGATCATTGTTTTTGAAGATCCGTAACTATAATAATGTATAAAAACAAGATATATTCGTATTTTTATACAGTGGCATAGTATTATTACACTGTGTTAGATCATAACTCAGTTGAACCCACCAAGCGTTGGTATGTCAAGTTTGGTTGTCATATTTTAGTGAATCAAAAATCATCTAAGAATCGCTTGATTAGTACTAGAGACAAGTTCGTATAGGTTAGACTAGAAATTATAGGATTATGAGACATACAAGTATTACTCGAAGACTTGAAGAATGTGAAGAAGTAACGAGCTACAACGACGACATCATCCTTCCTATTGAGGTTAGTAATATTTGACTTGAACTATTTCATTCAAACGAATCTTTCAAGTCGTGCTATATTGAAAACATAATTGTGAAGCTGTGAATGATTATACTCTAGCAGTGACGCATGATCACATGATCATAGTGTTAAGGAATTAGAATACGAAGTATAACGCTTATCTTTTGAACTTCATATATATGACATCGACATAATCGTATGAATGCTATTGTGATTATGTGTATGGTTAAAGGTGAAGATTTCGTACTAGGAAACAATGTGTACATTTTTTTAGAGATGTACATTCATGAACTTGTTTAATAAATCGAAAGGAAAAATTGCTAGGCTTATTGTTATCATTATTCATTGCATATCTTTGGATAACCAATATGTGTGAGTTAGTAGGAATGATCATAACTTGTGATATATCTTGGTATAACTAATCACAAGTTCCTGGCTTATGATTTGGTATGACTTAATTAGTGTAACTGATCCTAAGTAATCACCTGAGATGGTATGATCGATATTTGTAATTGGTGTGACCGATCCTAGTAATTGGTGTGACCGATCACAAAAGAATTATGTAATCGATCCTTGTAATTAATATAACAGGTCCTAGTAATTGGTATAACCGATCCTGGTAATTGATGTAACCGATCCAAGTGACTTGTGTAACCGATCACAAGTAATACCATGAGTATATGGTAACCGGTCCTGGTAATCGACGTAATTGATCCTGGTAACTGATGTAACCGGTCTTGGTAACTTGTGTGTTCGATCACAAGAAAACCATATTTGAGGTAGAACCGATCCTTGTGTTTGGTAGAACCGTGATCCCATGATTAGTGATTTGATATTTGATCAATCACATAGTTGTCTTGGAATACAGATGAACTAATTCTAAACTTGTTTGGCAGTGTGGTATAATCGATTCCAAGATTGTAAATATGAAAGAGGATTTACAAAGAAAAGATGTCAACATACTTTTAACACAAACAATAACACTTATATTTTATTGTTCAAAGATATTCCTTAATTACTCAAGGAGATCCCGGTCCGAAATAAATTAAGAATCTTTTAATTAAGGTTGTTAGTTTTATATGGTTTAATTACCAGCAATTAGATGCATATCTCTAGAGAATAAAAATTAGTAATGTGCATTTACTAATTGGAGATTTTCTATAGAGAGATTTCGGAAAATATTGGACAAAGCATTTTAAGGAATAATGAAAACCGATTTGGGCATTTATTGCATATCTTGAGAATATTCGGTTTTGGAAATTCCTTGGTGTCCAAACATCCTTGGTCTATAAATACCAAGTTTGCATTTTTAGCAAACCATCTTAAGAGCCAGGCAAACTTCATCATTTTATTGTTTCTGGTGGAGTCGTCTATCCGGAGAGGAAAGTACCCTAATTAGGAGAAATCTCTTACGACCGCTCATGTAAAGAATTTTGTGGGATCAAGAAGATCTACGATTACCGTTGGTGGGAAACTAGATAATTGCAGTTTATTTTAGTTTTTAATTGATTTGATTGACTAAAGGTTGTTGAACTTTGATTGCACCCAGTTTGTTTATTCTTGATAATCTTCTCTTCTGATATAAGATTCACTCAAACTAGCTCGAAGTGTCGACGGGATCTTTAGAACTGTTTGTAGATCTAAAGACATATTGTGATAATCCATTGTTAATAGACTCCGTTTTGTGCGTGATTGATCACAAGAGATTCAAGTGGTGTTGTGCAGGTTTTAATTAAAGATTAAAGAAAATTTGAAGACAAATAAAATTTCTTATTTGGTTTCTATATCTTTGGGTGTGCACAAACCTTGATCGGCTGGGATCCAACTAGAATTGTATTTATTCAATTGATTAGTTGTGTGAGATCGGCATCACCTTATTGTTTCTTTATGAAATCTATATTAATTGATTGCAAATCTACACTCTGCAACTTCAGTAGTTTTTGGATATATTGATCTAACCAGGCAAAGGAGTTTATTAGATTAAACAGAAAAGCCTTTGCATATGACTTGAGATATATTCATCTGAAAGAATCAAGAGAGTTGTTACCAAACAGACTTGTTGTTCCTTTACTGTTTGGAATACGATCCAAAGGAATTGCTCCAGTGCATGCACTTATTAAATGTTGGTAGCGCGGGGATACTAAAGAAACTAAGTGAACTATGGTTAGTTGCTTGGTCTCAACTATACGAAGTTTTGGTTTAGATTTTGTATAGCGGCTTAATTCTGAGAGTATTCAATTCTGGACTTGGTACCGAGGTTTTTCTGCATTTGCGGTTTCCTCGTTAACAAAATCTTGCTGTGTCATTTACTTTTATTTTCCGTAATTATAATAATAATAATTTAAAGTAAATTACACAAATGTTAACTCTGTATTACTTGATAGTGATCCTATAGAGTTTGGTTAAGTCCGAACCTATTATCAAGTAATCACACTTTGATTGTTGTATTGGCTCGATCTCATATCCATACACGATCACACAAAGTGTGAATACCAATTTGTAGTATTGTCTAGACTTTGTCCATAGACAATCATTTTTGGTAAGAGGACTTATATGTGGATAATTTAAAGATTGTGGTGTATTTGGGTACCCTCATCTTTTCAATTGGTATCAGAGCAGGAAAACATGAAAAGATCTAAAAATCTGTGTATGGTGCGATCCAACCTATAAAAATTAAATCTAATGTTTGATTCAGTTAACATACCACCAAGATTTAATGGGAAAAATTACCCATTATGGAAATTTGCTATGAGAAATTTTCTTCAATCCCGAGATTTTAATACTTGGCTATTAATCGAAGACGGATATCAACGACCGAAAGTGGAATATTCGGAAAACAAGTTTAAATGCTTAGTGTTCTTTACTCTTGAATGCCATAATACATGCAATAAGTAATGATCTTCTACATCATGTTCTGTCATGTGAAACTTTTAAGGAAGCATGGGATACTCTTGAGACTGTATTTGAAGGAAATGATTCCGAAAAAGAAGCACGACTTTTTTCTCTTTCCACCGAATGGGAATACCTTAAAATGGATGATAACGATACCTTCGAGGAGTTTAACTCCAAACTTTATGATATTGTTAATGCTTCATTCTCTCTTGGAAAGACTATACCTGAAAAGGAAATAACACACAAAAATTCTCAGATTGTTACCATCCAGATACGAGTCTAAGAAACATGCCATAATATAAGCCAATGATCTTTCTATACTTTCTTGAAGCTCTATTGTATGAAAGTTAAAGATCTTTGATAAGGAAACTCTGCTGAAGAACCGAAATGTTGGATATGATATCTCAGCTAATAAAAGTCAATCTTCGAAAGAAGTATGTATAAACAAGACTGAGAAACGTTGTCAAGAGAATGAAATACTTGTTGAAAAAGAGCTTAACTCAACAATTTTACTCCTAACACAATGGATTAAGGATGCTTTATTGAAAGATAATTCTAATCCTGATACATAATTTTTTTTTTACGAAAAAGGTAATGAAGAAATCCAATGTTTCAAATGCCGTAGATTCGGACATATAGCAAAACATTGTTCCAGCAAAAAATCTCAGAAGTGCAACAAGGCATATGTCGCTACTCTAGATGATATCCCGGAGGAAAAACCCTATGAAGGAATATATAGTTGTAATGCACTTTTTGCCAAATCTAACAGTGATGTATCTTGTGAGTCTAATCATCTCCTAAAAAACTGTTTAGAAAAACTTGAGTTGGAAATTAAGGAAAATCAAAGATTAAGTCTAGAACTTGAACATCTTTTGGAACACCTGTCAGACAAAACTCAAGAGGTAAAATTTGTGCAAGAAAAATTGGTTGACAAACCAAAAAGGTCAGAAGCTAAATCTTCTGATAAAATGTTAAGTTCTTTATGTGGAGAAAACAACCACCCCGCAATCTTCCATGGAAATCTTCAACAAAATAAATTCATCAAGGCACTTCGCAAGGACATAAAGATTTTGAAGGCTGATGAGTTTATTAGATCTCAAAAAGAAGTTGCTGACTCTTGCAATAACAAAAGAAAGAAAGAACACAAAGAAACACAATCTATTATGTTTATAAATCATCCTAAGGATGTCTTTGTTACCTATGGTGAGATTAATCCTCACCTCAACACACACTGATTGTGTTGAAATATGCATCCTCACTTGTTGCCCAAAATTTTGATTATGAGGAGGCATAAAATGGGCAGAATGTGCAAATATGTTCTTTAGGTAACAATAATCTCATAATTGATATCTTTTACTTTTGGGTTAAATATATTCGGTTTCCATAAACCAAAGTATATATTACCCTTTGATTTTCTCCTATTTTTATTCTTCTTGTCCAAAAGAAGTCTGTCTTGTATCAATGGAGAAATTGGTAAAGGAAGGATCATCCCTTGATGATTTAGCATCGTGTACATCGATTATGACTGAAACTCATGATGTCTCTCAACATGATAATCTTCAAGATTCTCTAAGAAAACAGATTCTTACTGTTAGAAGTTGCATTAGACACCATGAGCTGATGATAAAGGATTCAAAAGAAGTACTAGCTGATTTTCATTCTCAATGTTTGAGATGAACAAATCTTCTACTGGAAAAGGAAGTGCTCAAAAGAATTTGAATCCAGTACTCGAAAGCGATCTTCACAAGACTCGCAATTAGAAGAAAGAAAAATAGACATCAGTTTTTGATTATAGTATAAGGTCTATTTCTGAATAAAACTATCTATTATTAATGAATAAAATTATTATTTTATAAATTTTCTTGTGATAGTTTTTTCGATTACATAGCCTGTGCTTGAATGCTTTATATTATTGCTATGTGTTTATGGGATGTCTAGTTTCGATTTTCTTAACCTTAATATTCGATCTCATATGATGTGAACCCTTATGGTTTGTGTGGCTTTTTGATTTAGCGGGATTAAGTTCTAGACCATGTTGGTAGGCTTTATCAAAGGATCATAAGGTGTTTCGAATGAAACTCATATGTAAAAAGTCACAATGTGTTGAATCAATTTGTGTTTACATGAGTTGTGTTTAGCATAAACATATGTGTTTCGGGTTTTCAACTTTTGCTATTGGCACGAATTAGTTAAAACCTATTCAACCTTTCTCTGGTAAAGGTTGTTATTCTTTTGTTTGTGTGAGAGGATGACAACATAATGGGGGAGAGTTCTAAATTGAACTTGCGCTTAATGATATATCTTTCTGGAAATAAGAGGATGCAGAATCTGAGGTAACGAATTTGTTAGTTAATCGTTTTTTTGATTAAGAAATCCTGATTTTATTACATATATTTTCATTTTGTATAACAAATATATTATTCCCTTGTAGCAAGGGAACTAAGTTTCTTGTAAATTTGTCAAACTATCAGGGAAAATTGCTTCGGGAAATTATTTATTTGATAACATATTAAAACCAAATTACTTGTAGTTTCGATTTCGATATTGGTTATCTAAAGTGGTATGTGAAACCTTTGTGCTTAACTCTTATAGGTTGTACAAGTCTTTTAGATTTGTAAGATCCTTTCGGTTTGACCTTTATTTGCTCGAAACCTTGTCATTTCGTGACAAAAAGGGGGAGAAATATATGGAGTAAACAAGTGATATGTAATCACTAAGGAAATGACAATTCTGCTTAAACGTTATATCTAACGAAAGAGTAAAGCATTGACTAAGAGGGATCAACATATCATATTGCTATTGTAGTTATCTTGACTACAAAAGGGAAATAACAAAGATTTTAGGATTGAAAATCTACTTATCTTGCCTTTAAAGGGAGTATTAGCTTTGTTATTCAAATGTCAACAACGACATTTATGAATTGAATATATGCAGGTTATTGTGTTGTTGAAACTTGGAATCAAACCAATATGTAATGAATTCTTGTAAATTTTTTATCCATATGTATTAAGAGTTTTGTCACTAAAATTGACAAAGGGGGAGATTGTTAGAGCATAGCTCTGTTGAACCCACCAAACGTTGGTATGTCAAGTTTGGTTTCCATATTTTATTGAATCAAAAATCATCTAAGAGCCGCTTGATTATGTACTTGAGACAACTTCTTATAGGTTAGACTAGAAATTCTATGATTATGAGACATACAAGTATTACTCGAAGACTTGAAGAATGTGAAGAAGTAACAAGCTACAACGACGACATCATCCTTCCTCTTGAGGTTAGTAACATTTGACTTGAACTATTTCATTCCTAAAGTATCTTTCAAGTCGTGATATATTGAAAATATAACTACGAAGATGTGAATGATTATACTCTAGTAGTGAGACATGATCACATTATTATAGTGTTAAGGAATTAGAATACGAAGTATAACGTTTATCTTTTGAAATTCATATATATGACATCGACATAATCGTATGAATGCTATTGTGATTATGTGTATGGGTAAAGGTGAAAATTTCATCCAAGGAAACAATGTTTACATTTGTTTAAAGGAAGAACATTCATGGACTTGTTTTATGAATCGAAAGGGAAATTGCTAGGCTTATTGGTATCGTTATTCATTGCATATCTTTGGATTGCCAATATGTGTGAGTTAGTAGAACCGATCATAACTTGTTATCTATCTTGGTATAACTAATCACAAGTGTCTGACTTATGATTTGGTATGACTTAATTAGTGTAACTGATCCTAAGTAATCACCTGAGATGGTATGATCGATATTTGTAATTGGTGTGACCGATCCTAGTAATTTGTGTGACCGATCACAAAATAATCGTGTAATCAATCCTTGTAATTGGTGTAACCTATCCTGGAAATTGGTGTAACCGATCCTACTGACTTGTGTAACTGATCAAAAACAATACCATGAGTATATGGTAACCGGTCCTGGTAATTGACGTAACCGATCCTCGTAACGGATGTAACCGGTCCTGGTAACTTGTGTGTTCGATCACAAGCAAACCATATTGAGGTAGAACCGATCCTTGTGATTGGTAAAACCGTGAACCCATGATTAGTTATTTGATATTTGATAAATCACATAGTTTTCTTGGAATACAGATGAACTAATTTTAAACTTGTTTGGAAGTGATGTATAATCGATTCAAAGATTGTAAATATGAAAGAGGATTTACAAAGAAAATATGTCAACATACTTTGAACACGAACAATAACTCTTATCTTTTATATTTTTTAATGATATTCCTTAATTACTCAAGGAGATCTCGGTCCGAAATAAATAAGAATCTTTTAATTAAGGCTGTTAGTTTTATATGCTTTAATTACTAACAATTAAATGCATATCTCTAGAGAATAAAAATTAGTAATGTGCATTTACTAATTGGAGATTTTCTATTGAGAGATTTCGGAAAATATTGGACAAAGCATTTCCAGGAATTATGAAAACCGATTTGGGCATTTATTGCATATCTTGAGAATATTCGGTTTTGGAAATTCCTTGGTGTCCAAACATCCTTGGTCTATTGTAGATGGTGGATTTTCGACAAATGCTAAAATCGTAAACCCATAATTATACGAACTTCTGATCTAGCAATCAGATGTGAGTATTGAGACACGAGTCTCTCATCGAACCTCTGACTGAGAATACTATCTCTCAGAGTGCATGCAGATATGTTGTCTCTCGGCTGGACAACATCATATCTCATGAATACTGCATAATTCAATAATTATTTCTATATAGAATCACGAGATTGACGGCTCCTAGACATCTTGCTCTTCTAGTATAGAGCGATAACGTCTTCATGATACAAACAACAGTTTTCCCTGACTATATAAAGGATATGAAGCTCCAGCAAGCTCATATCAGAATAATTAATGCTCCTAGAAAGCTTGCTCTGCTAGTATAGAGCCATCAGTTAATTATTCTTGAAATTCCTGGATTCATCCACTGAATTTCTGAAAATATTCAAATATTTTCTGAAAAGTATTCAAATACTTTAGTAATATTTCGTTACTTCAATCTATCGTTCTTCCCAGCAGAATCCCATGGGTTAGTAATAAATAATCAACACACGGGCATCTGAGCTACCTCCGAGTAAGCCCCGACTCAAATGGTGCAAGTGTACTCGACGATGATGCACTAACAATCACCGTACGAACAAGTATTTCAAAATACGACGAGACGATGAGCCTATGCAAAATAGGAAAGAAAATAATAAATAATTAAAAATTGACCAAGGCACTGGGAGCGTGGGCCGACTGACCGGCCGTACGTGCCGTGGTCAATCCCATGCCAGTATCATATTTTATCATATTTTTTTATTATTTTCCTTGTGTTCATGAAAATCCTTTCACTTGAACAAATATCTTTCGTTTTGAGGAAACTCCTCAGTTCATGGTGTTTCCCTCACACCAAAGAAATAATATAAAATTAAGGAAATATGGTAGAGCCGTGATCATTGGCCAACCGGCCATGCCTTGATCCCAGCCGTCCCCACACCTCATGGTTCCTCATTATTTTATTATTATTTCCCTAATTTCATGAAAACTCCTTAATCTGATGATATTTCCTTGATCCCATGAAAAATAATATAAAATTAGGAAAACCCGTGTGACCGGGCCCTAGCTGGCCGGTCAAGCCCTAGATGGCCCCACACGTCCTGTTTTTTTTTTATTATTATATTTTACATGTTTCCTTGGTCCCATGAAATTCCTTGATTTCATGATATTTCCTTCAAATTATGAAAATTCCTTTAAATTATGAAATAATACATAAAATTAGGGTAAAACGCACGGGACCGGGCCCTAGCCGGCCAACCATGCTCAAGCTGGTCCCACACGCCCTTTATTATTATTATTATTATTTGATTTTTTTTTATTATTTAATATTATTACATGAAACTAGTTGGAAGCCTAACAAGCTAGGCTCCAACGACATACTACTACATTAATTGAACAGGTTGCTGTGCTAGCCTAACAGCGAGCCTCATGGGTAACCTTGCCAAGGGGAGCCGAAGCGGGAGGGGGGGCGAGATTGTGTCACAATGGGGAAAACTAACACTACCTTCCATGTTAATTCCTGCAATATTACGCCATTGGGGACTTGAACCTGGGACCTCCTGGAACGCATGAAACTTCGGGGAACGGGGATGACCAGCTGAGCTAGGGCCCGTTCTTATTATTATTATTATTATTATTATTATAAATTAATTAATTTTCTTTTGAAATGAAAAGTTAGTATGACAAACTTGAGCTATTAAAATTTAAATTATTATTATTATATTATTATTTAATATTATTACATGAAACTAGTTGGAAGCCTAACAAGCTAGGCTCCAACGACATACTACTACATTAATTGAATAGGTTGATGTGCTAGCCTACCAGCGAGCCTCATGGGTAGCCTTGCCAAGGGGAGCCGAAGCGGGAGGGGGGGTGAGATTGTGTCACAAGGGGGGCAAACTAACACTACCTTCCATGTTAATTCCTGCAATATTACGCCATTGGGGACTTGAACCTGGGACCTCCTGGAACGCATGAAACTTCGGGGAACGGGGATGACCAGCTGAGCTAGGGCCCGTTCTTTATTATTATTATTATTATTATTATTATTATTATTATTATTATTATTATTATTATTATACATCATAAAAGTTTGACGAGTCACAAGGGGGGCAAACTAACACTAGGGTTAATTCCTGTAACCGGGGAGCAACAAGCCGGGCCCCTAATGGATGCTCAACTGCACACCAGAAAATATCAAAATTATGGCGTTATTATTATTATTCATGTTTTCCTCATCTCATGGAAACTCTTTGATTTTAACAAAACTCCTTAGTTTTAACAAATTCCTTGGTTTTATCATATTTCCCTAAAATCATGAAAATATTATAATAATTGGGAAAACAAGTGGGATTGGGCCCTTTGGCCGGACGGCCATGACTGGTCCCACACTTCATGATTCCCTCATTTTTTTTATTATTTTCCTTCATCTCATGAAGTTTTGACGGTTTTATCAAAAATCCCTGATTTCTTCATATTTTCTCAAATGGATGCTCAACTGCACGCCGGAAAATATCAAAAATTCTCAGAACTGAGATACGAACACTTTGGTGACATGAGCATGTTACCTTGATCGACCAAGGTTGGCTCTTTGGCTCGAAAGGAGCCGATCTCGCGTATTTACACAATTTGACCTAATTTGCGCAATTGCACGTATTAGATCCAAAACTCTTCCAAATAATTTTGGGATTTTCATGCAACGATCTTCATTCGATCACGTGACCACCCAGGGCTGGTTTCATGACCCCTTGGTCGATCTCTCATCTCTTCATAATTAATTAGGTTATATCATCTCTTCAGACGAGCATTTTCGAATAAATGATTAAACCAGCATTTGGTCATTCTTTCATCAACGAATCACCAACTCTTCGAGAGGCCTTGGTATTTGATCACACGAGCATATGGATCTACATGGTCGACCCACGGTCCTATGAAGTCGGTTCTCATTCATTCCATGGTTAATTTTCAAATAAACCATCAATTGGTCATCAATTGATCAAATTAGGGTTTCTGAGTCCAAGGATTATAATTCCAAATTCGAACACTAATAATTTTACTCTGATCTCATGATCAGAATTTTTATTAATTATGCTCGGTTCAACTACCAGTATTTTAATTAATGCTTTATTTTGGTCACGGCACCAATAATTCATTAGACGAGCAATACTTGCTCAGATCAAGGAATATTGGTCCAACTATCAATATTCAACAAATCAGAGTAATACTTGCTCTCCTCAACTATAAACGTGAGAATCATGTCCACGTTCAATTCATGAGTTTCAGAAAATTTTAAAAAATCATGTTCAACTCAGTAAATACATGGACTCATTGTCCAATTAAATTATGAAGTCAACAACTGACAAAACTAACCACGAGACGTCAATCGTGTCACTTTGGGGGATATCAACTAGGGTTTTGGTCTGGCGGTCTATGGCACGTGTGTTAAAATACATGATGGAATGTGAGCAAGTCATGCAATCAGTTGAAGGAGTTAACAAAGTAGTTGATAAAAAATCAACCAAGTCTCCGCACAATGTGCAACTAGTTTCAAACACGATTTCCACTTCCCCACTCTTTGATTCCATAAACTGTCACACTTCATGGGATCATGGTGTCTATAATTCCAGCAATATAAATAAGTCTCTGAGTCATGATTGAAATAACAACGATAAGAACAACAAGAATCTCACGTCTCACTGACAATACGAGATCAACAACTCATCAATTGAGCAATTGCTCTCAACAGAGCAATTTCAATCATTCAGAACTTATCTTATTCAGAATTCGCAACACACCTATAATCTTTGATTACCATTGATTCCACACATTTCTCAGCTTCCCTCCTACAGATCGACCCATCCTCTCTTGTGACCGAATTTACTCTGGAATGGCCATTGTTTTTTCCGGAGTACTACAAATTGATCTCTCGAATTCAAAGCACTCCCTTCTTGCAGTGCATCTATGTGAGGTTGAACATTTCTCTTGGTTCAAGGAGTCTCCTCCGTATGGTCGTCTCCTCAATTCCGTAAAAACCAGCAAATCATTTTGCCCCATCTACAAATTGGCGACCACAGTGGGAGATCATTCTCCCAGTTGCAATATCTCATTTTCACAAGATGGTTGGTCTTAGGTCAGGATCGGTTACCAATCCGAACGCATATATCGCTAGCACCAGCAACAATGAAAATACCCCAGAAACTGTTCCGGCCACTAACAATGACCGTAGTGACATTACTCCTCCTCACGCCAACACAGAAGGTCATCCTCTGTTCGGCCGACACCTTGAAGAAGTAAGAGGAAGTCCATCACCTACCATTGCTGATCTTATCAAAGCGCAAGAGACTCTTGCAACTTTCACTCCATATGATGGGACTGGGAATGCTCAAGAACACCTCTCTCGCTTCCTTGAAGCCTTAGGAGAACATGAGCATAACCATGTTATTCGTCTCAAGGAATTTTCAAAATCTCTGAAAGGCAGGGCATACACTTGGTACAATAATATTGCACCTAGAATTATCAACAATTAGGGAGAAATGATTAACGCCTTCTATAGGAAGTACTTCTTTGTGTCAGAGCAAGTCACTCTCTCTGATCTTGGAAGGATGTTTCAGAAATTCAGTGAAAATCCCAATGACTATGTTAAAAGATCAGAGTCCAAGCCCTGGATTGTCATAATACAAACGTCACGGAGCAATAACTGGTAGATTTGTGCATCAATGGCATGCTCCCAGTCTACAAAGCCCTACTGGAGAATCTCCGATTCCAGACTTTCTCAGAGCTCCATGAATCCGCGAAGAGGTCGGAAACCACTGCACCTGCTCTGTTCGAAAGAACAAAATATATAAAGATTGAAGAAGCATGAGACACTCGAGGGAGAAAACGTCTGATCAACAAGCAGTAAAACCTGCATCCTTCCACAAATGTTGTCACAGAAGGGAGCAAACGGAAAGCTGAGCCACAACGCAAGCATACTTCTTCCAGCCCTTCAAAGGCACAAAAGAAGGATAACGTGCAAACTTCTCCTCAGCATACAGAGGACCCAGAAGCACCTAACTTTCCTTACTCCATTGAAGAAGTCATCGAATTGCTAGAGGCCTAGATTCAAGATGGTGCAATCAAATTTCCATATGTCAAGAAGGAACCAACCGAAGAGGCCATGGAAAATCCTCGGTACTGTCGCTTCCATAGGTTTGTCATCCACCCCACAAGTGATTGCAAGACTTTGAAACGCATATTCAAAGAAACGGTTGAGTCAGGAGAACTTAATCTTGGAGCCGAAGGAGTGCACAAAGATCCTCTCCCTGTCAGGACTTTCTCTATTTCTGAAGCACCAGTCAAGGAAGCAGTTCAGTCATTGATAGAACATGTCTATCAGTCGAAAGCGCAAAGGGGAGACATGTTTACGGCTTTGAATCACTTAGTTTCCGGGAAATGCCTGCTGATTCCATATGTACCTCCTGAACCTTCAACTACTGATAAAGAAATATATGACCGGGGAATGCTCACCACAGTGCACATTAAAAGAAATGAATTCAAAAGGGCATTTGTTGATGTTGGTACTGCTATCAACATCATCCCTTTGAAAACTCTTAGGGCTGCTGGTATTACTCGAAAAGAGGCTACTCATGCTCCCATAGCAATCAGAGATCATGAAGGGATTTCCAGAGATGCATATGGCTTCATCACTCTCAAAGTTACAGAAATTTTGGTCTGCACTGAGACCAAGTTTTACATAATTCGGGAAGACCCTGGATATGACATGATCCTTGGAAGGACTTGGATCCATACTGGAAGGCTAACCTTAATGCCTTCAGCACACTCTATTATTGACATAAACTCTGAGTCGGAAGAAGAAGCAGAGGACGCCCCACCATTTGAGCATCTGAAGGAAGTTGAACCTTGATGGGACTGGCGCAACAACCTGAAGAGAGTCCACATTTCTTTGTCAAAAGGTTTCGAGCTCAGGCAAGTCTTATTCCTCTTCATGCTCCAATATTACCAATGTTCAAATATGCTACTTTGGTCCAGGGAATTCTCCCCATAAACAATTTAGCAATTGCAAAATGCTATGAGTGGATCATCTCTCCACAACAATATTTCACCCAATGGTTGAGTCCAAAATGTCCTCAAGTTAATCATCCAATCAGGCGATTCATTGTGGAAGATGTGGCCAAGCATGACAAGCATTACGAGGGATACTCCCTCCTTCGCGAGTGTCCATATGTGCCACAACCGTAGAGCCGCACCACATAAAGAATTCCCAATCAACAAAGGATATTCAAGGCAAAGACGACCAAACCCAACAAATTCTGTGAAGGAGACTTAGTTCTCAAAGCAGTCCAGCGCAACCTTCGCTCGGCAAGGAACTCCAATTGGGAAGGACCATTCATGGTTGCTAAGTCCATAACTGGAGGATATTACAAGTTGATCAACACAGATGGACGAACCCTACCAGTAATTCATGAGAATTGGCTTACGACGTTTGTCTGAAGTTATTTGACATTTGAGGTACTGAGCGTCTAAGCATTCATGACGTTTGGATTTGGCATTTTAGGATTTTCTTTCATTGTATTTCAATTCCTCCAAAATGTTTGCAATACTTGCAATTAGTATTCAAATTCAGTAATTTATCAAAATTCAATTCATATTTCTTAAAAGAAAATATCTATCAAATCCAAAAGAAAATCCTTAACCGTCTACCAATCCAAAACCACAATATCAAAACCCAAATAAAACCTCACATCTCTCGGAAGTTCAAGAGATTATGGAAATTAAATCAAAGAAAGATTTTTGCGCCTTTGCATCCTTCAAAGCCTTCAAAGCTGCCTTCTCCTTATTCAGCTCTTCAGTCAGCCTGGCGATCTTATCTTCCTTCTCCATCATAACATCATTGGGAAATGGTATGTTATTTTCACATGAATCCTTAATAGTATCCATCTTCTTACGAAGCCACTTCATATTGAAGCCAAGTCTTTCAGAATTCTCCAAGTTGAACTCCCAATCAAAGAGTTCATCTGGAGGCACAGTATTCCTGGACCTAGTGCATATATCATTTACAACACGTAAGATAACAATTAACTGCATTGCTAAAGAATAAGCACACTTTGGGTCTCTAGTAACGACGATGTGACCAATTTTCTTCCATATTTTCTCATACAAATTGGCATATCCAATGGGGAACACCAAATCCGCCAACTAGTCTGTGGTATGGGAGTGATTCATCGAACAGAGGATCAAAACAAAATCCTGCGCTTGGGTATCCATGCACAATTATACGGTTTTCAATTACTGGAGCAACTTCTGCAACAACAGTTTTTTCAGCCTCTTCTACTAGCGACTCAGTTCCTTTCGTCACTGAAGCAATAACAATCGAAGTCTCAGTTTCACTGATTGTTTCAATAACAACGCTCTCGTGGCCTTGAAGTTCAGGGATGGTTTCCTCCTTATCAATGACCTCAGGATCACTCGTTTCAATTTTGGGTTCCTTCATTCTCAACTTCGGTATTTTGCACCTAATAAGAAGATTACATGAGATTAGGACCATCCAAGCATGAAACCAAAAGAAATTGTGAACTACAGCATACAAGTGGTCTAACATCATCGAAATCTTTCATTATACATGCTAGATGTCATCAGATAACGTGAAAGTCCCAAAAAACATGTTTTACAACAAGCTCGCATGAGAAGATTTTACACTTCCTTGTACGAAACAAAGAACTGGGATAAATTGGTGAAGAATTTAGGGTTAATTTATATATCATTCTCTTTGTATGGGTGTTACCTACGACATGTCAAAATTTCATAGTAATCGGATGAACGAGCAAAAATATGTGGTCGAAACTCGGGACTACACGACAACTGAAAATTTCCTGAAAGTCTCATGGATGTTTACTGTTTTGTCTATTTTGACCTCTGAACATGCTCAAAACTTAAAAATCTTCTGTATTAAAGCTTGGAAATTTCCTGGGCTTAAGGATTCATATGCGGATCATGAAAATCTGACATCATACGAAGATTCTACAACGTTTTTCCTAAAATGCCGAGTTCTAAATTTTCTGGTGACGTATTTTCGGCAAAACTTGTCATTTTTTCAAATACATTTGATTGGTGTGTAAAAACACCTCTCTAAGTATCGATTGGTTGTGCTTTCTTAGCTAGTTTTCGTGTGAAATTGTATTATTAGGTATCTTTTATATTTTTTATGGGAATTTTGGAGCTTATTCCCGGAAAGAACAAGAAATCGTCCAATTGGCTTAAAAAGAGAGACGGAATTATCATTGCATGGGAAACCACTATCGGCAGTTGTGTGGGCGTTAGAAAGGAAAAAGGTGCTGAAATGAATGGCATCTGTATGCACCGTTAAAACTCATGGGAGGAAGTAGCAGTATAAAAACTGGAGATTAAAAGAGAATTCATATTCTCTTGGCGTTAAAAATGTTGGGTGCACTCATGGGCTTATTTGCACTGGCCTGGTTTACAAGTGCTGGGATTAAAGACATACTCTCAATCAGTTGGATCAGACCCTGTCAAAAGTGTTATACTTAACACATCTGAGTGAACTTATGGGGCACATTCAGCTGGATCTCCTCGACTATTCTGCAGTTCTCACTTTTGGTCGATGATGAAAGCTTTTCTGAGGCCAACTGGCCAAGAATGAGGTGGTAAGAGATCGAGACCAAGTTGAGACTGGTATTGGATGGAGCTAATGTGATGCTTGCATGATAGTGGTTGAACAAAGGAGGTTAGCTGAACGATGATGGACACGGACTTGGCTTGCTGCTACAGTATGGAAGAAGCGTTGGTTGATGGCAGTGACGTTGGAACGGATTTTGGAAACAAGAGTGAACTCGATTATTAGCTAGAATAGTTTTAGTGATAGTCGATGGATGATGAAGCTCTCTGCCAATATTATGGAGTTGTTAGCAGTTAGGATAAGAGCGATCTGGGAAGATTTTACTGCCGGTGTTGGAGGAGCCAAGGTGACGAGATGGGTACTGATGTTTCTCACAGGTTAATGGTGACGCCAACATGGTCGAGATTAGCTGATGATAATGATGGCTTTCATGCATGGAAGGTGCAGTGATGAAGCTTGAGCTCGAATGGATCTTTGTTGGTCACTGTCACTACCCATTATTTCCGTTAGCGGATTTGTTTGCTGTAGAGAATGGGGAGATAATTAACGCCAGTTATGATGAACTGGTGTTGTCGTCACTGGAGGCGATGTGAATGAGGAGGTTGAGCATGGTAGTTGATGGAGTTTCGATTTGTTGGGTCAAGCACTGTAAGGAGAATTAACGTTCGTCGACAGCAGCGTCTGGAGAAGCTGACGAAGAAGAATACATCCACGGGAGATTAGCAGTGATGGCTTGTACCGTGAAGAATGAGCAAAGATGTGAACAGGTGCTGGAGTGCATGGCAGCTGTGAAGATGGCGGACAGAGTTTGAATGGAGCAGCTCGGGGGCTTTGCTCAGAAAAGAAGATTGAATGGGAGCTGGGACTGTTGGCTGTGATTACTCGGTAAAGAATGGTGACTGGTGGTGGTCTGGAGTTTGATGAGGCCGAGAATGGAAGTGATACTTTCCAACCGTACATAATCACAGTTGAACTTACGGAGCATTGTCCCAACCGTATTTAAACACAGATACTAGGTTGTCAGTCTCATGTATCTGACAAGCCATTAATGAGAAGATGGGATGTACTTGGGCATTTAAGCCCAGTTTCTGCTTGCGGAGTTCATAAAGTGTGAGCCTAGTTTATTTTGTTTGCCAAGCTTAGAACGTGACCATCCTTGACCGTGAGTTTGAAGAAATGGGCTCATGTGTATTTGGGCTGGGATGAAATGAAGGAAATTTACTGGGCTTCTGTCTAAGCAGCACAGGCCCAATAGGCTTTTATGCCAAAATACTTACACGAACAGAACTAAGGCCGTGACTTTGGGAATTTGGCAAGAGTTCGCAACCTGCTTTGGTCCGGGATTTGATGCACGGGACACTTTCCTATTTTTGCTAGGTTTTCTAGTTTCTTAAGAAGGAGGTTACAAAAACTCTTTATATAGAGAACCCTAGGCACAATTTTATGATCATAATATCTTCTTGACACATATCTTTTTCACCGTTTTTCTCCCCCTTAGGGGGGAGAACTATCTCTTTTATATTATAAGGATGAATTCAAAGTTCTAATTGTGAAGCTCAGTTATTTTGCAAGTTTGTTTCAAGTTTTAAATTGATTCATTGTGGATTGTTTTTACCATATCGAAGGTTTATGATTGGTTCTTAGATTGGTTTGGGTGCGCAACCAGATTAGTTTATTAACCATTCTAATGCTAGTAGAGAGGTGAGTCGACCCGTAATTGTCTCTTATATCCTACACAAGTAGAAATCGCAAGACCTTACGGAGGGATTCTGTGGAGCAATTGCGAGTAAAGGAAACACCAGTAAGTGGACCGAGCGTACCGAGTTTTACTGCTGGGATCAAACCTAAATTCACAAATATTAATGCATTCTGGGAATTACATCTTGTAGTCGAGCGCTTCCGTGTCAAGGTGGTTCTTTTGAATAGAATCCGGTAGTCGAGCGCTTCCGTATCCGGTGATATATGGAGTTTTTGGGGATTGCTAAGCGTACCTGCTTTCCTACGGTTGGTGACAATTGTTTCTAACAAGAGATAAACGGGTAAAATATTGAGTTGACGGTTAGTAACTGCGAAGTATTTCTTCAATATATTTTCCTTTTTATCCTTCTTTATTATTTTCGCCGATTTAGATAACATAACAATTGCATTACTCTTCGTGGGAACGATCTCTTACTACCGCTATATTATATTTAATTAGTGGGAAATATATTTTTATTTTGTTGAGTAAACGACGCTCACCAACATTCTCATTCATTCACTCATAGATCAGCAAGTTTATACTTCTATGGATAAAATACAAGAGAAATACTTACTTGGGTGGTCTCCGAAGAATTCAAGGAATCAGAATTGCTCGCACCAACATCGACAACTCCATTTCCTTCATTTGGTTTTGAACTCTGGGAGTTTTCTTCATCGCCATCCTTCGAGCGAGCATCACCAGTATTCTCCATGTCCATGGAAACATCCTCCTGGATATGTTCTCAGCAATAAGCATTTTGTTTACCAAGCATCATAATTTGCTACATGGAGAAATACTTACTTCAGCTTCTTCTTCAACACCCGAGTCAGAAACAGTCTGCCCATCAGCAGAGAACTGAAGACCATCAATACTCGATGGAGTAAAATCCTACAACGGAATAACAAAGTGGGTTTTCAGATCCTAATTATATGGATGATAAGAAGTCATGATGTAAGAGATACCGATAACTCACCAAACAAATCACTAGGGACTTTATGGTGTTAGGTAACATCTTATAATTCTTATTCTTGCCTTCTCCACCATGAATAGTCACTTCAGTTTCTGAGAGGTTTACATTGACTCATGGTCTTACATTACGACCATCCTGTAAAGAAATTTTGATACAATAATCAGAACACAATCATCCTGGCATTATGAAGACTCTACAAAAAAATACTTACTCGTGAACACCCTGGAGATGCTTTCCGTCTGTCACTACCAGGAAAATGCTTCAATCTTGGTCTAGTAGAAATCATCTCAAGAGAAAGACGATCTTTCATTAAAGGTTGAGCATCTCTCACGAAATCAAGTAAACGCTTGAGCTGCTGATCCCAAAAGTCTATGTAACCCGGAGTTACATATGTGACTCTATCAGAACTGGGGAACCAGAATTCACTTCCTTCCACAAGCGTACGGTCTAGACGAGTCATGAGATGTTTAACTGAAGGCTTTCTTCTTCAAAAATTCGGAACACAATGATCCATACCCATTTTACGAGCTGACCTTTCAATATTATATTCTTCCACCAAGAATTCGCCCTGAATTATGGATACCAGATGACTGGGAGTGCAACTCAACATGAAGGATCTCTCGCCATCATCCAAATCAGCACCAGATTTCAAAGACATACTCTCTTCATCATTAAAGGTTTTCATTTGAGAGATATAAGAGGGAACTGATACCCATGGGCGGAAGTTGAACTCAGATTCACAATCCAAGACATCGACGAAGAGGGTTTTGAGTCGAGCTTGCTTTGTGGACCAGCGCATGATTCTGGCATTAGCTTTCTTAGAGAAGACATGGCAAGCATTAGTTTTCAATCCTTGCAAGACAGTCCATGGAATGGGTGCATAATTCTTAAAATTCTCCCACGTCAAAGCTTGAAGAAACATTGTGTTGGCATAACATTAAATCTTCATAAAACCATTCGAGACACTGGAGTCTATAATCAAGGAGTCCAAGTTAGAATACAGAGAGCCCAAGAACAAGATACTTATTGGAAGTTGCTCACCCTGAGCCATCTTAATCGCAAAAGGAATCACGAACGGCTTCAACAAGTTTCCAGTATCCTCAAATACATCTCTGGACAGCCATAAACACAAGAAGGCTGCGATGGATAACGTACCGTCAACTGGCCAATCTGGACGGATATCTCTTGGCCACCAGTGTATCAGCCAATAAGCATAACAACCTTTGCTGCCAGATACCTTATTAATCTCCTCCATTGTGGTTGTCAACATGTTAGAGATTGCATTTTCCTATGAAGAAAGATTTTCAGGAAGATTGCCTATGATTTAAAGATGTAACAAAGCAACCACGTCTTCTAAATTAATGGTAAATTCTCCCCATCTGCATATGAAAGAGTGAGTTGAAATACACCATCGAGCAAGTAGAGCTACAATACCTCGCGCATCATGGAAGATGAACAAATCTCCGGAAGCTTGAATAGCTCGTATTACTCGTGCGTTATGCAACTTGGCTCGAATTCGAGGAAAACCCAGCATGTACCTCGACCAACCAGAAATTTTTTCCAAGGGCCGTCGAGAAAGCTTGAACTCAATCATTGATGCAGAAAAATATCCTTTCTCAAGGCAGAAACGAATAGCTCCTTGAGGAGTCACCAACTTCTTCTGCGTAACCTCTCCGGGGTTTATTAGAAGACGAAATGCTGGAGTATTGAGGTGCGTCTCAGGATCTTGGTCCATGAAGAATGTATCCTCTATGTTCGGAACGTTCTTAATTCTAGGAGTTTCATCTTCGCCAATGGAAGTATCTTCCGAACATAAATCATCCCTAAAGGCATCATCATCTATGCGTGAACCTTCTCTGGAAGCATCATTGTCCACACACATATCATCTCTGGAAGCATCATTGGTTTGTGAATCAGACATCTTGCAAAGTAGTTGTAACACGCACACAATGCTCCTCTTCAGTACATCATACAAACATCATCGGAATGAAGTAATTGGAAAAATGCTCATGCAAGCATCTACAAACCGGTGACTCTTAACTCTTACCTTTTACGCTTCCACTAATAGTAGTCATAGTAATGCTAGAGTTAACACTCCAAAATCGTTCGTCTCTTCGAACCTACAAAAGACGTTCAAAAACTCAGAATTTTCATAAAATCATGAATATTTCTACTGTGTGAACATTCACCGTGAAATCATGAAACTAAAACATTATTTCATCATAAATAATTGTTTACTTCTAAGTAATACTACACAAAACTCAAGTTTTGATTTTTAAGAAAATAATATATATTTGCATATAAAGAAAAACGTGATTTATTCACGTAAATAAAATAAAAAAAATTGACGAGAGCAAGGATCACGGAAAAATAAATTTGTGGACACTCCACGGTTTCGAAAAAAATAAAATAAAAAAAATCCATGAATAGACCATGGTTTTATATATATATAAAAAAAGACTTTTCCTTTGTATCGTCATACGTCTTTGAAACGAAGGTTTATTCCAATTTTGTGAAAACATACACATTATAAGACAAAGTTTTGATTTATATGAAAAATCATAAAAAAAATTTTATCACTGGACACAAGTTCATATATAAAGAATAAAAACCCCTTTCTTCGTATTATGTTATTTTTTAAAACAAAGGTTTATTTCGGTTTTGTGAAAATTCACCTTTTAGTGATAAAACTTTGACTTACGTGAAAGCTCATATACATAGTTTTATCACTGGACCTAAATCTTCACTTATGAAGAAAAAATCTCTCCTAAATCAGGGATTATTATTAGTTTTCAAAACTAACAATCAAACGAACATACATTTTCAAAAACGAAGGTTTTCGACAAAACCCACACTCATATATGCACATTTATATAACTTTATCATGATCAAGATATGAACAACTCATAGAACTCATGAACATCAGTTAAAAAAAAATCGCACTTACCTGGTCAGCGCCGGCCGGCCGGTGGCGGTGCGGTCGGCGGAGCTGGCAGCTCCGGCGTGAAAAGATTCTCTTACTCTCCTGTGCGCGGGTGTGAAGATGATGAAGGGATCAAATATCTGGTCATGGGAAAAAAAAAGGAACAATTCCTTTTATATCAAATTTTATTTCCAAAACCTAATTTTCTAAGGATTTCCTTATTGGTCCCGGCCCGCGAATCCTAAATGACCAAGGTCCCGTCGTCCGAATCAACGGTGCAACAACAATTTATGTTCACCAAATGACAGTCTATCATGCCACTGGGCTCTTCATTCAAGTCATGGTATGCTTGTACTATAGAAATCTGGTAATATCTTAACTTACGACTAAGTTCAATTACTTATGTTATTTATGACAGGAAAATCACCATTCAATGCTGACTGAGGAACATGGATTTACTCACTAAGCATGGGACTTAATGTAGATGGTGGATTTTCGACAAAGGCTAAAATCATAAACTCATAATTATACGAACTTCTGATCCAGCAATCAGATGTGAGTATTGAGACATGGGTCTCTCATCGAACCTCTGACTGAGAATATTGTCTCTTAGAGTGCATGCAGATATGTAGTCTCTCGGCTGGACAACAACACATCTCATGAATACTGAACACTGAACACTTCAGTAATTATTTCTATATAGAATCACGAGATTGACTGCTCCTAGACAGCTTGCTCTGCTAGTATAGAGCGGTAACGTCTTCAGGATACAAACAACAATTTTCCCTGACTATATAAAGGATATGAAGCTCCAGCAAGCTCATATCAGAATAATTAATGCTCATAAACAGCTTGTTCTGCTAGTATAGAGCCATCAGTTAATTAATCTTGAAATTCCTGGATTCATCCACTGAATTTCTGAAAATATTCAAATAATTTAGTAATATTTCGTTGCATCAATCTATGGTTCTTCCCAGCAGAATTCCATGGGTTAGTAATAAATATTCAACACACGGGCATCTGAGCTACCTCCGAGTAAGCCCCAACCCAAATGGTGCAAGTGTACTCGACGATGATGCACTAACAATCACCGTACGAACAAGTATTTCAAAATACGACGAGACGATGAACCTATGCAAAACAGGAAAGAAAATAATTAAAAATTGACCAAGGCGCTGGGAGCATGGGCTCACTGACTGGAATTACGTGCCGTGGTCAATCCCACGCTAGTTTCATATTTTTATCACATTTTTTATTATTTTCCTAGAGTTCATGAAAATCCTTTCACTTGAACAAATATCTTTCATTTTGAGGAAACTCCTCAGTTTCATGGTGTTTCCTTGCACCAAAGAAATAATATCAAATTAAGTAAATATGGTAGAGATGTTATCATTGGAAAACCGACCATGTCTTGATCCCAGCCGTCCCCACACCTCATGGTTCCTCATTATTTTATTATTATTTCCCTAATTTCATGAAAACTCCTTAATCTCATGATATTTCCTTGATCCCATGAAAAATAATATAAAATTAGGGAAACTCGTATGACCGGGCCCTAGATGGCCCCACACGTCCCATTTTATTATTATTATATTTTTCATGTTTCCTTGGTCCCATGGAATTCCTTGATTTCATGATATTTCCTTCAAATTATGAAAATTCCTTTAAATCATGAAATAATACATAAAATTAGGGTAAAACGCATGTGATCGGGCCCTAGTCGACCAACCATGCTCAAGCCGGTCTCACGCGCCCCTTATTTTATTATTATTATTTTTCATGGTTTCCTCATCTCATGGAAACTCCTTGATTTCAACAAAACTCTTTGATTTAAACAAAACTCCTTAGTTTTAACAAATTCCTTGGTTTTATCATATTTCACTAAAATCATGAAAATATTATAAAAATTAGGAAAACATGTGGGATTGGTCCCTTTGGCCGGACGGCCATGACCGGTCCCACACTTCATGATTCCTTCATTTTTTTATTTTTTTATTTCATCTCATGAAGTTTTGACGGTTTAATCAAAAATCCCTGATTTCTTAATATATTCTCAAATGGATGCTCAACTGCACGCCAGAAAATATCAAAATTCTCAAAACTGAGATACGAACACTTTGGTGACATGTGCATGTTATCTTGATCGACCAAGGTTGTCTCTTTGGATCGCAAGGAGCCGGTCCAGCGTATTTACACAATTTGACCTAATTTGCGCAATTGCACGTATTAGATCCAAAACTCTTCCAAATAATTTTGGGATTTTCATGGAATGATCGTCATTCGATCCCGTGACCACCCAGGGACGGTTTCATGACCCCTTGGTCGGTCTCTCATCTCTTCATAATTAATTAGGTTTTATCACCTAAGGTTCAGACGAGCATTTTCGAATGAATGATTAAACCAATATTTGGTCATTCTTTCATCAACGAATCACCAACTCTTCGAGAGGCCTTGGTATTTGCTCACACGAGCATATGGAGATGCATGGTCGACCACAGTCCCATGAAGCCGGTTCTACTTCATTCCATGGTTAATTTTCAAATAAACCATCAATTGGTCATCAATTGATCAAATTAGGGTTTCTGAGCCCAAGGATTATAATTCCAGATTCGAACACTAATAATTTTACGACGATCTCATGATCAATAATTTTATTAATTATGCTTGGTTCAACTACCAATATTTTAATTAATGCTTTATTTTGGTCACGGCACCAATGATTCATTAAATGAGCAATACTTGCTCAAATCAAGGAATATTGGTCCAACTATCAATATTCAAAAAATAAGAGTAATACTTGCTCTCCTCAACTATCAACATGAAAATCATGTCCACGTTCAATTCATGAGTTTCAGAACATTTTACAAAATCAGTTTTAACTCAGTAAATACATGGGCTCATTGTCCCATTAAATCATGAAGTCAACAACTGACTAATCTAACCACGAGATGTCAATCGTGTCACTAGTGGGGATATCAACTAGGGTTTTGATCTGGCGGTCTACGGCATGTGTGTTCAAACATACGATGAAATGTGAGCAAGTCGTGCAATCAGTTGAAGGAGTTAACAAAGTAGTGGATGAACAATCAACCAAGTCTCCGCACGATGAGCAACTGGTTTCAAATACGATTTTCACTTCCCCACTCTTTGATTCCATAAACTCTCACACTTCATGGGATCATGGTGTCTATAATTCCAGCAATATAAATAAGTCTCTGAGTCATGATTGAAATAACAATGACAAGAACAACAAGAATCTCACGTCTCACTGACAATACGAGATCAACAACTCATTAATTGAGCAATTGCTCTCAACTGAGCAATTTCAATCATTCAGAACTTATCTTATTCAGAATTCGCAACACACCTACAATCTTTGATTACTATTGATTCCACACATTTCTCATCTTCGCTCATACATCTCGACCCATCCTCTCTTGTGACCTAATTTACTCTAGAACGACCATTATCTTGGTTTAGGCCGGAGTACTACAGATTGATCTCTCGAATTCAAAGCACTCCCTTCTTGCAGTGCATCTGTGTGAGGTTGAATATTTCGCTTGGTTCAAGGAGTCTCCTCCGTATGGTCGTCTCCTCAATTGTGTAAAAACTAGCAAATCGTTTTGCCCCATCTACATCTATAAATACCTAAGTTTGCATTTCTAGCAAACCAACCTAAGAGCCAGGAAAACTTCATTATTTTGTTGTTTCTGGTGGAGCAGTCTATCAGGAGAGGAATAGGCAAAATCTCTTACTACCGCTCGATTAAAGATTTATGTGGGATCAAGAAGATTTACGAGAACCATTGGTGGGAAACTAGATAATTGTAGTTTATTTTAGTTTTCGATTGATTTGATTGACTAAAGGTTGTTGAACTTTGATTGCACCTAGTTTGTTTATTCTTGATAATCTTCTCTTCTGATATAAGATTCACGTAAACTAGATCGAAGTGCCGATGGGATCTTAAGAACTGTTTGTAGATCAAAAGATATCTCGTGATAAGTGCGTGATTGATCACAAGAGATTCAAGTGGTGTTATGCAGGTTTTAATTGAAGATCAAAGAAGTTATGAAGACATGGAAGATTTTTTATTTGGTTTTGTTATATAATTGCTCGGTCGAACTCGCATGCGTTTCTATATCAAGCATGTTTGTCAATGTTAGTGATCAAAACTATAAAGTCTTGATTTTGAGTCTACTATAGATAAGTTCTCGAAATAGGATAGAAAGTGCATTTGAGCTCAAGAACTCCATGGAAATCATCATACAAGACGAAGGACTAATCAAGGAACCAGTGGATCTTCATCGACTAAAAGGTATGTGAAGACTTGAACTTATCTATCACTCAAAAGTCTATCTACTCTATCTCTTATCTTGAGACAAAAGTCATTTTACTATATAGACTAAAGATATACAGATGTGACATTTCGAGCTGAGTATATCTCACTTATCTATTTCTCAAAATGTGTGTTGGTAAAGCTTTCGCTTTAGCCAAGTTCATCTTTGCCTATTGACGAAAGTCATGTTATGTTTCAATCACTTTGGAAATTGCTCTGACGAAAACTAGTATGTGAATAACAACTATATGACGTCCTCTGAGAATGTTTCAATGATTGAAATGAGAGTTTAGATAATATAACCACTGGGGGATATAAACATTGTTTTGGTAACACATATATGTATAAGTCCTTAGCACTTGAACCAAAGTTTGGGAACTTTGTTGATCAAGTGAAAACCGGAACTTGAGCAGTCAACTCAGTCTGCGAACGTGCATAGTTCTCGAACCCGAGAATTTCTGCTGGAGTTGTAGCTCGGTTTCAGTCCGCGAACTAAATCCACGAACTGACGGAAGTTCTCAAACCCGTGGAGTTTGTGAACTCCAACCGGTTACTTAAGTCCGCGAACCCAGTCCGCGAACTTGAGTGGTTATATCTAAAAACGATGTTCGTAAAATTATTTAAATTATCTAAGGAATGCTATGACAAACCATGGCTTTATAGTTCATGAAGCGATTCGAGTGAATCACATCGTTTTTGCTTTAATTGTTTATTGTGTAGTACTTAAGATCTCATAGCAATTGAACAACTCTCTAACTAGTTCATTTGAGTCATTTGGACTAGTTATGGTGAAGAAGAATATGGTTGATGTGAAAGTTATCATTTGGCTAACCATTTGGTTGACTAATATTATTGTACACGTTTGGTTACGGTTACACAAACCCAAAATCGTCAAGTACATGTGTGTATGGCAAGCTAAGTTTTCGATCTAACAGTTGAGAGATATTAGCTTGTATCTAATCAGGTTTTCATCTAACGGTGAATATTGAATGATGTGTTACTAATCTAACATTGATTGCAAACCCTGATTTAAAAGACTATATAAGGGAGAACTCTGGCAATTGGGAAACCTAATCCCCACACATTCTGTCTGATACTAGTTTGCTAAGCTAGAGTCGATTCTCCTTTAACCTTTGGTTTTCTTCTTCTAAAACCAGGTTAACGACTTAAAGACTTCATTGGTATTGTGAAGCCAGACCGATACTACTTTTCTTGTAGTTGTGTGATCTGATCATGCTGTTTCTATCATACGAGTACAATTATAATAATTGGATTAAGATTTTTATCTCCGATAGGCAAGATATAAAAGTAATCACAAACATCTTCGTCGCATCATTTGTGATTCCACAATATCTTTTTTTCGCTGCGTCGATTAAGACTATTGTGAGGTGATTGATAAAACTGAGCTGTTCTTCGGGAATATAAGTCTGATTTTATTGATTGGTTCCTGTTCACCTTGATTTATCAAAAGACGGAACAAACTCATAGGTTTATTCGTGGGAGACGAATTTATCTATCTTGTATACTTTTCTGTGTGAGACAGATTTGTTTGCTAAAGTCTTCGACTTTGGGTCGTAGCAACTCTTGGTTGTTGTGAGATCAGCTAAGGCAATCAAGTGCACAGTATCCTAATGGGATCAGAGGCGTAGGAGCATAACTGTACCTTGGATCAATGTGAGATTGATTGTGGCTCAACTACAGTCCAGACCGAAGTTAATTTGGAGTAAGCTAGTGTTTGTAGCAGCTTAATACAATGTATGTTTAATCTGGACTAGGTCCCGGGGTTTTTCTGCATTTGCGATTTCCTAGTTAACAAAATTCTGGTGTATGTGTTATTTCTTTTCCGCATTATATTTTTATATAATTGAAATCATACAGGTTGTGCGTTGTTCAATCAATTAGAATATCCGGCCTTATTGGTTGTTGATTTAAATCTATTGACACTTGGATATTGGTCTTTGGTACCA
The DNA here is from genome assembly GCA_023529315.1 of Papaver bracteatum. Taxonomy (NCBI): domain Eukaryota; kingdom Viridiplantae; phylum Streptophyta; class Magnoliopsida; order Ranunculales; family Papaveraceae; genus Papaver; species Papaver bracteatum. Next base: position 142,683 of record JAJJWX010003231.1, on the reverse strand, counting down.
TCCAAGTTATCTCTCTTTGATTAAACTCGCGAATCACATTTGCTTGAGTAAATAAAATTGAGAGATTGAGATAATAACTCCTTGAGATATTTTCTATTGATTGAGTTTAGTTGATTCTCTAGAAAATAACTCGGAGTTGTCTATACAGATTGCTAATCAAAATATTGGGTGAGGTTGTTAGACCCCCGCTTTTACAATTGGTATCAGAGCAGGCAAACACGTTTAAGAGCTTACAAGTCTGTGTTTGTGTCAATCTAAGTCTGTGGACAAAATCTCTGTTGCGCATACCAAAATGCCTCCTAAAGCTTTTGATCATGTCAAGTGTCTTGGAAACACCTCAAAGGATTATTCCTTAGTTGATTCTTCCGTATCCCGAGGTAAAAAGAATATCCAATGTGATAATAAATTTTTTTCTCTCACGAGGCATGTGACACTTTGGCAGAAGCTGAAAAGGAGCTCATCAGAATTTTAAGACATACAACTGAAGATATTTCTTTTAATAATCATGATCAGCTCATTGATGAATTTGAAAAGTCTCTTGATCGAGAACGTGATCTCTATAACATCATTAAATCTTTCTCTAATAATATTGAGAAACTTCTTCAAGAAACTACTCTCCAGCATGAAAAGATTAGTACTCTTGAGGATATTATTAAAGAGGACTCAATTAGAGAAAAATGTTTGCTCGAGAATCGTTCATCAGATCTCAACAGACTTCGTGCTGAAAAAGAGAAACTACATGCATCTCTTACTCTAGCCCATGAATATTACGAATCCTTGGAAAAGGAAAACTCTGTCTTAAGGAGAAAGTCCTCTGTACAAACTAACTCTCGGGATGTTCTGTACAAGATAAAGTATTCTCCAGAAGAATATTGTGTCAAGAAAAGTTTACATAACTTGCAATCTTCTCATATTGCTATGGAGTTTAAATAACTTGCAATCTTCTCATATTGCTATGGAGTTTAAATAGGTGCCATTTATTGCTTCTCCTCCTCGAATCTGTACTTGTTGTGGGAAACAGAATCACTATGTTATCCATCGTTTTGCAAGAAGGAAACAAATTTCTAAGCTTCGTAATTTGCTTATCTTCACTGTCAATGGAACAAATACTCAGTCGACTAACGCAGTGAATTGTATGCCCATAAGAAATTAGAAACCTTATAAGAAGGATCTCTACTTTAGAAATCAGTACAGGGCTCAAGTGCATTCTGACATAAATTCTTGTGTTGCTAACAAAGGCATTTCCTGTACTTATAAAGATATTTCTGATAAATCTATAAATCTAGAACATAGATTCCCATCTACTCTGATCCTCTTAATTCAGTTGCAAGAGGTCCTAGATTTAGTCCTTCTGATAAGTATGCTAATCAAGCAGTGGCTCATCTCTATAGAAAGGGCACAAATCAAAGACAGAAGGATAAAAAGGAACAACATTCATTTGATGAGATAAAGGCTCATACTTGTGTAAAGTAATCACAAGGTTGAATATCTCACATACAAAAAGCCTAGTTGTGAGAAACTTGAATAGGTATACTCCGTAATTGTGTGACTCAAATTATCTAGTTAATCTCTTATCGTTTTTAGAAGGATAATTAGTCAAACACTGGTCGTGAGTATTTTTTTTCTTTCTTGATGTTCCTTGTCTAATCTTATATTTGAAAAGTAAAAGTGTTTTTTCTCCTTCCATGCAGAGTTTTGTGAAAAACCATCTTACGGGCTCACGTACGGATTATTCTTTGAAACCTATCCCGTAAACCCTAAATCTCTCGAGTTTTTTTTTAAATATATACCTATCCTATTTAGGTATTCTTATTATTCTAGGTTTAGTTTTATCGATGGATTCTTCTTCTTCCTGCTCATTGAATTTTCTTAAAGATGTCATTGATAAGGCGGTATATTGCAAACTCGATAAAGAGAAGGAAACTCTTATTGATAATGAAGGTTTCCTTCCTCAATCCTTTGAGTCACTTCTTGATATAGAGGACATTGAAGAGATTTCATCAGATGTAGTTCTCGACTTCCTGAAGGAATTTGAGAAAGCAAAGCAGCAACATGTTGATACAATGAAGAGTCTTGATGTGGTAAGAACTGAGTTGAAAAAGGTTAAGTCTGACCTTGCTCTCATGAAAACCCGTATTAGAGAACTTCACAATAAGGATATCCCCTTCAAAGGTGCAGAGGATGTTGCGATTCACAAGCTCCAAGACCTTAAGACTCAAAAAGGTGCTGAACTGTCTATTTGACATTAGTTCTCTGTAGCAAGGAGATTTTGTTTAGCTTGTTTTTGATTTTGTTTATCTAGTAAATCTTCTATTTTTTCTCTTTTGTTTAGAAGAATAACTAGTGTTTTGGAATAGCCATTATTGAGATTACACATAGCTATATCCAATGTTTTTCATCTTCTTGTTTTTAGATTTTTTGGTTTAAAAAATTCTAAGTTCGTTTGGAAGATGTTGGTTGCAGTATTAATCTTTATGGTTTTATATATTGCAATATTTTGATGGGATATGTATGTTTACGTCCGTGAACTTGATTGTCCCATATTTTGTCAAAAGTAAAGTCGTTCGTGAATTGATATGCACATATTGATAAAAGGATGAATAAACTTTTGACAAACACAAAAGTTAAGCCTATATTGTCAATTATTAATGTAAGATAGGTTAAAATCTTTTGTGATATAAGGATTTTGTCTATTGTATGTCATTGTGCAAATGGTGATAGAAAAAAAGAATGAATCCTTGTGTTATCCACGGTATAGATCATTATTGATCCATTTTTTATGTATTACCGTGAAGGCTCCATTGTGTATCTTATGTTGAGCACGATACGACTAAGTTGATTCTTTATTGGCATGGTTGGTTATTCCATGAGATGTTATATGTTGAGCATTAAGAACTAAATTAATAAACTTGTGTGGTTATTTAGTTTGTATTCCATAAGTTTTCTTATGTTGAGTACATGTACGGTTAAGGTTGTCATATCTTATGATGATCTTAGTTGGGGTTCCATAATCTCTTATGTTGAGCCCAAATGAATTAAATCAATCATCTAGGATGGTTATTTAGTTAGCACTCCGTAAGTTCTTCTCATGTTGAGCATATTGACTAGGATGGTTATTTTTATGATTAACTTAGTCATTGTTCCATAGATATTCTTATGTAGAGTGTGGCCAATTAAATTGATTACTCTTGTAATTAGTTTGGTTGAGTATGACAATTAGATTATTTGCAAATTTTCTGGTGATCAATCTAATTGATATTTTTAAGTCTCCATAAGTTTACTTGTGTTGAGCGTATTTAGTCAAATTAATCTTGGTTCGCTTTGGTTAATTTGATTGAATATTTCTTGTTGGATTCCAAATTCATACTTGTATATAATTTTTTGTGTCTAAAGAATCCTTCTTTTCTTTTGAAATTAAGGTCGCTCTTGTTGTTCCCTTGGGAATGACATATTATGGGGGAGAGTTCTTTTGAACTTGTGATTAATTGCCAAATCTTTGTGGGGAGTGCGGCTGTGGAATATTATAGGGGTTATCTTGCGTCTTTATAAACTCCTTGATGAATGCATTTAGCTTCGGATTTATGATTGCATCTAAACAAGATGATATACATTTACCTTTGGTCATGAAATGTCTCTCACGTAAATTTCATAAGGATCCCGTTCTTGCACCTTTGCTAATTTTATTGACAAAAAGGGGGGGAATTAATATGTAGTTCACACTACAAATACATATGGCTTTCAGATCATTATGTAAGGGGGAGTGGTTTCCATGTGAGATGGAGTATTGACTAAGGGGGAGTGAAGTATCACCATAGTATTTTTGTTGAAGTTGTGATGCAATTGTACTTTGACGTTGTGTAATAATTCTATGACACTATATAACAATGATTAAGAACCGATGCTTTTCTCATTATGATAGATACGGATTTTCAACAACAATGATGTTAAACTTACAACCTTTGGGATCATTGGACTACTTGGAAGTAACAAAGATTTAGAGTATTGTTGAAGATTAGATATGTGGAATAGGAGCGCTACAAAGTTTATTTATATATTTTTTGTATCCCTATGTATTAATAGTTTTTCCACTGAAATTGACAAAGGGGGAGATTGTTAGAGCATTGCTCGGCCAAACTCGCATGTGTTGCTATATCAAGAATGTTTCTCAATGTTAGTGATCAAAACTATAAAGTCTTGATTTCTAGTCTACTATATCTAAGGTCTCGAACTAGGATAGAAAGTGTATTTGATCTCAAGAACTCCATGGCAATCATCTTATAAGACGAAGGAATACTCAAGGAACCAGTGGATCTTCATCGACTAAAAGGTATGTGGAGACTTAAACTTATCTATCACTCAAAAGTCTATCTACTCTATCTCCTATCTTGAGACAAAAGTCGTTTTACTATAGAGACTAAAGATATACACATGTGACATTTCGAGATGAGTATATCTCGCTTATCTATTTCTCGAAATGTGTATTGGTATATCTTTCGATTTAGCCAAGTTCATCTTTGGCTAGTGACGAAAGTCATGTTATGTTTCAATCACTTTGGAAATTTCTCTGACGAAAACTAGTTTGTGAATAACAACTATATGACATCCTCTGAGAATGTTTCAATGATTGAAATGAGAGTTTAGAAAATATAACCACTGGGGGATATACAAATTATTGTGGTAACACATACATGTATAAGTCCTTAGCACTTGAACCGAAGTTTGCCAACTTTGTTGATCAAGTGAAAAACGGAACTTGAGCAGTCAACTCAGTCCGCGAACGTGCATAGTTCTCGAATCCGAGAATTTCTGCTGGAGTTGTAGCTCGGTTTCAGTCCGCGAACTCATTCCTCGAACTGACAGAATTTCTCGAACCCGAGAATTTTTGATGGAGTTTGTGAACTCCAACCGGTTACTTAAGTCCGCCAACCCAGTCCGCGAAGTTGAGTGGTTATGTCTAAAAACGATGTTCGTGAACTTATTTAAATTATCTAAGGAATGCTATGACAAACCATGGCTTTATAGTTCATGAATCAATTCGAGTGAATCACATCGTTTTTGCTTTAATTCTTTCTTGTGTAGTACTTAAGATCTCATAGAAATTGAACAACTCTCTAACTAGTTCATTTGAGTCATTTGGACTAGTTATGGTGAAGAAGAATATGGTTGATATGAAAGTTATCATTTGGCTAACCATTTGGTTGACTAATATTGAACCAACTATTGTACACGTTTGGGTACGGTTACACAAACCCAAAATTGTCAAGTACATGTGTGTATGGAAAGCTAAGTTTTCGATCTAACGGTTAGAGATATTAGTTTGTATCTAATCAGGTTTTCATCTAACGGTGAATATTAAATGCTTTGTTACTAAGCTAACATTGATTGCAAACCCTGATTTGAAATACTATATAAGGGAGAACTCTAGCAACTGGGAAACCTAATCCCCACACGTTCTGTGTGATACTATTTTTCTAAGCTAGATTAGATTCTCCTTTAACCTTTGGTTTTTTTCTTCTAAAACCAGGTTAATGACTTAAAGACTTCATTGGGATTGTGAAGCCTGACCGATACAACTTTCCTTGTAGTTGTGTGATCTGATCTTGTTGTGTACAATTGTAATAATTGGCTTGAGATTTCTATCTCCGATAGGCAAGATATAAAAGTAATCACAAACAACTTCGTCTCATCGTTTGTGATTCCACAATATCTTTTTTTGCTGCGTCGATTAAGACTATTGTGAGGTGATTGATAAAACTCAGCTGTTCTTCGAGAATATAAGTCTAGTTTTATTGATTGGTTCATGTTCACCTTGATTTATCAAAATACGGAACAAAACTCATAGGTTTATTCGTGGGAGATGAATTTATCTATCTTGTAGACTTTTCTGTGTGTGACAGATTTGTATGCTAAAGTATTCAACTTTGGGTCGTAGCAATTCTTGGTTATGGGTGAGATCATCTAAGAGAATCAAGTGCGCAGTATCCTGCTAAGATCAGAGTCGTAGGATAATAACTGTACCTTGGATCAGTGTGAGATTGATTGGGGTTCAACTTCAGTACAGACCTAAGTTAATTTGGAGTAGGCTAGTCTCTGTAGCGGCTTAATACAATGTATGTTTAATATGGACTAGGTCCTGGGGATTTTCTTCATTTGCGGTTTCCTCGTTAAATAAATTCTGGTGTCTGTGTTATTTTTTTTCTGTATTATATTTTTATATAATTGAAATAATACAGGTTGTGCGTTGTTCAATCTATTAGAATATCCAACCTTATTGGTTGTTGATTTAAATTGATTGACACTTGGATATTAGTCTTTGGTACCATCCAAGTTATCTCTCCTTGATTAGACTCGCGAAGGACATTTGCTTGAGTAAATCAAATTGAGAGATTGAGATAATAACTCCTTGAGATATTTTCTATTGATTGAGTCTAGTTGATTCTCTAGAAAACAACTCGGAGTTGTCCATACAGATTGCTAATCGAAATATCGGTTGAGGTTGTTAGACCCCCGCTTTTTCAGGTTTCTATATATTTGGGTGTGCACAAACCTTGATTGGATGGGATCCAACTAGAATCAGATTTATTCAATTGATTAGCTGCGTAATATCGGCATCATCTTATAGTTTTTTTGTGAAATCTATATTGATCGATTACAAATCTAAACTCTGCTACTTCGGTAGTTGTTGGATAGATTGATCTAAGTAGGAAAAGTAGTTTATTAGATTAAACAGAAGAGACTTTGCTTATGACTTGAGATATCTTCATCTAAAAGAATCAAGAGAGTTGTTACCAAAAAGATTTGTTGTTCCTTTACTGTTTGGAATACGATTCAAAAAAATTGTTCCAGTACGTGCACTTATTGAATGTCGGAAGCGCAGGGTGTTAGAGCATAGCTCGGTTGAACCTACCAAGCGTTGATATGTCAAGTTTGGCTGTCATATTTTAGTGAATCAAAACTCATTTAAAGAATCGCTTGATTATGTACTAGAGACAACTTCATATAGGTTAGACTAGAAATTCTAGGATTATGAGACATACAAGTATTACTCGAAGACTTGAAGAATGTGAAGAAGTAACAAGCTACAACGACGACTTCATCCTTCCTCTTGAGGTTAGTAACATTTGACTTGAACTATTTCATTCCTAACGTATATTTCAAGTCGTGCCATATTGAAAACATAACTCCGAAGTTATGAATGGTTATACTCTAGTACTAAGACATGATCACGTGATCATAGTGTTAAATAATTAAGATACGAAGTATAACGCTTATCTTTTGAACTTCGTATATAAGACATCGATATAATCGTATGAATGCTATTGTGATTATGTGTATGGGTAAAGGTGAAGATTTCGTCCTAAGAAACAAGGTTTACATTTTTTTAAAGGAAGTACATTCATGAACTTGTTTTATGAATCGAAAGGGAAATCGCTAAGCTTATTGGTATTGTTCTTCATTGCATATCTTTGGATTACCAATATGTGTGAGTTAGTAGAACCAATCATAACTTGTTATTGATTGATATCTTTCTTTATTATTTGGTATCAATTGTTTTTGTCTTAACGAAATTTTGGTGCAACTGCAGTGCTATAGTGTCTATGTTTGTTTCAATTGCTTCCAGTTAAGTGAAATAATTATGCAGGTCAATTTATTTGGTTTGTAGGTATTGTGTATGGCTTAACAAAATACGGGATCCAATTCGATTCTAGATAAAAGAAATTAACTTAATTCTGATCTTAGTTAGACTTATCAAAGTGAAGGATTCGGTTATTCAAGTTTAATCGAATGCCTTGACAAGAAATACTAGTTAACTAACCTAGTACTTGTCTTGTCTAAAGTGAAAGCTCTAAGTTATTATCTGAATAATTAGAGCCTGATGAGAAAGATAAGGTTAAATCTGATCTTTATTTTGGTCTTATCAAAATAAGCGATTGTATTTGTGCAATTGGTTTAACAAGGGAACTAAGTTTCTTAGTCAATTTGTCAACTATTAAGGAAAATTTCTTCGGGAAATTGTTTCCTTGATTACATATTAAAACCAAATTACTTGTAGTTTCGGTTTTGATATTGGTTATCTAAAATGGTATGTGAAACCTTCGTGCTTAACTCTTATTGGTTGTGCAAGTCTTTTAGATTTGTAAGATCCTTTTGGTTTGACCTCTAATTGCTCGAACCTCTGTCATTTTGTGACAAAAAGGGCGAGAAATATATGGACTAAACAAGTGATTTGTAATCACTAAGGAAAGGACAATTGTGCTTAAACGTTATATCTAACGAAATAGTAAAGCATTGACTAAGAGGGAGCAACATATCATATTGCTATTATAGTTATCTTGACTACAAAAGGGGAATAAAAAAGATGTTAGGATTTAAAATCTACCTATCTTGCTTTTAGAGGGAGTAATAGCTTTGTTATTCAAATGTCAACAACGATATTTATGGATTGAATATATATAGGTTATTATGTTGTTGAAACTTGGAATCAAGCGTATGTGTGATGAATTCTTGTAATTTTTTTATACATATGTATTAAGAGTTTTGTCACTAAAATTGACAAAGGGAAAGATTGTTAGAGGATAGCTCGGTTGAACCCACCAAGCGTTGGTATGTCAAGTTTGGTTGTCATATTTTAGTGAATCAAAACTCATCTAAGAGTCGCTTGATTATGTGCTTGAGACAACTTCGTATAGGTTAGACTAGATAGTCTAGGATTATGATACATACAAGTATTACTCGAAGACCTGAAGAATGTGAAGAAGTAACGAGCTACAATGATGACATCATCCTTCCTATTGAGGTTAGTAATATTTGACTTGAACTGTTTCATTCCTAACGTATCTTTCAAGTCGTGATATATTGAAAACATAACTATGAAGCTGTGAATGATTATACTCTAGTAGTGAGACATGATCACATGATCATAGTGTTAAGGAATTAAAATACGAAGTATACGCTTATTTTTTGAACTTCGTATATATAACATCGACATAATCGTATGAATGCTATTGTGATTATGTGTATGTGTAAAGGTGAAGATTTTGTCCAAGGAATCAATGTTTACATTTGTTTAAATAAAGTACATTCATGGACTTATTTTATGAATCAAAATGGAAATCGCTAAGCTTATTGGTATCGTTATTCATTGCGTATATTTGGATTACCAATATGTGTGATTTAGTAGAACCGATCATAACTTGTTAGGTATCGTGGTATAACTAATCACAAGTGCCTGACTTATTATTTGGTATGACTTAATTAGTGTAACTGATCCTAAGTAATCACCTGAGATGATATGATCGATATTTGTAATTGGTGTGACCGATCCTAGTAATTTTTGTGGCCGATCACAAAAGAATTGTGTAATCGATCCTTGTAATTAGTACAACAGATCCTAGTAATTGGTGTAACCGATCTTGGTAATTGGTGTAACCGATCACAAGTAATACCATGAGTATATGGTAACCGGTCCTGGTAGTTGATGTAACCGATCCTGGTAACCGATGTAACCGGTCCTGGTAACTTGTGTGTTCGATCACAAGAAAACCATATTGAAGTAGAACAAATCATGTGTTTGGTATAACCGTGAACCCATGATTAGTGATTTGATATTTGATCAATCACATAGTTGTCTTTGAATGCAGATGAACCAATTCTGAACTTGTTTGGAAGTTACAACGATGACATCATCCTTCCTCTTGAGGTTCGTAATATTTTGACTTGAATTGTTTTATTCCTAACGTATCTTTTAAGTCGTGCTATATTGAAAACATAATTGCAAAGGTGTGAATGATTATACTCTAGTAGTAAGACATGATCACATGATCATAGTGTTAAGGAATTAGGATACGAAGTATAACGCTTATCTTTTGAACTTCGTATATAAGGCATCGACAAAATTGTATGAATGCTACTGTGATTATATGTATGGGTAAAGGTGAAGATTTTGTCCTAAGAAACAATGTTTACATTTTTTTTAAGGAAGTATAATCATGAACTTGTTTTATGAATCAAAAGGGAAATCACTAGGCTTATTGGTATTGTTATTCATTGCATATCTTTGGATTACCAATATGTGTGAGTTAGTAGAACCAATCATAACTTGTTATCTATCTTGGTATAACTAATCACAAGTTTCTAACTTATGACTTGGTATGAATTAATCAAATTGATTAGACTTTGGTACCATCCAAGTTATCTCTCCTTGATTAGACTCGCGAAGGACATTTGCTTGAGTAAATCAAATTGAGAGATTGAGATAATAACTCCTTGAGATATTTTATATTGATTGAGTCTAGTTGATTCTCTAGAAAACAACTCGGAGTTGTCCATACAGATTTCTAATCGAAATATCGGTTGAGGTTGTTAGACCCCCGCTTTTTCAGGTTTCTATATATTTGGGTGTGCACAAACCTTGATTGGATGGGATCCAACTAGAATCATATTTATTCAATTGATTAGCTGCGTAATATCGGCATCATCTTATAGTTTCTTTGTGAAATCTATATTGATCGATTACAAATCTAAACTCTGCTACTTCGGTAGTTGTTGGATAGATTTATCTAAGTAGGCAAAGTAGTTTATTAGATTAAACAGAAGATACTTTGCTTATGACTTGATATATCTTCATCTAAAAGAATCAAGAGAGTTGTTACCAAAAAGATTTGTTGTTCCTTTACTGTTTGGAATACGATTCAAAAAAATTGTTCCAGTACGTGCACTTATTGAATGTCGGAAGCTCAGGGTGTTAGAGCATAGCTCGGTTGAACCTACCAAGCGTTGGTATGTCAAGTTTGGCTGTCATATTTTAGTGAATCAAAACTCATTTAAAGAATCGCTTGATTATGTACTAGAGACAACTTCATATAGGTTATACTAGAAATTCTAGGATTATGAGACATACAAGTATTACTCGAAGACTTGAAGAATGTGAAGAAGTAACAAGCTACAACGACGACATCATCCTTCCTCTTGAGGTTAGTAACATTTGACTTGAACTATTTCATTCCTAAAGTATCTTTCAAGTCGTGATATATTGAAAATATAACTACGAAGATGTGAATGATTATACTCTAGTAGTGAGACATGATCACATGATTATAGTGTTAAGGAATTAGAATACGAAGTATAACGTTTATCTTTTGAACTTCGTATATATGACATCGACATAATCGTATGAATGCTATTGTGATTATGTGTATGGGTAAAGGTGAAAATTTCATCCAAGGAAACAATGTTTACATTTGTTTAAAGGAAGAACATTCATGGACTTGTTTTATGAATCGAAAGGGAAATTGCTAGGCTTATTGGTATCGTTATTCATTGCATATCTTTGGATTGCCAATATGTGTGAGTTAGTAAAACCGATCATAACTTGTTATCTATCTTGGTATAACTAATCACAAGTGTCTAACTTATGATTTGGTATGACTTAATTAGTGTAACTGATCCTAAGTAATCACCTGAGATGGTATGATCGATATTTGTAATTGGTGTGACCGATCCTAGTAATTTTTGTGACCGATCACAAAATAATCGTGTAATAAATCCTTGTAATTGGTGTAACCTGTCCTGGAAATTGGTGTAACCGATCCTACTGACTTGTGTAACTGATCAAAAACAATACCATGAGTATATGGTAACCGGTCCTGATAATTGACGTAACCGATCCTCGTAACGGATGTAACCTGTCCTGGTAACTTGTGTGTTCGATCACAAGCAAACCATATTGAGGTAGAACCGATCCTTGTGTTTGGTAAAACCGTGAAACCATGATTAGTTATTTGATATTTGATAAATCACATAGTTTTCTTGGAATACAGATGAACTAATTTTAAACTTGTTTGGAAGTGATGTATAATCGATTCAAAGATTGTAAATATGAAAGAGGATTTACAAAGAAAATATGTCAACATACTTTGAACACGAACAATAACTCTTATCTTTTATATTGTTTAAAGATATTCCTTAATTACTCAAGGAGATCCCGGTCCGAAATAAATTAAGAATCTTTTAATTAAGGCTGTTAGTTTTATATGCTTTAATTACTAACAATTAAATGCATATCTCTAGAGAATAAAAATTAGTAATGTGCATTTACTAATTGGAGATTTTCTATTGAGAGATTTCGGAAAATATTGGACAAAGCATTTCCAGGAATTATGAAAACCGATTTGGGCATTTATTGCATATCTTGAGAATATTCGGTTTTGGAAATTCCTTGGTGTCCAAACATCCTTGGTCTATTATAGATGGTGGACGACCGAGGGTATCTTCTAAGGAGTGCAGAGTATAATAAAGGAGCCGAGGTACACGGTTGAGCCAAGGGTGCCTGGGGCGTACGAAACTACCCTGGAAATTCTTGGCAAGTCTTGGCTATGATGCACTCGGCCCGAAGAAAACCCCACCTAGGGTGCAGTCTTGTAACTATAAGCCATATAGGCATAAAGGACAAGAGGCTGCGAAAACAGCTGGTTGTTGTTAAGACCGGATGGGAGGATCTAGTCTTGTATGGCTGATGTGCCCTCCTTGAAGGGGCAACTAGGGGGAGATAAGGGTGGCACCCTCCATTAGGGAGCTGATAAGTGTCTAAAGATGGCAATGTCATAGGGCTTTATGATAGCAAGAACATTTAGGCCTGTCATATTGTCGCGTGACAAATATTATACAGAGGAAACAATTCATGAGAAAAAGTTAAGATGAGATCAATGGGTTTTTACATGAAAATGTAAAGACGTCCTGCGATTTCATCGCAAGACGACAATGTCATAAGGCTTTGTTCTCGCAAGGGAGCTTAGACTTGTCATATTGTCGCAGAGAAATCGACAAAATATGGATAAGGCAAGATCAATGGGTTTTTACATGTAAATGTAAAAACGTCCTGCGATTTTATCGCGGACACAAAAAATTGGCAAAATAAGACCTTTAACTAGGAAGGCAAAATAAGACCAACAGAATAATCCCAAACATTGCCTATTTTCTTTTAAGAATGCAGGAAAGATTTGTTAACCACAGAAGAGATGGTACTATTCGCAACACAGTTTTGCGAGGAGAAAATGCGGGAAATTCTTTTTCATCACAAGAAAGATAATAAGGGGAAAGTATGGGAGTTAATAAATAAAATATCATTATCTTTCTTGAGAATATTCAAAATAACAGAAATAAAATTGAATTCCAAAGTTGCATAAAGATACATTGCTCGCAAGAAAGAGGAGGAAAAGGAAAACAAAAACAAAAACTCAAGTTTCAATATTGGCCTCGCCATTAGTCTCGTCGGCTTCATTCTCCTTGTCAATATTTTTCGCGTTGCGATCAGCTTGACTTTCTTCTTCATCTGCACCACCAGTATCTACTTCTTTAGAAGGACTTCTTTCTTCTTCTGTTGGGTCTTCTTGAGAGGCATTTTCTTCACCACTTACATAGATTAGATCAATATCCATGGGGAGAGGAGTTTCATCATCATTTACTTCTAGAGGATCAACAGATACAGGAGAGAGAGACTGGGATATCAAAATATCATTCACAAGAACTTCAGCACTAAGATGAACCTTGCGAAGGAAACCTCTATCACGATTTTTGATCTCTATATTTTTGAAGTATTCAAGGTAGTCATATCTCCTCTCTGCACGATCGTGATATTGAACAATATGGGCGGTGAGCTTTCCGTTTTCTTTGCGAACTTTAGCCAATTTTTCAGTCAGATCAGAAATGGTAGAATGAAAGCTTTTTTCAGATTCTGCGAGAAACATAAATTGACAAGAAAATATTCAGATGAAAATCTCGCAAGAAATATAACAGAAAAATTAACAGTTAAGGCAGTCAAAATAACTACCTTCTTTCTGAGAAGTTAAATTTTGAATTAATGTTAAGAAACAATTCTCCCATTGATTCATGGGATCATCAAAATCATCCCCAACAATACCCTTCAGGCGAGATTTTATCATTTATTCTTTGGAGAGAAGATAAGTATTTTATTTTGCTAATAGGTAGTAAGATTCTTCTAATTGAGAACACTGATCTTGGAGTTTACTGTCCTTTAAACTTAGAGTTAACCTGCCCTTGAAAAGTTTATCTTTCTCAGCGGCAGAAGAATCAGTTACTTCCTTGAGTTCATCTTTCAATGAACGAAGAGATTGTTCTTGGTCGTTACAAACTTTCTGAAGAATATTTATTTTCTGCGAGGAGATCGCCATTTTGTTTAAGAAGCTACGTTTCTCTTGAGACAAAGTTTTATTTTCATCTGATAAAGATTCCATCGCTAAGTTAGCTTGGGTTAACAAGTATGAGAGGCGAGTAACTTCGCTACTTAATAGATTTTGCCTTTGCGCTAATTGATCATTCTCATTGGTAAGATTATCTATTTGATCGATAGAGTATGTGTAAATATTATCTAATCTATTATATTGATCCATCCAAGAATCTCTCTCAACACGAGCTTCTTCAGCGACAGACTCAAGTTGAATTATCTTCATTAATCATTTCTGATTTAAAGCTAACTAGGAAAGCCAAATATTTAAAAAGAAATTGAGTACAGAAAAGATGAAAATCTACTAGAACAAGAAAAACTAGAGGCAGAGGCAGAAGAACTATACCTTTTAACTCCTTGTTTTTATCGCGAAGATTTTCGCAATCCAGTAAAGAGTTGCGAAGCTTGTGATCGAGAGTATCATATTCTGAAGTTTTGTCTTGGAGACTTCTTTTTAGATCTCCAACTTCATTTTCTAAAGACGTTCGCGAAGCAGTTCGATCAGAACCAAAATATTTGATTAAAGTCTCGCAGACATCATATTTGAAAAAGTCAGTAGAAGATTCCTTGGCATCATCTAAAATGTCAGTCAAAACTTTAAAAGCTGCATCAATTCCTATTGATGTTTCTTTGGATGAGGGAAGAGGTACAAAGGGTCAAGTGGTAATGATAGCGAGTTGGAGATTTGAGTCATTTATGATGGTTGCATCATCAGAAGGTGGAGTGTCTGGAAAAGTAACAGTCGGAGGCAAAATAGGAGAGGAAGAAACTTTGATCATAACAGTTTTGGGAGTCTCATTTATTGGAGGATTAATGGCATTGGGGGTATTGATAATGACATTCTAGCAAATAGAGGATGGAGGTTCCATCTACGAAGTGGTAGAAACATATTTTGAATATTAAAATTTGGGAATAATAATATCAGTCTCAAGAGTCTTGGCTTTGCGATATTGCTTGCGAGGTCTAACAACATTTTCATCACCCTGCGAGTAATAATATAGATAAGAAACAGAGGCAACAATATTTTTATTAAGAAAACAAATGTTTCTTCCTACCTTATGACTCGCAGACTTCCTTTTCTTTTCAGCCAGTTTTTGTTGTAAATCTTCTTGAAGATTAGGGTTTTGATCGAAAAACTGGGTGTTGGATGAAGTTCCACTAAAAAGAAAACATGGTTATACGGAATCAGGCAAAAAAGATCAAATAGAGTGAATAAATAGGATTTAGAAAAGCAAAATCGAGTTTAATAAAGAACACATACCTTGGAGATTCCATTGAAGCAGCAACAGGTGAATTTGCAGAAGTTAAAGAAGAAGGTTGCAGGTAGAAATTTTTTGCAGAGAATGAAGAAGTGAAGAAGACGAAGAAGTAAAAGAAGAAAAAAATATTTCTTTGATAGAATCTCTCTTTTATAGACAAAAGGATGGTAACCGGGTAATAAAAGATTAATCAGTAAAAAGAAGAGTATTCGATACGTGTAGGCGGTAACACTTAATTTACGGAGTTTTGTTGGTCATAGAAGATGAAACGATGAATAGCTGCGGCATTTTATTTATCATGATCTTTCCTCCCTCGCAGAAAAGACATGAGAAGAGTAGGATCATAATATCGCCATTACAACACTTCTGCGAGATTTATAGCGACAGTTCTGCGAGTTCTTCAACAACACTTCGCGAGTGTCTCAGAATGATTTGAAGAATTACGTAATAGCTGACGAATGAAGAAAAATGGGAAGAGCGTGATGGCCCTGCAATGGGAACGACACTTGAGAGAATTGATATTATAACTACTGCGATAATATTGCGGGTCAGATACGAAATTAAAGGACAGATTAGTTGTCATCCACCATGTAACTATCCTATATAAAGAGACCCGGTAGATTCAGAAAGGGATGATGTATTTTTTGAGTGTTGAGAAAGTCTTGAGGAAATAGAAAATTCAAGAGAGCGGTTGTATTCTTGATTTCTTCCATTTCTTGTAAACATTTCTGAGAATCAAATAATAAAGTGTTGTTTTTAATCTTCAAATATGTCTTAATTACAGTAAATTCTTATCAAGGGTGTAGTGTAGGATTTCCTGCAACTACATCATGCACACATATGCACGCACTTGGTTTCCGGTACATGGATTTATACATTACTGTGCGATCACACTATATATGCTTATATCCATAGGTGGTTACGTAATCTCAACTCTACATTTCAATCATTGAAACATTCTTCTATAATGTTATAATAGTCGTTAGACATAAAGAATCGACTATCGTCATCAAAGATATTTTCAAGATTGAAACGTCATCATGACTTTCGTCACGGGTAAAGATGAAAGGTGGTTAAAGCGAAATCTTACCAACATATGTTTCGAGAAAAATATAGGAGAGTAAACTCGACCTGAAATATCAAATGTGTATGTATGAAAACTATCATACTTATGCGACTGTTGTCTCAAGAGTAGGAGATAGATAGACTTTTGAGTACTATATAAGTTCAAGTCTTCACATACCTTTTTGGTTGGATGAAGTTCCACCGGTTCCTTGAGTAGTACTTCATCTTCATAAGATAATCGCCATGGAGTCTGGATCTCAACTATACTTAACTATCCTAGACCGAGACTTAGTCATAAGTAAACTAGAAATCAAGACATATATTTTTGATCACTAATATTGACAAACATGCTTGAGATAGCAATGCATGCGAGTTCAACCGAGCAATTCTCTAACAATTTCCTCCTTTGTCAATTTTAGTGACAAAACTATCAATACATATGGATTACAAAATAGATAAAACTTTGTAGCTTATCGTCCACATGCTTGATCTCCTTGGTGCTTCAATATTACTCAAAAACTTCGTCTTTTCCAAGTACTCCCATGATTCTATAGTTTTTCAGTTCAGCATCATAGTTGTTGAAGTCCCGTAGACATAACAATGAGAAAACAAAAGCTCTCAATCATTGTTATACAGTGTCATAATATTATTGTACATCATCAAAGTTCTTATATCACAACTTCGACAACAATACTATGGTGATATGTATCACTCCCCCTTAGTCAATACTTTCGTCTCAACACGAAAAACACTCCCCCTTACATGATGATCTGAAAACCATATGTATTTGTAGTGTGAACTGCATATTAATTCTCCCCCTTTTTGTCAATAAAATTGGCAAAGGTACGAAAACGGGATCCTAATGAAATTTTTACGGAGACGCTTCAAGACCAATGAAAAGGACATATCAACTTTGTTTAGATGCAATCATAAAGCCGAAGCTAAATACATTCATCAAGGAGTTTATAAAGATACAAGATAACCCCTAAAAATTCCACAGCCGCACTCCCCACAAAGATATGGAAATTAAGCGCAAGTTCAAAAGAACTCTCCCCCATTTGATGTCGTTCCCGAGAAAACAACAAGAGCGACCTAACTTTTACGAGAAAAGAAGGATTTTTATTGGACACAAAAAACCATAATAAATGATTTTCTATATCCAAAATTCTCAATTAAACTAACCACAAGAAATCCCATGATTAATTTAATCGGAATACTCAATCAAATTAAACACAAAAGTGATCAATTTAATTGAACATGCTCGACATAAGAGAACTTATGGAGCTACGACTATGTTAACCATCAAAGAATGATTAACTCAATCGTTTTATGCTCAACAATGAAAAACTTATGGAGCATTGCAGTACACATAAGATATGGATCAGGGAAAGATCAATACTGCGACATAAACAAGGATTCATTCTATTTTCATCACTATTTGCATAATGACATACAATAGACATAATCCCTGCAAACAAAAGATTTTAACCTATCTTCCATCAATGAAATGACATAATAGGCTTAACTTTTGTTTGTCAAAAGTTCATCGATCTTGTATCAATACTTGCATATCGACATATAAAAGAGATAACTTTTGACATCGTATGGGACAATAATAGTTCACGGACGCAAACACACATATCCCATAACATATTGCAATATATAAAACCATAAAGATTAATACTGCAAAAATCATATTTCAAATAATTTTAGAAAATAAATTAATCTAAAAAACAAAGATGAAAAAATATTGGACATAGCTATGTATAATCACAATAATGGCTATTTCAAACTCTAGTTATTCTTCCTAAAACATAAGAAATAAAATTCTCATAAGAAGACTTGCTAGACAGAATCAAAAGAAATTTAACCCCAATATAAAAAAACAAGAGAAACTACTCATCATCTTCATCTTCGGAGGTCATGAAGGTGGAACGAACTTTGTCCATGTCTTATTTAATATCGGGAAACTTGGTAGCAATCACAAGTAATTGTTCTTGAACACAATTTACCTTGGTATTAAACTTACAAACACCTTTATAAATTTGGCGAAGAAGATTCATAGAAGAATCACTCGAGCCATCAATTGTGTCACACCTTTGCCTATTGCATTCATATTCCTTCATTCGACGGAAGGTACACGTTCGAACAAGCTTGGGGGGTTCCAGTGGAGTTCCCAATTGGCTCAATGGAGAAGTTGCGACAAATGCGCTCAATTAAGCATGGGAAGCCTAACTTCTTGTCAACGGACGTCATGTCTAACATTTGTAAAATAATGAATCCACAAATGTCAAGACCTTTGGTTTCCATCACAAGGTAATAGACTAATTCCGCAAACTCACGACTCCAACGAGAGTTCTCCATCGTGGAAGGACACATGTTAGAAATTTCCAATTTTCCAAAAGACTTTAGAGGAAAATCTAGTTGATTTGTAGGAAATTTTCCTTCATTCCATACAACATTTTTACCACAAAGACCTTTTGAAATAGTTTCATGTTAAGATCTTTCATCGCTTGGTTTAGGAAGGCGAAAATTACCCAAAGGGATTTTAGTAATCTTCGAAATCAATTCTTTATTAACTAGAATCCTTTCTCTATTGACCATGGTCTTGAATTCCATGTCTTCAAGAACAACATCATGAATGTTGGCATAGAAAATTCTAGTAAGTGTATCAAAACCTTCACCAAGACCATCAAAGATGTTTCCAAGCTTGATTTTTTCAAAGCAAGATAAATCCTCCTTATACCCACTAACATCATCCAATTTCTTTTTAAGAATAAACCCAGTAGTAGAATTTTTTTCAAAAACTTTGTCACAAGATTCATTCATAAATCTAATCCTAATAGAATTTTGTTCAATAGGAATATCCATAGAAGATGATGAAAAACTTGGGTTATTTGAAAAGCCTTTTGAACCCTTAACATTCTTCATGATTCTTGAAGGAAATAAGGGAGTGGGAAAGGGATTACTTACTTGACTTTTATCTTGAGAAATCCTTTCACAAATTGATCTCCAACAAGCTTTAATGGAGAAAATACATGAACCCTAAAAGTTCACATACACGGACTGATAAGGGAGGAAGAAGGGTATGCGTACCTGTACTTCTTTTATACCCACAGATGGGCTTGGACCCTTACACGAACCGCGACCCACAAAAGGAAAGTATGGTTTTTAGAGGTACACATAATGGGGAAACCCAGTATAAAGAATACCTGCAACATCTCTTTGAAAAGCTTTTATCACAAAAGAAAAAGAATACATTAACAAAGTCAACCTATTACTTGCCACATTTCAAGTTATATACAAATGGGGTGAAGCCAATCCTGAAATCAGGTGGTGTAGAATGCAGAGAATTTATCATGAAACTTCTTTGATTGACATTTGTGGCCGTAATTAGGAGTAAAATTATAATTATAGAACTCAAAATCCTTTGGGCTCTTTCTCTTAAAACACGAAAATGACTTTTTCTGATAAATGGTTCCTTTACCAATCCCACGGGAAATCTTTTTATCAATTTCAAGTGAATTGACGGTGGGAACAGTTTGTACATCATTTGAACATGACTAATATTTGTGCGAAGCTAGTGTTTGCAAAACAGGCGCTATGGGTGGATCCCCAACTTTTCTGGTTATTGGTGTATGGGGAATTCAACTTGCATGTCGGGCTGATGACTTTAAACGAAGCGCAAATGGGAGGCAACCCACTAGTTTTGTGTATCTATCTCTATCTTTTTCTTTAAGTCTTTTATCTTTATTTTCTTATTTTGGATATTTGCATATCAAAACTCCAACTTTTAGAGATTTTTGAACAATTTAGAATAAACACTAGCCTTTCTAAGTAGATGGAATTTTTTCTTGGCGGTGAGGTGTATATATTGGCTGAGTTGGGATTAGATGCCAAATAAATAGCTTGTTTAGTGTTTATCATCTATTGTTCCGAAATAGCAATGAGTTGGAGTAATGAGTTTTTATCATGCATTTTATTTTCTTGTTTTTGCATACCGTTTGCGGAATTTCCCACCTTGACTTTCTTTGGACGATTCAATTTTACATTGAGGACAATGTAAAGTTTAAGTGTGGGGGAGAATTTATATGTTTGTATATTTTGTTTTAGTTTGTTTTATGCCGTTAGTAAAAAAAAAAAAAATCAGAAAAATAGAAAAACCAAGAAAAAAATGTGCTTTTTGAACTCCGAAATCTAGAAAATTGTGCCTTTAGGATGACACCATTAGTGGATGGAACCATTTTGATTGCATGAGTTGAGGAACCAATTAACTAAAAGGTACGAACATAGCTCAGAAATCACAAATAACATGATAGTTGTTACCATATCTCGGAATATCACCATATCACATTCTATTTTTATTTTTCCATATTTATCTATTGTTCTCTAAGTGTTTTGGTGGGTCACTAAACATCGACTTGCTATTACTGCTAGGATGAAATAGAGTGATTGAGTTGCTAAGAAGAAGAAGAAAAAAAAAAGACCGACCAATTAGACCAAACGGAATAAAAAGACACTTGGATAGCAGTATGTGTGAAACGTAGTCCCTGTCTCCGTCGCCTAAACAAGCGTGGAATGCAGGATCCAAGGAAACTATCATGTACTTGCTGACAAGAAGCATGCACTTGGGTCCAAAAGATCTAATCATGCTGTCTAAAAAAAAAAAAAAAGAAAAAAAAGTGAAAAAGAAAAGAAAGTATTATATTTGGTTGAATAAAGTCACTCCTGGTTCCCTTGTATATGCCAGTGAGTTGATGTAGAATTCAAACCAGTAGCTCAATCCAATAGGATGCATATTTTCATCTTGGCAGTGACCTTCAGACAGATATTGGAAACATCGATCACTTGTGAACATTCGCCAACATCTACATCTATATCCATCTTCTTTATCTTTTCATTGTGATTGTGGTTTGTTAGTTTCCGAGTATTGTGGCTTGTTCGACTATCTAATTAGATCCTTATTTACTTAAATATGAACTGAATTTGCGTAAGGTACCTCCTCCTGTAGTCATTTTGGATTCGTTCATTGATTTGACACAAATAGACGAAGTTGGAAATATAGGTTTTGTAGGTATACCTCTTGTAAACCATCACGAGACTATAACTCGTCCACAAGGGACACCTAGGGGTTTAAATGCTTGTTATTTATGCTAAAATTAACCGTAGCCTCGATGAGACGGAGTTGTATGTATGTTTTATAATTGTTTTGTTTGATTTTCTCGAGGACTAGCAAAGTCTAAGTGTGGGGGAATTTGATAGGTGTGATAAACACCTAATTTTATATCTAGTATTTATGCTTTCTTTGCGAGTTTTCATGTAAATTATGTATCTTATGTGTGAGTTTGAGTTATTAGGTACTTTGGAGTCATATAGAGCAAAAGAATGAGAAAACGTCCATTTGGAGCGTAAAGCGCAAAAAGTTATTTCATAGGAAAACACTATCTGGAGCCCGGTAATGGTTAAGGCAACTCTCTTGGAGGAGCATTAAAGGTAGACTATCTGAGGTTAAGGGACTACCAACTTGGTCATCCCTTATCATAATTGACCAGGTACCAATAACAATCCCCTACCTATAACCCTGGAATTTGGAGAAGGGTTTTCTTTCGTCTCTTAATCATTTAGTCCCTGAAAGAGAAGAGTTAAAAGCAATGGCTACCGTTATTGGGATCGAGAACCATTTTGATGAAATTCAGAGATGAAATTGAATGGGTCTCGATATGAAGTTGTTGCAGTCAAGATTCAGTGGATTGAGATGATAACGGGGTTTGTGGATTACATATCAAGATGGTTCTGTGAAATTACAGATGGAGAAATAAGAGATTTATGGTAGTCTGTGGTGAAGATTAAAGAGATAGAATCGATGCTTTAATACTCAAAGAACAGACATGGGAAGAATGGGTTCATCTGTGGAAGAATTAGAAGTAGGAAAGATGATGAATCAAGACAAATTTGTGAATTAGGGTCTCAGAAAATGCAACTAGGGTTTTAGAGAAATTGAACAGATGATTCTGGTATTAGAGAATCGAAGGTAAGGTGGTGTTGTTAGTGCTTCATGGGTTCAAGGTATTGAGATGAATTAGATGACTAAGGGCACCAAGAAGATTTGAATTGATGGATTTTGAATGGGGTTGTGCTTAAATGGGTGATTGCAGGTGCAAATTTTGTGTGGTGCAGTGATTGTCTCAGATATGAACTGTGATTAGTGGTTTGAGTGAATTGTATTGATTTGAATGGTTTAAAGGCTATGATTCTGGTGGTGCAAAGAATGGAGATAGTGGTTTGATTGAATGGGTTTTGTTTGAAAAGAAGGGAAGTTGCCTGGAAGATCTTGGTGGTTGAATTCATTATAATTTCAGGGTTAGATGCATGATTAGGAAAAGGTTGATCCACATGGAGATGGAAGTGGCTTGAGCTAGTGTTGCTGGTGCAAGTGTTGCATCTATGTATTGCAGAACACAGGAAGAAAAGGAGCTGAGCTGCTGGTGGTTGCTGGTCTTGAGCAGCTGAAGCTAAGAAGTGCATCTGGAGTGAGGCAAGAAAGTTGGTGCTTGAGTGTGCCGTTTCATTTAGGTTACAGGGAAGCTGCAAATGGTTGATGGCAGGATTTGCAAAGAATGAAATTACAGTGTGCATGAGTTACAGTGAAGTATGGGTGCTTGCTGGTGCTGTGCACGAGTGCATGTGATGCTGCAATTTGAAGCTTAGATGGAGAGAGAGCTGAACTGGTGCTCTAACTGGTGGCTGCTTGAGGGGGTTTTGTGCCAGGGGTTTGTGATGTTCTTGAAGCCAAGAAATGAAATCAGGGTATGCTGAGTTGCGGTTCAAGTTACAAGGAAATGGTGGAGTTTGAGCAGTGAATGTATGGAGCTTAAGAAGGTTGTTGTGGTGATTGATTGCCAATTGGCAGGGGCGCTATTACCGTGCTGGGAGCGAGAGTTATTGGAGATGATGCTGTAGTGTTGCAGTGATGACTAGAGATGGAATCACAAGAGAAGCAGGGAAGGAGGAAAAAAATGGCTAAGGAGACTTGTAGGGTGACAACCATCATGGCTGGGAATGAGGCAGTGAAGTAGGGCCATCTTGTCCGTAACTGCACTACACAATTGCAACAGCTTTGGCCTAAATACCAACTCAGCCCAGTCAGCCGAGTTAGCCAGCTGACTCGGTTCTGACTCGTTCTGACTCAGTGACTCACTCCTTGACCGTTGACTAACAGTTTGACCAGTTTGACCGTTAACCTTGACGGTGGACTGACGGAATATTCCGTCGACGGAGAAGAATTTTCAGGCGATCGGTGGCCGGATTCCGGCCAACTTCCGGCCAAATCCCCAGTTTTCCGGTGAGCATTTTTGGGACAGAATTTCTACACGGGTTTCTCTCACTTGTGGCCTTGGTGGATTTCTATCTAATGGACTTTGCAGGCTAGACCTAATTTTGGAACAAGAAGAGCTATAAAAGAGAAGACTTTTCTCAAAACACAATATCTTTTATCATATATCTTATCTTCTACTACTTTTGTTCTAGGGTTTAAAAAACATGATAGAATTTATCTTTATTCTTGTTATGAACTCCATGAACATGAGCTAGAGTTTTATTATTGGTTATGGAATAGTTGGATTTCACAAAGCATGATTCTTTGATATGATAAATTAGTTTTGTCTCGTATTTATCGTTTACGATTCTCTAAAAATATAGTTACATGATTTGATTGATTGTTTTGTCAAGTTGCAAATTGGTAGAACTTCTAATCACATCTATTGCTATTTTAGGGTTTATTATACGTAAAAGTGATATTCCTTGAATACAATTAGCATAAATATGATTATAGTTTGTAGTGATATATTCTTATGATCATATGTGAATTATAACCTTTGTTAAATTGAATTAGTGCGCTTTCCACGTTCAATTGCTTTGATTGACCTGATTTCATAGAACTTAATGCATCTAGGGAATTAAACTTGATTAGTGCTTTTACACGTTAGGTTGTTCTTTTAGATAGAACTCATACTCGCATCTTTTAATGTGTTTGTTGATGACAAAAGGAGATTAGCGGGATATTCTTGCGATCAAGATATCCTAGGGCTTTTGATAAAAGTTGAGATTAAAATATCAATTCTACTTATTGTTTTGAAAACATATTTGTGAATGAAGATGAATCCTTAACCAATATTCTCAATACTTTGATTTGTTTACTTTTCTTTATTTGCTTTAATTTTATATTACTTGCATAAAAATCAGAAAACCCTCGGTGTTATTGATAGGAAACAAAAAATATATTGACAACCTAGTCCTCTCTGTGGGATCGATCCTTTCTTTCCCTTGCTATATTTATATTTTGAGTAGTAAGAAAGTGTAATTATTTTTGACGCATACGACAGCGATCATTGGGCGTTATATGGTGAACATGTCATCCCATGTAGCCGATCCTATGTTGATTTTCAATAAATCATCATCTCGGTAAAATTAGGGTTTTGAATCCAGAGCTCTACAAAAACGTGATTCTGAGCAGATTCGAACACTCTGATAATTTTATGTTGATTCCATGATCAACATTCTTATTTATTTTGCTCGACCTAGCAGTCAGTAACTTAAATTAATATTTTATTAGGTCCTGCTACCAACAATTCATTAAACTAGCAATATTCGGTCAAACCGGAAATATTTATTCAAATTAGCAATATTCGCTTAGACTAGCAATAATTGATCAAAGGATATAGATTCAACTATGAATATTCAACAATTCAGCAACACAGTTTGCTCATCTTAGGTTGTAATGATACCTCGTCTCAGCAGACACGTTAAATTCATGAGTTTCAGAACATTTTCTAATCATGTTCAACTCAGCACTACATGGACTCATTGTCCCATGAAGTCAGCAACTGACTCCACAATCACGTGATTTCAATCGTGTCACATGGGGTGATATTAGGGTTTTGGTCTGGCGGTCTATGGAATGTTTGTTCACCCACGATGAGAATGTGAGCAAGTCATGCAATCAGTTGGAAGAGTCAGCAAAGAAGTGGGTGAAAAGTTAACCAAGTCTCCGCACGATGAGTAATTGGTTTAACACGATTTCCCACTTCCCTAATCTCTGATTCCAGCAACTGCCACACTTCATGGGATCATGGTGTTTTCAACTCTGGCCTTATAAAATGTCTCTGAATCCTGATTGAAAGAATAACATTCAAAGATTCGAACACACGAACAATTGTCTAGCAATTTCTCATCAAAGTTCATACAGACAATCTTTCGTCTACACGAACTCAGAGAAATCACTCTCAATTGAGTAAAATTCAATCATTCAGAGCATTTTAACGCTGAATTCACAACACACCTACAATCTCAGATCACCATTGATCTCACGTATTTCTCAGCTTCCCTCCTACAGATCAACCCATCCTATCTTGTCACCGAATTGACTCTGGAACGACCATTATTCTTGGTTTAGGCCGGAGTCCTAAAGATTGATCTCTCGAACTTAAAGCACTCCCTTCTTGTAGTGCATCTATGTGAGGTTCAACATTTCGATCGGTTCAAGGAGTCTCCACACGGTCGACTCTTCAATTCCGTAAAAACTAGCAAATCTTTTTTCCCCATCTACATTAGGTTGTCTTCCGTTTCTCCATTTTTTCTTCCTTCTTCAGGTACCTTTTTCACATCATGAACAACATTATCTCCCTTTTTTATTTAAAGAGACCCATGAGTTCTTCTTGAACGAATTGGTTTAGGAAGACTGTTTCGTATTTGAACATTTGAGGAACTCATCGAACTGACTTTCCTAGTAGGATACACATGGTGAGTACTGAAACAATTGGTCTAGACATACGAATCCAGTTACACCTTTTAGAATGAAATCTAAGGTGTGTGGTAGATGAACAATAGAATTGTCATTCAACCTCGATTTCCTATTTTGTTCAATATGTCCTTTTGAATCACAAACGAGACACACTTTCTGATCACCTGAGTGATTAGACAGAACAGTCTTAACACCATCGATGGGAGATTTCTTCCTTCCATGTGATGTGCAACTTCCTTGATTAGAGGAGGCTATAAGTACATCTTTTCCAATAGGAAGGGATTCTGATTTTACTTATGTAACTGGAACTCTTTCAGTTGTGACATAAGTGGATGGTTTAGTAGACTTTTTGGAACATCCTTGAATGGAGAGTTTACTCAAGAGATGTTCAATTTCCAAAGCATCCATTTTGAGATTCGCCTCGAGTAATGACCGAACTTCAGCGAATTCCTTGCAAGGAGCTTTATCTTTAGAGTCATAATATCTCACTATACCAAGAAGAATATTGACATTGTTTTTCAACCGATTGATTCTATCATCCTGAATTCTAACAAGATTTAGAATCAGTTTACTCTCTTTAGCTGCTTCCCTTTCATCAATGGAGTCAGACTTATTTGAAGGGTAATCGGGGTAACACATGTCATTGGCAGTCTATTTCATTAAAACACTAGGTTCGTCTATATTTGAGATTGACAAATCTTTCTCTTTAATAGATATTATAGAAACAGAACTTTTGTTTCTGGTGAAGCATTTATCAGAGATTGTACTACCGTCCATAGAGTCAGATCGCTACAAACACAGACTTATGAGGTCTTAAACATGTTTTCCTGCCATGATACCAATTGAAAAAGGGGGGGTCTAACAACCTCACTCAATATTTCGATTAGCAATCTGTATGGACTAACTCCAATATACTTACAACAGAATCAACTAGAAAGTTAGACTCAATCTTATAAAAAGTATATCAAAGAGTTATATCTCAATCTCTCAATTCAATCCATAATCAAACAAATAATAATTTACGATCCCGATTGAATATAAGAGAGATAACTTGAACGGTAACAAAGACCAATGGTCAAGGATCAATCAATTTCAATCAACAAACAAAGGTTGGATTTACCAATTGATCTATTCAACGCACAACCTATGATATTTTAGTTATATAACAAAATATAATGTGAAAAATAAATAACATAGACACCAGAAGTTTTGTTAACGAGGAAACCGCAAATGCAGAAAAATCCAGGGACCTAGTCCAGATTTGAGCACCACACTGTATTAAGCCGCTACAGACACTAGCCTGCTACAAAGCTAACTTCGCTCTGGAATGTAGTTGAACCCTAATCAATCTCACATTGATTCAAGGTACACTTGTTCTCCTTATGTCTCTGATCCTAGCAAGATACTACGCACTTGATTCCCTTAGCTGATCTCACCCACAACTAAGAGTTGTTACGACCCAAAGTCGAATACTTGATAAATAAATTTGTATCACACAGAAAAGTCTATTGGAATAGATAAATTTGTCTCCCATAGAGATACCAACGAGTTTTGTTTCGTCTTTTGATAAATCAAGGTGAATAAGAACCAATTGATAACATGAACTTATATTCCCTAAAAACATTCTAGAATTATCAATCACCTCACAATAATCTTAATCGATTAACGAAATAAGATATTGTAGAATCACAAACGATGAGACAAAGGTGTTTGTGACTACTTTTCTATCTTGCCTATCAGAGATATAAATCTCAATCCAATCTTACGATTGTACTCAATCACGATAGAAACAACAAGATCAGATCACACAACTACAAAGAACATAGTTGGGTATGGCTTCACAATCCCAATGAAGTCTTTAAGTCGTTAACCTACATGGTTTAGTGAAAAACCTAAGGTTAAAGGAGAATAGACTCTAGCATATACAACTAGTATCACATAAGAGGTGTGGGGATTTGGTTTCCCAGTTGCTAGAGTTCTCCTTTATATAGTCTCCAAATCATGGTTTGTAATCTAAGTTACCTTGGTAACAAAGCATTCAATATTCACCGTTAGATAAAAACCTGATTAGATTCAAGCTAATATCTTTCAACCGTTAGATCAAACTTAACTTGTTATACACAAATGAAATGTAACTTTATTTAGGTTTGAGTAACCGTACCTAAATGTGTACACTTAGTTGGTTCAACAATAGTTAACCAATGGTTAGTCATATGAGCACTTTCATATTAACCTTATTCATCATCACCATAACTAGTTCAAGTGACTCAAATGAACTATTTAGAGAGTTGTTCAATTGCTTAGATCTTATAAAAGTATACAAGACACAATCCAAGCAAAATCGGTTTTGATTCACTCGAATCGATTCTTGAACATGATAGCCACGGTTTGCAAAGATTGCATTCCTTATTATATAAATGTTTTAGTTCATGAACAAACTGATTTTAGAAAGTAACCTACTTAAGTATGCAGACGGTTACGCGTACTTAAGTAACCAGATTGAGTTTGTTTTTCACTTTCAAACTCCAGCAGAAATTCATGGACGTGAATTTTTCGCAAGTATGCGTACGGGTACGCATACTTACCCGGATTTCCAATAACCGCCAGTACGCGTACGGGTACGCATACTTTGGGTCCCCGGTTTTGGACTTTTACACAAATGTAAGAACACACTATGTTTATATCCAAATATGGTTACATGTTCTAAACTCTCATTTCAATCATTGAAACTTTTTTTGAGTGAAAAGGCGAGGGTACCCCAAATATACCTCAAGCTATAACTTTTCCTTCCTATAAGTCCTTTCCCCGAAAGTGATTGTCTATGGACTGAGTCGAGACAATACAACAAATCGGTTCACACTTTGTGTGATCATCTATGGATACGTGATCGAAACAATACAACAACAAAGTGTGTTTACTTGATACAAAGGTTCGGACCCTAGTTAACAATTCATGGTACGGGATATGTTAGGAATGGGATACGTACGAGTATTATACGGATTCGTAAAAGTTAAATTCGGTTAAAAATCCGGTCAACGATTCGTGATTCGGCAGTGATACGGAATGACATACGTACGTGTATAATTCGTTTTAGAGATATGCATTCGGCGTACAAAATTCGGCTTATATTAACCTGTTAAAAAAATCATTTTTAATATTAACCTGTTAAAAAAATCATTTTTAATATAATCTCTCATAAAATACTATACTTAATACTTGTCATGAACTATACATACAATATGTGCATCACAATCAGCAAATAACATGAACGTTGATGGTATTGGAATCAGATTAGTATATGTAAAATTTTAAAAGACAAAAATATAATAAATAATGATTATTTAGTGATGATGTGGCAAAGTATTATATGGGGCGTATGATTCGGTAATTCGTAAATACGTGTATAATTCGATTTAAGCTGGAAATTCGCGAATCTAAGTCGGAGTTCCAGTTATACAGTCGATACGTACGGATTCGGTCGATACGTACGGATTCGGTCGATACGGACGGATACGCGAATTATATGAGTATTATTCGCGAACTTACTAACTAGGGTTCGGACTTAACCAAACTCAATAGTATTCACGTATCAAGTAAATATGAATTAACGTTTGTGCAATTTACTTTAATTATAATGCAGAAATATAAAGTAAATGACACAGCAAGATTTTCTTAACGAGGAAACCTCAAATGCAGAAAAACCCCTGGACCTAGTCCAGGATTGAATATTCTCAGGATTAAGCCACTATACAAAATAAGACAACTTCGTATAGTTGAGACCAAACAACTAAACCTATAGTTAATCTAGTTCTGTCTGTATTCCCACGCCTCCAACCTGTAAACAAGTCACGTACTTGGACAAATTCCTTTGGTTTGTATTCCAAACAGTAAAGGAACAACAAATCTATTTGGTATCAACTCTCTTCAACCAAGTGATATGAGTTGCGCAAAGGTTCCCTTGTTTATCTTAACATAAACTCCTTTGCCAGGTTCCAAGATCTATCTTATGTTCAAATTAACAAAGGCAATCGCTAAGATTAATCCGACATCACTCTTCAACCAAGTGATATGTGTTGATGCCGATATTCTTCAATTAATCAATCTAATCAACCGATTATTAATTGGATCATCTTTTTCCCAAACAAGTATTGTGCACACCAAAGATTATAAAAATACTAAGTAAGAAATCTTCAATATCTTCTTTGTCTTCAAATCTTCTTAGATCTTTAATAAACACCTGCACACAATCATTTGAATCTCTTGTGATCAATCACACACAAAACGGAGTCTGTTAACAATGGATTATCACAAGATCGTCTTTAGATCTAACAACAGTCTAAAGATCCTTGTTGAAACCTTGAACTAGTTTGAGTGAATCTTATATCAGAAGAGAAGATTCTCAAGAATAAACAAACTAGGTGCAATCAAAGTTCAACCACCGTTAGTCAATCAAATCAATACGAAAACTAAAGATAAACCGCAATATCTAGTTTCTACCAACGGGTCGCGCTAGAGCTTCTCAATCCCAAAGAAAACTTTAAATTGAGCGGCCATAAGAGATTTCATCTAATTAGATTACTCTCCTCTCCGATAGGCGGCTTCACCAGTAACAAAGACAAAAGAGTAAGTCTAGTTTACGCAGGATTAGTTTGCTAGAAATGCAAACTCAAAGTATTTATAGATAAGAAAGTTTGGACACCAAGGAATTTCCAAAACCAAAAATATTTCTCAAGATATTTTTCATTACTTCACCAAATTCGGTTTTCATAATTCATGTGAATGCACTGTCTAAAAATAGTGATCGAAATCTCATTGGAAAATCTTTAATTAGCAAATGCACATTACTAATTCTTATTTTCCATATATAATTAAAAACACTTAATAAAAAAGATTCTTAACTTATTTAAATTCAATCTTCCTTCTTAGACTTTAAGGAATATCTTTGAACAAAATAGAATAAGCATTAATGCACCGTGTTCAAAGAGTGACGACATCTTACTCTTGCAAGTTTTTTCCATGCTTGCTCACTTGAAACCGATTTACCACACTTCTAAACAAGTTTAGAATTGGTTCATCTGACTTTCAAGAACTATGTGATTGATCAAGTTCCACTCAATCACAACTCATGGGTTTACAGTTCTACCAAAACAAGTTTCGGTTCTACCTCCATGGAAAAAACTTGATCAAACGGCTGACTAGATACTAGGATCGGTTCCCGTCAAATATCTAGTTTCCCACCAACGGGTCGCGCAAGAGTTACCAACGGGTCGTGCTAGAGCTTCTCAATCCCATAAAACTGTGCATAGTTACACTAGCTTACCAAAAATACGGCTGAATAGATACTAGGATCGGTTCCCCACATATATTTGGTATCTAACTTGTATGCACTGCACATGTCCATAGGATCGGTTCCCCCTTCCCAAAAATGTGTTGCACACGTGCATAGGATCGGTTCCCCTTTCTTCCATAAACCTTGTTGCACGTCATACAAGGATCGGTTCCCCTTGTAATGCACTGCACCTCTTACTAGGATCGGTTGCCCTCTTCCCAGTAATAAGTTCAGACACACAAAACCCGATCATACCCCAGGTGATTACTTAAGATCGGTTTCACTAATAAAAGTCATACTAATACATAAGTCATGCCTCATGTGAATAGTTTTACCAAGAACACAATCAAGTCGTGAGCGGTTATACTAATCACACATATTGGTCGTTTATAAGATATGCAATGAAGAACAACCCCAATAACGCATGGCGATTTCCTTTTAGGTTCACAACACATATCACGAACTTACTTCCTTAGAACACATGTAAACATTGTTCTATAGGATGAAATCGTCACCTCATACCCATATATAATCACAATAACATTCATACGATTATGTCGATGTCTTATATACAAAGTTTAATGGTTAAGCAAGAAACTTCATATTGTATTCCTTTATACCATGTCTATCTAGAGTGTTCATGCTTCGCAGTTTTATGTTTTCAATATGCACGACTTGAAAGATATGTTAGGTAATGGAACAGTTCAAGTCAAATATCACTAACCTCAAGTGGAAGGATGATGTTGTCATTGTAGCTCCACACTTCTTCACTTCTTCAAGTCTTCGTAATACTTGTAATGTCTCACCCTAATACTTTCAAGCTAACCTATACGAAGTTGACTCTATCACATTTAAATCAAGCGACTCTTAAATGATCTTTGCTTCACTAAAATATGACAACCAAACTTGACATACCAATGCTTGGTGGGTTCAACCGAGCA
This sequence comes from Papaver bracteatum, assembly GCA_023529315.1. Classification (NCBI taxonomy): domain Eukaryota; kingdom Viridiplantae; phylum Streptophyta; class Magnoliopsida; order Ranunculales; family Papaveraceae; genus Papaver; species Papaver bracteatum. The sequence continues at coordinate 110,048 of JAJJWX010003231.1, read as the reverse complement.
ATGCTCTAACAATCTCCCCCTTTGTCAATTTTAGTGACAAAACTCTTACAATCATATGGATAAACAAATTACAAGAATTCATTACACATACGCTTGATTCCCGAATCCACAGAACATAACCTGCATTCATTCAATCCTCAAAAATGCAGCAGCTGCACTATAATAACAAAGCTTATACTCCCCCCTAAATGTGAGCTAGGTAGATATTCAATCCGCACATCTTTGTTATCCCATTCATATGATATGTTACCCCCCCTTAGTCTATGCTTTTCCTCATTCGTTAGATAAACGTTCAAGCACCATTGTCCTCTTCCCTACTGACACCAATCAACCATAGGTTGATACCAGCATCACTTGTTTACTCCATATATTTCTCCCCCTTTTTGTCACAAAAATGACAAAGAAGCGAACAAATAAAGGACAACACGAAAAGGATCTTACAAATCTCAAAATAGACTTGCAACCTATTGAGTCAAGCACGAGGGTTTTACACACCATTTTTGATAACCTATATCAAAACCGAAACTACAAGTAATTACATTTTGATATGTTATCATGGAAATAATTTCCCGAAGAAATTTTCCCAACTAGTTTAGCAAACCAAAAATCAACTAAGCAACATAGTTCCTTTGCTAAACCGATTATATAAATACAACTGCTTCATTCGATAAGACCAAAACAAAGATAAACTCTATTTTTCTCATCAGGTTCTAATTATCCATATAACTTAGACCTTTAGATTTCAAACAATCCAAATACTAGGTTAGTTAACTAGCATTTCCTTGTTTAGGATTTCGGTTAGACTTGAATAACCGAAAACTCAACTTTGATAAGTCTAACTATGATCAGAATTAACTTAGTTTAGCTTATCCGGAATCGAATTGGACTAAACAACTCGTCCCGTCAACATATTCATTCGTTAATATATAAATAATTCATACAAACCAATAAATCAGCTTGCATAATTATTTACCTCAACCAGATACAATAGAAACAACATATATAAACCAAAGTTTCACTATTGCACCGAAATTTTGTAAGCATAAACAATTGATACTACACAATAAAGCAAAATAACAATTGTTTTACTTAACTGGAAGCAATTGAATTAACATAAACATTAAAGCACCGCAATTGCACCAAATTTTGTAAGCCTAAACTATTGATATCACACAACAAAGCAAGATAACAAAAGTTTTACTTAACCGGAAACAATTGAATCACACACATATCCATACTCTTAATGGAATAAACACATCAATTGTACTAACAATTTCTTTTAAGCAAAAGCAATATATATATATCAAATAAAAATAGGCTTTTCTTAAAACAGGAAAACAATTAACTAACAAGATTGTTACCTCAATTTCGCATCCAATTTCTCCAAATATGATTTCATCGCTTTCTTCTTCCGGGAGAATTGATATCGAAATACCATCATGTTGTCATTTTCATGCCAAAAACAAAAGAATAACAACAACCAACCTTTACCAGAGAAAGGTTGAAAATCGGTTTTAACAATTGCAAGCAAAAGTTGAAAACCGTCGAAACACATATGCTTTTATGCTAAACCAAAACCCATTCAACATATTGTGACTTTTTCACATATTGTTTCTACAGGAACCCCTCATAATCCTTTGATAAAGCCTACAAACTTGGGCTAGAACTTAATCCTGCTAAATCAAAAAGTCACCCACACCATAAGGGTTCACAACATATTATGAAATCGAATATCAAGGTAATAAAACCGAAATCAAACATCCCATACACATACATAGCAAATAAATAAAGCATTAAAGTACCGGCTATGTAAATCAAAACTATCACAAGAAAAATTATAAATCAAATAATTTTATTCATCATAGTTTTATCCAATAGACTTATACAATCAATGAAAGCATTCAAAAATTGATGTCTATTCTTTCTAGATTAAGTATTACAGCATATAACTTAATCTCTAGTGGTGCTCTTGTTGTTCACCGATGTTTCTTCGGTGTTCAAACTGTTAAAGCATGTCTCAAGAGACTTGTCTGCAACCACTTTCTATTTTTCTAGCTCTTCAATGAGAACCTTGAGTTTGGCAAGAGCTTATATTGTTCCTTCGATTCGTTCTTTTAAGAACTCATCATTGATCTTTAGGATACCATTAAGAGTATCTGTATCATTTCTGTAGGCGAATGCCAACTATTTCTGAATACGGTCTAGCTAATTGTCTTCCAAGATGTAGAATATGGAACATAAGATCTCCATTGCGGTAGACTTGATCATATGAGATACTAAATTCCCTTTTTGTTCCTCCCATGCGATTGATAATGCTTTGTGAGAGAGTTTTGATACTTTTCTCATCTTTAAAGATGCTTTCCAAAGCTTTTTCACATAGCTTGGTGATAAGACAAGGATAACCAAGGTTTCTATGAAAACCTATGACATTAAGAGATTCAATGATTTTAATCATTTGATTGATAATCATTCCACAAATATCAATTCATTTCTTAACTTCAAGAAGAAAGTAAACTAATTCAGAAAATTCTCAATTCCATGTGGATGAATCTCTTGAACATGCAAACATGGTTGCTACATCTAGTTTTCCGAACACCTTTAGATGAATCGGTACATCTTTGGTTAGAATTTTTCCCTTTCTCCATTCAATAATTTTTCCAGTAATAAGTTTTGAAATGCTATCGTGATCAATTTCAGAACCAATGACCATGTGACCTTTCACACTATAGTTGATGATTTCAGATATTTCCATAAAAAATTCTTACTATGTCAGGTGAATATTTTACAAATCCGAACATATTTCCCCAAATTCGGTCTTGAATAAATTTCACATAATTGGTTTCTGAAACCTCTAGATCAAATCTCTTTTCTTCAGTGAATGTAGCTTCTTTCAAGGCTTGGTATCTACCAAAACATGTAGTGTCCACGAAATCCGTAAGATCATGTTTTCCTTTGATCAAGTGAGGACGCTTGATTTTCTCAACCTCCTCGGGAGGAATAAATTCATTTAAGACAAACTTGTATATTTCATGGTTTTCTTCCATTAATTTTCTTTTTCTCATACTTGCGAAAATATGAAAAACCCTAGTTACGGTTTTGACTAGTCTTCCCCAATATGTTCGAACACATAGTAAGAGATAATATTTTATAGAAAGACGTGAGATCAAAAACCAGAAACAACTAGTTTTAGGGAATACTAGCAAAATCGGAAATCGAGACTTGTGGGGAAACAAATCCGATTTTGTATCTAGGTTTTTCTTTTGGAAAATCGATTCTTCATGGATTGGATCTTTATTTCGGATTGATTCCATATTTTTGTCCAAAAGTCCGTTTACTCTTTTATTACCAAAGATTTATAATGTTACTTGAAACTTACTCAAGAATTTTATAGAGTATACAGATACATGATTGAACAAAATAAGATATTTGTTAAAAATACCACTTGAATCATAATTCCTGAATTTTAAAAGATCACTTGCTTCATTAAAACAGTTGTGAGGTGCATGAAGCAATCTATAGTTAATAGAATTATTAACTGAAAATTTAATCCTTATAGGATTACATCTTTTCCAAAATCGCACCCAAGACGGTGAAACATTTACAGTCTTTGATCTGAAAATGTAAACACATATACTTTGATAGGCTATCCAAAATATATTTAAGATTCTAGATTTCGCAAGAACACAATAGCATATGTTCATAAAAATCTTAAGTATAATCTTAAGCATCTTCAAGATAGAATATGTCTTATTGACCATTACATCATTACATACCATAATAATATACAATCCTATGAAAGGATTATGTAAGTCATTCATGACATACATATGCATCATTCCAAACAGGTGTAGGAATAAAATTATTACATACTTCATAAGTGTTATCCACCACAAACTGCTGAAGTAGTCAAATCCTGCCATTACGTTAACTGAATCATTAAACAGACTTAATTCTTATAAAATGGATCGCACCAAACATAGATTATTAGATCTTTTCGTGTTTGCCTGCTCTGATACCAATTGAAAAGGCGAGGGTACCCCAAATATACCTCAAGCTATAAATTTTCCTTCCTATAAGTCATTTCCCCGAAAGTGATTGTCTATGGACTGAGTCGAGACAATACAACAAATCGGTTCACACTTTGTGTGATCGTCTATGGATACGAGATCGATACAATACAACAACAAAGTGTGCTTACTTGATACAAAGGTTCGGACTTAACCAAACTCAATAGGATTCACGTATTAAGTTAATAGGAATTAAATTTTGTGCAATTTACTTTAATTATAATAAAACAATTATAATGTGGAAATATGAAGTAAATGACACATCAAGATTTTGTTAACGAGGAAACCGCAAATGCAGAAAAACCCCGGGACCTAGTCCATAATTGAATACTCTCAGGATTAAGCCGCAATACAAAATAAGACAACTTCGTATAGTTGAGACCAAGCAACTAAACCTATAGTTCACCTAGTTCCGTATGTATTCCAACGCCTCCAACCTGTTTTTGATGGTGGTTTTTAACTTAGGAGTAAAATCGTAAAATCCTAGTCAGATAGTGACGTCACATAACTTGAGTAATAATGTCCAAACCAAGCACATTTATTGAACCCTTTAATTTATCTGCGAGAAAATTACTAAGGTACCTTTATTTTTAATGCTAATTAGGGTTTCGACAGGCTAAAACCCTAATTCTCACACCCCCTGTGCCAATGGAAAACCATGACAGCCACATCTACCGCGCCAAGGCATGCCAACTATGCTAGTCGCACCCATGTGCCAATGGCAAACCATGCCATCCACACCTACCATGCCATGGCATGCCAACCATGCTAGCCGCACCCATGTGCCAATGGCAAACCATGCCATCCATACCTACCACGCCAAGGCATTCCAACCATGCTAGACGCACCCCTGTGCCAAAGGCTAACCATTCCAGCCACACCTACCGCGCCATGCCGAACGCACCTTTCTATGGCCCCATGCCAACCTAGCCGCGCCACCATGCTGGCCATCCCAATGCGGATACCAAAACGAAGGTGTACGACAATCAACGGTCTCCCTTCAATCCCAGGAGAAAATCCTAGCCGTCCAAGGTTACAAGACAACGCATGGTAACCTTTGACCAAAAATCCTAGCCTGTCCACGCCAAAATCCTAGCCTGGCTATGCCGCCATACCTCCTGAATTCTTCCTGGTTTTTACTGTTGGGATGTTTTCACCACCAGAATGAACTTAAAACCTAAATATTCTCGGGTAAGGAGATATAGAATTCTCTTCTGGTCTGATGGAGGGGCGGACCTTCAAAATACAAGTTCGTATGCGAATTATACAACAATTCTAATAAATGGCGCTAATTAGGGTTTTAGCATGTTAAACCTTAACTTAGACAAAGCCATGCACAACGCTGGTTACTAAAACGAAGGCGTGCGACAATCAACGGTTGCCCTTCAATCCTATGAGCAAATCCTAGCCGTCCAAGGTTACCAGACAACACATGGTAACCTTTGACCCAAAATCCTAGCTTGGTCACGGTCCTAGCTTGGTCACCCAAAACCCTTGGCCCCACCATGCCAAGCCAAACCGTCCTAGCCATGCTAGCCGTACCATGCGCTCATGGCACGCCAAACCCTTGGCCCCACCATGCCAAGCCAAACCATCCTATCCATGCTAGCCGCACCATGCGCTCATGGAATGCCAAACCCTTGGCCCCACCATGCCAAGCCAAACCGTCCTAGCCATGCTAGCCGCACCATGCATTCATGGAATGCCAAGCCCTTGGCCCCACTATGCCAAGCCAAACGGTCCATGCCATGCCAACGGCATGCCATCCCAGCCGCGCCACCATGCTGGCCTTCCCTCCGCGGCTACCAAAACGAAGGCGTGCGATAATCAATGGTCCCCCTTTAATCCCAAGAGAAAATCCTGGCCATCCAAGGTTACCATACAATGCATGGTAACCTTTGACCCGAAAACCTAAGTTTGGCCACGCCATGCCAACCCATCCGCGCCACCATGCTGGCCTTCCCTACGTGGCTACCAAAACGAAGGTGTGCGACTGTAGATGGTGGATTTTCGACGAAGGATAAAATTATAAACCCGTAATTATATGAAACTCTGATCTATCAATCAGATGCGAGTATTGAGACACGGGTCTCTCATCGAATCCTATGACTGAGAATACTTTCTCTCAGAGTACATATAGATATGTAGTCGCTCGGCTGGACAACGACATATCTGTATTGAACACGGGTTTCCCATCGAATCCTCTGACTGAGAATACTTTCTCTTAGAGTACATGCAGATATGTAGTCTCTCGGCCGGATAACGACATATCTGTATTGAGACACGGGTCTCTCATCGAATCCTCTGACTGAGAATACTTTCTCTCAGAGTACATGCAGATATGTAGTCTCTCGGTTGGACAACAACATATCTGTATTGAGATACGGGTCTCTCATCGAATCCTTTGACTGAGAATACTTTCTCTCAGAGTACATGCAGATATGCAGTCTCTCGGCTGGACAAAGGCATATCTGTATTAAGACACGGGTCTCTCATCGAATCCTCTAATTGATAATACTTTCTCTCAGAATACATGTAGATATGTGGTCTCACGTCTAGACAACAACATATCTCATGAATAATGAACACTTCGATAATTATTTCTATATAGTATCACGATATGGACGGCTCCTAGACAGCTTGCTCTGCTAGTATAGAGCGATAACATCTTCAAGATACAAACAACGAGTTTACCCTGACTATATAAAGGATATGAAGCTCCAGCAAGCTCATATCGGAATAATTAATGCTCCTAGACAGCTTGCTCTGCTAGTATAGAGCCATAAGTTAATTATTCCCAAATTCTTGGATTCATCCACAGAAGTTTCGAAAATATTCAAATATTTTCGCAGATATTTCATTACTGCAAACCATGGTTCTTCCCAGCAAAAATCCATGGGTTAGTGATAAATATTCAACACACGGGTGTCTGAGCTACCTCTGAGTAAGCCCCAATTTAAATGGTGAAATTTTATTCAACGACGATGCATTAACAATCACCGCACGAATGAGTATTTCAAAATACGACGAGATAATGAACCTATGAAAAATAGGAAAGAAAATAATAAACAATTAAAGATTGACCCAGGTGCTGGGATCATGGGCCCACTGATCGGCCGACCGTGCCGTGGTCAATCACACGCCAGTTTCATATTTTTATCATATTTTGTTATTTTCCTTGAGTTCATGAAAATTTTTTCATTTGAACAAATATCCTTCGTTTTGAGAAACTCCTCAGCTTCATGGTGTTTCTGTCACACCAAAGAAATAATATAAAATTAGGGAAGAATATTGTGGGGCGTGACCATTGGCCAACCAGCCATGCCTTTTTCCCAGCCGGCCCCACACTTCATGATTCCTCATTATTTTATTATTATTTCCCTAATTTCATGAAAACTCGTTAATCTCATGATATTTCCTTGGTCCCATGAAAAATAATATAAAATTAGGAAAAACCCGTGTACACGGCCATAGCCGATCGGTCAAACCCTGGATGGCTTCACACGTCCCTTTTTATTATTATTATATTTTTCATGTTTTCATAATCCCAAGAAATTCCTTGATTTCATGATATTTCCTTTATATTGTGAAATAATACATAAAATTAGGGAAAACACACGGGACCGGGCCCTGACCGGACAACCATGCTCCAAGCCGGTCCCACACGCCCACACGTCCCTTATTTTTTTTTATGTTTCCTTCATATCATGGAAACTCCTTGATTTGAACAAAAACTCTTTAATTTTAGCAAAACTCCTTTATTTTATCATATTTCCCTAAAAATCATGAAAATATTATAAAATTTTGGAAAACCGTGTAGATTGGCTCCCTTGGCCGGCCGGCTATGCCTTGGCCATGGACAGTCCCACACTTCATGATTCCTTCACTTTTTCAGTATTTTCCTTCATCTCATGAAGTTTTGACGGTTTTATCGAAAACCCTGGTTTCTTCATATTTTATAAAATGATGGCTCAAACGCATATCTGAAAATATCAAAATTCTCAGAACTGAGATATGAATGCTTTGGGGACATGAGCATGCTACCTTGACCGACCAAGGTTGGATCTTTGGCTCTCAATGATCTGGTCTTACATATGTTCACAATTTGACCTAATTTGCGCAATTGCACGTATTAGGTCCAAAACTCTTCCAAACGACTTTGAACTTCATGGAACGATCAACACTTGATCCCGTGACCACCCAGGGCCAGTTTCATGATCCCTTGGTTGGTCCTCCATTTCTTCATAATTAATTAGGTCTTATCACCTAAAGCTAAAGCCATCAATAATTCGAATAAGTGATTAAACCAACATTTAATCATTCTTTCAATCAACAAGTCACCAACTCTTCAAGAGGTCTTGGTGTTTGCTCACGTGAGCATATGGGTGTTACATGATTGACCCACGGTCTCATGAAGCCAATCCTTCCTTCATTCCATGGTTCAATTCCTTACAAACCATGAAGTGGTCATCAATTGATCAAATTAGGGTTTCTAAGTCCAAGGATCATAATTCCAGATTCTAACACTAATAAATTTATGATGATCTCATGATCAATACTCTTATTAATTATACTCGTTTCAACTACTAGTATTTTAATTAATATTTTATTTTGGTCACGCTGCCAATAATTCAGTAGATGAGCAACACTTGCTCAGATAAGCAATACTTGCTCAAATCAGAGAATATTGGTTCAACTATCAATATTCATCAAATCATCGAATGATCAATACTTGTTCGCCTCAACTATCAACGTGAGGATCATGCCCATATTCAATTCATGGGTTTCGGAACATTTTTACAAAATCATGTTTAAATCAGTAATTACATGGAATCATCGTCTCATGATATCATGAAGTCAGCAACTGACTAAACTAACCACGAGACGTCAATTATGTCACTTGGGGGGATATCAATTAGGGTTTTGGTATGGCGGTCTATGGCACGTGTGTTCAAACACACAATTGAATGAGAGCAAGTCATGCAATCAGTTGAAGGAGTTAAAAAAGTAGTGGGTGGAAAATCAACCAAGTCTCCGCACGATGAGCAACTGGTTTTAAACACGATTTCTTCCCCACTCTTTGATTCCATAATCTGTCACACTTCATGGGATCATGGTGTATACAATTTCAGCAATATAAATAAGTCTCTAAATCATGATTGAAAGAACAAAAACGACGAGAATCTCACGTCTCATTGACATCACGGGATCATCAACTCATCAATTGATAAATTACTCTCAACTGAGCAATTTCAATCATTCAGAACTTATCTTATTCAGAATTCACAATACACATACAATCTTTGATTACCATTGATTCCACACATTTCTCAGCTTCCCTCCTACAGATCAACCTATCCTCTCTTGTGACCGAATTTAATTTGGAACGGCCATTGTCTTGGTTTAGGCTGGAGTACTACAGATTGATCTCTCGAATTCAAATCACTCCCTTATTGTAGTGCATCTGTGTGAGGTTGAACATTTCGCTCAGTTCAAGGAGTCTCCTCCGCACGGTCATCTCCTCAATTCCATAAAAACCAGCAAATCGTTTTGCCCCATCTACAGATTGGCGACCACAGTGAGAGATCATTATCTCGGTTTCAATTGTAATTCTCACAAAGATGGTTGGTCTTAGGAGTAATTTGATTACTCCAAGCTCAATGCAGAATCTCTCAAACGAGAATATTCCTCCTTCCAACGCTACGTCCAACAGCATAGAAAACAGGGAAATCCCAACTATAACTGAGTTGGCACGAGTTCTAGAGATCCACACCAGAAACATGGATCTGATGAAGGATACAATGAACCACATACTTGATTTTCTCATCAAACTCACATCCGAGTTAGGAAGAATCTCCGCTTCAGAAGTCCCGGCACCGGGGACTGACTCGTCAAACGATGGTCCTCAAAGCAACAGTTTTACTACTTATGAGAAGCCGGTGGACCAGGAGGTTGCACAGCTAGTTAAAAGCTTATGAGAACTCTTACACTTTTACAGGAAGCAACGAACAGACACGTTTGTTGCACTCAAACAGATATCATCTGAGGTACCATTAGCTTCCTTATCTCCAGTAGTTGAAGAAACATTCATGACGACTGAGCACTCGATCAAAAACATCACCTTTGGAGAAGAGGACCGCATAGCAGACGAAGGACATAATCGAGCCTTTACATAACCGGGTTTATCAAAGAATTTGAGTTCAAGAGAGCTCTCGTTGACATAGGCGCTTCTACAAATATTGTGACTATGAAGACCCTCAAGGCGGCCAAGTTTCCACGAAATAAAATCATTCGTCATCCCATCTTGATGACGGGTTTTGAAGGAAGCCAGATCCATACATATGGATATGCATACATAGACCTGAAGGTAGGGCCTATTCAATCAAAATCCAAGTTCCACGTGATTGAACAAGAGCCTGACTATCACATGATACTCGGACGGCCATGGCTCCATGATAACAAGGTGGTTCCTTCAACGTACCATCAATGCATGAAAGCTCTAATCAATGACAAAATTGTTCATATTACGGCTTCATCATCTCCTTACGCCCTGGTCTATGATGCTAAATTCCTTGAGTCGCAGAAGAACATCCCTGAACCTCCAAACAAGATTTTCAGTGCTCTACTCCTAAGCTGGGAGTCCGTCGAAAAAGCTGCAAACGAGCCGTCATCCTCAAATGTCAAGTAAGTTAATCCACATGCCACTCCAATTAAACGCCGCAAGGATCAAATCTCAACTCAGGGATCTAATTTGATAAGAAGTCATGATGCGGAGGGTAGAATCATTTACCTGCGCAAGGATTAGCAATTAGCAAGGGAGAACGACAAAGAGTCTCCCCGCCCCAAATAATCATGTCAGAGTGAATCATCACTCGAAGAAGAAGTTCAAGATTCTCCTCGAAAATTACATGACGGCACTGACTCCACCACTGATGATCTCGAAACGATCAACATAAGTACAGAGGGTGATCCAAGACCGATTCTAATTATCTTAGCACTGTCACCAGAAGAACAAATAGAGTTAATAGCACTACTGAAAGAGTATCAAGATGTCTTCGCATGGACGTACGAAGAAATGCCTGGTCTAGACGACAAATTTGTTACTCATCATTTGCATATCACTCCTGGCTCCAAAGCTATCAAAAAACCACGTAGACAGTTCAGACACAAAGTCGAAGAACAAATCAAGGTCGAGATTCAGAAACTATTAGCAGCAGGGTTCATCAAACCTATTCAACATCGAACATGGCTGGCGAACGTTGTTCCTGTCAAAAAGAAAAATGGGCAAATCATATGATGTGTTGATTTCAGAAATCTGAACAAATATTATCCGAAGGATGACTTTCCCCTTCCCAATATTGATATGCTCGTAGATACAACCAGCGGTCACGGTATGTTCTCATTCATTGATGGCTACAGCGGGTACAACTAGATCGAGATATAGGAACATGATGCCAACAAGACTGCATTCCGTACTCCTATCGGGAACTTCCACTACACAATGATGCCTTTCGGATTAAAGAATGCCGGTTCCATATATCAACGAGCCATGACCGCCATATTCCATGATATGATGCACAAGCAAGTGGAAGACTATGTCGATGATGTCATGGTCAAATCGAAAACTCGAGCATCTCACTTCCAAGTTCTAAGGCAAGTTTTTGAAAGATGTCAAGAATACAAGCTAAAGATGAACCCTCTGAAGTGCACTTTCGGTGTTTCCTCATGAAAGTTTCTAGGTTTCCTGGTCACAGAAGAAGTAATCAAAGTCGATACGGATAATACGAAAGCTATTACTACCATGCCTCCTCCACGCACCGTGAAAGAACTCCAAAGTTTCATGGGCAAGGTAAACTATATTCGGCGTTTCATCCATGGATTAGCTCAGCTAATTGCTTCATTCACCCCTCTATTGAAGAAATGAGCTAGTTTTACATGGACTGCTATACAATAAGAAGCATTCCAGAAAATACAACAGATGCTTCTATCACTTGCTGTCATGAAGTCACCGGTGCAAGGACGACCATTGATACTCTACACGGCTTCTAGTGATGTTGCTATTGGAGCACTCCTTGCTCAAGAAGATGACGAAGGCATCGAACGACCAATCTACTACTTCAGTCGTACAATGCGGGATGCTCAACTCCGATACCCAAAAGCAGAGAGAGCGTGCCTGGCATTGGTATATGCAATTCAGAAATTCAGACACTACTTACTGTCTAACAGAGTCTTGCTCGTTTCCAAGGCTGATCTTATAAAGTTTCTAATATCAAAGCCAGCCTTGATAGGAATACTAGCAAAGTGGATACTCCAGATGTCAGAATTTGACATAACATGTACACCTCCTAAAGAAATCAAGGGCCAAGCAGTGGCAGACTTACTCGCTGCTTTTCCAGGAGACGATGCAATAGTGTTACATGAAGACGTACCTAGTGAGTTTCCAGATGTTTTAGTCATCAAAGAAGATACATGGATTCTATACTTTGACGGTTCCGCCACCCATAGCAATGGCACTAGAGGAGCAGGCATAGTACTAGTCTCTCCATCTGGAGAGGTTTTCTCACATTCATTCAAGCTGGATTTTCACTGTACCAACAATTCAGCAGAATATGAAGCCTTCTTGCTGGGATTGTCTCTAGATAAGGAAGCAGGAGAAACACACCTCGAGATAAGGGGAGATTCAAAACTACTGGTTAATCAAATGAATGGAACATACTCTCTCAAATAAATCATGCTTGCTCCATTCAGGAATGAAGCTCAACGGTTGATAACTTATTTCGCTGATGCAACGATTGTCCATACTGGACGAACTCACAATAGACACACCGACTTCTTGGAAACTCTCTCTTCTAAGATACAATTTGAAGAGCAGAGAAGACCATCACTGTAAAAAGGCGCACTGTGTCATCTACCTGGCTTGCTCAAGTCGAAGACATCCAGGCAGATGATTGGTGAACACCTATTATTCATGAATTGAGCAGTTCTTTTTTAGAAGGGAAGATCAGTCTCAAGGAATTGAGGAATTATTTTCTACTTTATGGAGCTTTATACTACCGAAACTCTGATGGGCATTTATCACGATGCCTTGGACCTAACAAGGCGGACGAACAACTCAAGAGAATACATGAAGAAACCTGTGGACAAACACTGGTGGTAACACTTTACCGAAAGCTTCAAAGAATGGGATACTATTGGCCTTCCATGGAGGTTCAATCAAGAACTCTGCAAAAGTCATTTCCCAACTGTCAAACACCTCCTCATCACTTGGAAGCTCTAACGGACCATCACACTGTGGACTAGAGGGAACCTTACATCAAGTACCTCCGGGACAATGAGTTACCACTGGAAAATAAAGAAACAATCAAGCTTATTAATTCATAGAGCTAAGAGATTTGTTTTTCTTGACGGGATCTTATATCGCAGAAGTTTTGGTGAAAACCTACTGAGATGCTTAGCTGAGCATGAGATCCAAACAATCCTAAAGGAGATGCACGATGGGGAGCATCAAGGAAAGAGGAAATTATTTCTCCAGATTCATGAGAAATATTACTGGCCGACCATGGAAGATGATGCGGTTGTGCACATTCAAAGATGTCATCAATGCCAAGTCCATGGTAATTTCATCCACACTCCTTGTCTCCCATTGAATTTTGTGAATAGTTCATGGCCCTTTTATAGATGGGGACTGGATATCATCGGGAAAATTAATCCATCATCTTCGAAGCAGCATGAATATATCATCACTGCAACCGAATATTTCACCAAATGGGTTGAAGCCATTCCTCTTCGAAGCACCATTGGAATCACGATTGCAACCTTCATAAAAGAGTACATAATATGCAGATTCGGTGTTCCCAAACATATTGTTACCGATAATGGAACCCCTTTTGCCAACAAGCATGTGACAAAATTGCTCGAGGAATACGGCATCAAACAAGTTTTCTTTACAGCATACTATCCTCAAGGGAACGGGCAAGCAGAGAGCACCAACAAAACTTTGATCTGCATTCTCAGTTGAACAATTCATGATAATCCCCAAACCTGGCACGAACAATTGCCTATGGATTTGTGGGCTTATCGAACCGCGACAAGGGGCTCGATCGGGACTTCACCATATTCTCTTGTCTATGGGGATGATTCCATACTACCGGAAGAAATCAAAATTACTTCAGCAAGGATCGCAACATCCAGTGGAGTACAATGGGATGAAGCCGAAGTGTTCAACTCAAGAGTTGCTGAACTGGACATGCTCAAGTCAAAGCGGGCTAAGGTGGAAAAATATGTAGAAACCTACAAGCAAAGAATCTCCAGAGCCTACAACAAAATGGTAAGACCTCGAACATTTCAAGTAGGAGATCTGGTATTAAAGACAGCAAAGCACATTCAACAATACATGTCTGCTCACAAGTTCTCTCCAAAATGGGAAGGACCATATGTAGTCACCAAAGCAGTATCCAACGGATACAACAAAATATTAAAGATTGAAGAAGGAGTGGAAGGAAATATAATCAACGACAAATGGCTCAAAGCATATTACGCCTGATCCATGGAAAACAGCTGCATTTTCATCATTTCATCACTGCAAGAATTTTCAAGAATGTAATTTCCATTCCTCCAAAGAGAATTCAAATTCTCCTTTGTTCATTAAACATTTCATAAATGAGCAAAATTCATTCGTACTACGATCAATTATTTCACCTAACCAGAAAATTAAACCAATTCAAAAACAATAATCATAAATGCTCACTCATAGCAAACCATCCAGCAGTGGATAATCCCTATAAGAAACTTTATCAAGTTTATTATGAAAGATCCTAGTCTTTACCTTCAAATCCTCAACTACCTTCTCGACCCTAGCAGATTCCATAGCCAGTATCTTCTCCTCCTCCAATAAAGCAGTGTTCACGGAAATTTCATTAGCATCCTCTGGTGCCTTATGAATCTTGATTATCTCAAGTCGACGACGGAGCCAGCTCACGATTAAATCTCAATGTCTCACAGTTTGAAATCATCTCATCCCATTCATGTAGCTCATGGTTTTTGACATCTCGCAGGTGCATTTGGTTCATTTCCTCAATAATCGGCAACAGTTCAGCTACCGTGGTTAAGAGAGTTGGAGGAAAGCCTTTCCATACCTATGTAGTGGAAATATGGCCATACTTCTTCCAGATCTTAGTATACATAGGCGCATGACATTTGGGAACGACGAACTCGCCAACGACTTCATTTTCCGGGAAAGTATTGATCAAAGGGGCTTCAAATGGGAGTTCAGCTGCAGGATATTATCGGTCATGAACACTGTCTCCTGTCCCCACGAACTCTACAGAATCTTCACCGACTCGGTCGGTGCTATCTATAACCTCGACTACAGTCACATACTTTCTGCTCCTTCTTCTGGCATCGACAACGACGCGAACATCCGCCTGCAATGAAACTAAGGAGTATTTAATTCTAATAATAGCACAATATAATCTCAAGAGTTATAAGATTACTCACAGATGATCTAGCCTCAGTACGAGACGACCTATACCAGATAGGAGCTCTAACAGTTCTCTTGGGCCGAGAAGAAGTGTTCTTCTGATTATCCTGCAATAAGTCGTTTGCTTAATGATCAAATTGTCATATTGATCAGGCAAAGATGAAAAGAGATGCAACTTACTGAAATGGATGCCGCTATTTCACGCTTTGACTGAGTATCATCTTGAGAAGAGATACAATTGCTTGACATGGCGGCAACAAGGTATAATCAAGAATTCTCTACACGGTGAAACTAACTCAGGAATGGAAGAAATATTTGCGTAGAAGATAGAATCGAAGTCTTGAAGATATATGTTAGACATGGTGAAGGTTTATCTTCTGTGGATAGTAAATTCAGTTGCGGGTTTTACTGAAACCCTAAGATTTCAACAAGGACGACACTGAAGATGTAGAGAAAAACAACTGGGGACTGACACACATGGTCAAGATTAAACGGAATCAGGTGTAACACGTATTCTCTCAGCCCACACAACACGTATCTCAGTACTTTCTGCAAATGGGAATCACTAAGACGAGTCGAAGGTCATGATGAATTTTAGGACACAAACATTGTTTCGTTTATTCAATACAAGATCAATCAACATTAATAAAAGGGTTTTCTCATTCAAAGAAAATTCTAAATCAGAAGAAAATTTGATCAAATCGTCGAAGAACTACTATGAAGCCTAAGGAACATTCAAATATTTCATAAAGAAAAGAAGACGAAAATAAATCTATTCGTCAGATTCGTCATCGCTGTCCTTCTCATCATCTGAGTCATCGGAGTTGTCGTCACTATCCTCCTCTTCAGAATCAGAATCAGCAGTGATGGGGTTCAGACGAGCTTCAGGATCGTCATCTGAATCCGAATCTTCTTCCAATTAAGCTCCAATTTGCTTCATAGTCCTCTGGTACTCTCTTTCACATTGATCATACCAAGTCCCGAGTTCCTCCCATATGTCTTTTTCATAATCATCAGCATCAGAATTAGCATGAATCTCGTCCAAGAATTGACGTTTCTCCTCAGTTCTTTGTATTTTGCACCTGATTCGATCCTTTTCACGCCGAGCCTGTTTTGCATCATCCTCAACTTTTCTTTTCCTGAGTTCATCGAAAGTAACCCTCCGCTCATTCCAGGGTACGCCAAACTTCGGCCCCTCACCCTGAGAAGCCTTGGACTTCGATACAGGAACTTTGGAATCCTCATCAGAAGATATAGAGGAAAAAGAGTAATTTTTGTTGTCGGACATTTTCTGGAATCAGAAGCATAAAAGATTACCAACATGCAAACAAATCCATATGCGAAAATGGTAATTCTTAACTCTTACCTTTTACGCTTCCACTAACAGTAGTGAGAGTAATGCTAGAGTTAACAATTCAATATCGTTCGTTTCTTCGAAACCTACAGAAGACAAACAAAACTCAGATTTTTCATAAAATCATGAATATTTCTACTATGTGAACATTCACTGTGGAATCATGAAAACTGAAACATTATTTCATCATAAATAATTGTTTATTTCTAAATAGTATTACATAAAACTCAAGTTTTGATTTTAAAGAAAATATTTTATTTACTCACGTAAATAAATAAATAAAATTTCAACGTGAGCAAGGCTCACAAAAATAAACCTTGTGGACACTCCACGGTTTTAAAAAAAAAAAATCCATGAACATACCATGGTTTTATAAAAAATATTTTCCTTCGTATCGTCATACGTCTTTAAAACAAAGGTTTATTTCAATTTTGTTAAAAGATACACATTATAAGATAAAGTTTTGGTTTACATGAAAGCTCATAAACAAAATTTTATCACTGGACACAAGTTCATATATGTATAAAGAAGAAAAACCCCCTCTTCGTATCATCGTCATTCTTTAAAACGAAGGGTTTATTTCGGTTTTGAAAAAATTCATATTTTCATGATAAAACTTTGGCTCACATGAAAGCTCATAAACATAGTTTTATTACTGAATCTAAATATTCATATATGAAGGAAAAATCTCTCCTAAATCAGGGATTATTATTAGTTTTCAAAAACTAACGATCAAACGAACATACGTTTTCAAAAACGAGGGTTTTCGACGAAACCCACACTCATATATGCACATGTATATAACTTCAACATGATCACATCATGAAACTCACATGAACTCAGCAAACATAAAAAAAAAAAAAGAGTTTGGACGCTCACCTGGTCGGCGCCGGCGGAAAACAGCCGGACGGCGGCGATGCTGGTGGTCCGGCGAATTTTTTCTCCCCTTGCTGCTGGCGTGAAGGTGATGAAGAGATGATGAAAATTCTGGTCGTGGGAATTTTTTTTTTTAAAAAAAAAGGAACAATTCCTTTTATATCAATTTTTATTTCCAAAACCTAATTTTCTAAGGTTTCCTTATTGGGCCATGCCCGCGAATCCTAAACGACCAAGGACCCGTCGTACAAATCAGCGGTTCAACACCAATTTATGTTCATCAAACGACGCTCTAGCATGTCACTGGAATCTTCATTCAAGTCATGGTATGCTCGTACGATCGAAATCCGGTAACATCTTAACTTACGACTAAGTTCAATTACTTATATTGTTTATGACCGGAAAATCACCATTCAATGCTGACTGAGGACACGACTTTCCTCACTAAGAAGGGGACTAAATGCAAATGGTGGATTTTCGACGAAGGCTAAAATCGTAAACCCATAATTATATGAACTTCTAATCCAGCAATCAGATGCGAGTATTGAGACACGGGTCTCTCATCGATTCCTCTGACTGAGAATACTTTCTCTCAAAGTACATTCAGATATGTAGTCTCTCGGCTGGACAACGACATATCTGTATTGAGACACGAGTCTCTCATCGAATCCTTTGATTGAGAATACTTTCTCTCAGAGTACATGCATATATGTAGTCTCTCGGCTAGACAACGACATATCTGTATTGAGACACGAGTCTCTCATCGAATCCTCTGACTGAGAATACTTTCTCTCAGAGTAAATGCAGATATATAGTCTCTCGGATGGACACCGACATATTTGTATTGAGACACGGGTCTCTCATCGAATCCTCTGACTGAGAATACTTTCTCTTAGAGTATATGCAGATATGTAGTCTCTCGGCTGGATAACGACATATCTGTATTGAGACACGGGTCTCTCATCGAATCCTCTAATTGAGAATACTTTCTCTCAGAGTACATGTAGATATGTGATCTCACGGCTAGACAACAACAAATCTCATGAATACTGAACACTTCGGTAATTATTTCTATATAGTATCACGAGATGGACGGCTCCTAGACAGCTTGCTCTGCTAGTATAAAGCGATAACGTCTTAAGGATACAAACAACGAGTTTACCCTGACTATATAAAGGATATGAAGCTCCATCAAGCTCATATCAGAATAATTAATGCTCCTAGACAGCTTGTTCTGCTATTATAGAGCCATAAGTTAATTATTCCCAAATTCTTGGATTCATCCACAAAATTTCCGAAAATATTCAAATATTTCCGCAGATATTTTATTACTGCAAACCATGGTTCTTCCCAGCAGAAATCCATAGGTTAGTGATAAATATTCAACACACAGGCGTCTGAGCTACCTCTGAGTAAGCCCCGATTTAAATGGTGAAAGTGTATTCAACGACGATGCATTAACAATCACCGCACGTACGAGTATTTTAAAATACGACGAGACGATGAACCTATGCAAAATAAGAAAGAAAATAATAAATAATTAAAATTTGACCAAGGCGCTGGGAGCATGGGCCCACAGACCGGCCGACCATGCCATGGTCAATCCCACACCAGTTTCATATTTTTATCATATTTTTTTATTTTCCTTGAGTTCATGAAAATTCTTTCATTTGAACAAATATCCTTCGTTTTGAGGAAACTCTGCAGCTTCATGGTGTTTCTTTCACACCAAAGAAATAATATAAAATTAGGGAAGAATATTTTGGGGCGTGACCATTGGCCAACCGACCATGCCTTGGTCCCAGCCGGCCCCACAACTCATAATTCCTCATTATTTTATTATTATTTCCATAATTTCATGAAAACTCCTTAATCTCATGATATTTCCGTGGTCCCATGAAAAATAATATAAAATTAGGAAAAACCCGTGTGCACGGGCCATAGCCGGTCGGTCAAACCCTAGACGGCTTCACACATCCCTTTTTATTATTATTATATTTTTCATGTTTTCATAATCCCATGAAATTCCTTGATTTCATGATATTTCCTTCAAATTATGAAATTTCCTTTAAATTGTGAAATAATACATAAAATTAGGGAAAACGCACGGGACCGGGCCCTGGCCAGCCAACCATGCTCCAAGCCGGT
This sequence comes from Papaver bracteatum, assembly GCA_023529315.1. NCBI lineage: Eukaryota > Viridiplantae > Streptophyta > Magnoliopsida > Ranunculales > Papaveraceae > Papaver > Papaver bracteatum. Next base: position 90,124 of record JAJJWX010003231.1, on the reverse strand, counting down.
CCCACACGCCCACATGTCCCTTATTTTATTATTATTATTTTTTATGTTTCCTTCATCTCATGGAAACTCCTTGATTTGAACAAAAACTCTTTAATTTTAGCAAAACTCCTTGATTTTATCATATTTTCCTATAATCATGAAAATATTATAAAATTTTGGAAGACCGTGTGGATTGGCTCCCTTGGACGGCCGGCCATGTCTTGGCCATGGATGGTCCCACACTTCATGATTCCTTCACTTTTTCATTATTTTCCTTCATCTCATGAAGTTTTGACGGTATTATCAAAAACCCCGGTTTCTTCATATTTTCTAAAATGATGGCTCAAACGCACATCCGAAAATATCAAAATTCTCAGAACTGAGATACGAACGCTTTTGGGACATGATCATGTTACCTTAACTGACCAAGGTTGGCTTTTTGTCTCTCAATGATCCGGTCTTACATATGTTCACAATTTGACCTAATTTGCGCAATTGCACGTATTAGATCCAAAACTCTTCCAAACGACTTGGAACTTCATGGAATGATCAACACTTGATCCCGTGACCACCCAGGGACGGTTTCATGACCCCTTGGTCGGTCCTCCATTTCCTCATAATTATTTAGGTCTTATCACCTAATGTTGAACCCAGCAGTAATTCGAATAAGTGATTAAACCATCATTTAATCATTCTTTCAATCAACAAGTCACCAACTCTTCATGAGGTATTGGTGTTTGCTCACGTGAGCATATGGGTGTTACATGATTGACCCATGGTCTCATGAAACCAGTCCATCCTTCATTCTATGTTTCAATTCCTAACAAACTATGAAGTGGTCATCAATTGATCAAATTAGGGTTTCTGAGTCCAAGGATCATAATTCCAGATTCAAACACTAATAAATTTATGACGATCTCATGATCAATACTCTTATTAATTATACTCGGTTCAACTACCAGTATTTTAATTAATATTTTATTTTGGTCATGCTGCCAATAATTCATTAGATGAGTAACACTTGATCAGATAAGCAATACTTTCTCAAATCAGAGAATATTGGTTCAACTATATATGTTGAAGGAGTTTGTGCCATCCATGGATGAATGATGTTGCATCTGCTTCATAAGTCTTATCATTATATAATCAAGACTTATCGATTGTAGTTCAGTTACACTTTGATCGTATTGGTGTTGAATCAGTGTATCGAGATATTTGAGCTGAAGCCATAGGCGCCAATAAAAGGCGTACCCTTTGGTTGGGAGTACAATTTGAAGACTTCTTAGATGCTTGAGCATTGAAGCGTCATATCCTTCAAGCTTCGAATTTCTTAGGTTTGACCGTCTCTGCCCTGAGTATCTCTTGTTGATTCAACATTCCTTTCGCCGCGTAGTGGGATTCCACACTTGTGCATACATCAGAGATTTATGATTTTGTGGCATACATGGATGCTCCTGCAAAGCTATGGAGAAATGCCCAAATTGTTTTTTTCCATGCTTGAACATCATATCAGTAATGAATGTCTCGGTGAGATGCTCGATTCGGAGAAATGTCAGATTCAACCACTTGGTAAAATATTAAGGAAGTGATATTACCCACTTACAACGTCTTGCAATAGCAGAGATGCTAGTAGAATTGAGTCCCTATGCTAGAATAGCGTGTGAGAAAATAAATGACGTATACATGGGAGGAATGAGACTTTCCTGAGTGCAGGATATTTTGATGAATGTCTATGCATCTTTTGTAGGTTCCTGTTTCAACCAAATTCCTTTAAGTTCTTTGATGATGGAACGTCCGCCAAATCTTCTGGATCAGAACTTTCTTCGTTGGAGAGATATGCAACCAAAGACGCCTTATCAGTAGCCATCTTTTCAGCATGGATCCACGCTTGTATGAAGAACATGTCATATCCTGGATCTTTCTGATTATGTGAAACTTGGTTTTTGTCCTGGTTGAACTTATGTTCACTTGGAGAGTGATGTAGCCGTAAGTATTTCCGAGCGTTCCTTCAAGGTCTCTGATTGAGATGGGATCATGAGTAGATTTTTGTCGAGTGATGCCTGCGGATATGAGGTTTTTCAGTAGAATTTTGTTGATGGAGGTGTCAGCATCGATCAATATTCTTACAAATTTATTTCCTTTAAGATGGACTGTGGTAAGCAGTCCCCAGTCGTGCATCTCCTTGCATGTGGATGAAGGTTCAAGGAGTATTTCCAGGATGGACAGACGTCTGACATAATGTAATTCGGTGCTGTGAACATGTCTTTCCTTTGTGCCTTAGAAATATAGAATAATTTCACATGCTCGATCAACGATTGAACTGATTCTTTGACTGGTTGTTCAGAGAGTGTAAAGGTTCTGATTGGGATAAGATTCTTGTGTACTCCTGGGATTCCCCATTTTTTCTTCAGTTGGTTATTTCTGATGAACAACAATTTTATTGCATCATCTTGAACCAGACTTCCAGTAACTTGATCAGTGGGAAGAGGGGAGTTTGAGTCCCCGTTTGATCATTTCCCCGTTCATTGATGCCGGGTTGAGGTTTGTGCAAGATTGGTTATCCTTTCTTTGCGCTTTTGGAGGATCTTGGGATATTAGAAAAGCGTTTTTATGTTGTTTTCCTTCGGCTTTCCTTTTGCTTCCTTTAGGAACATTCATGGAAGCTTCAAAATTGTACTGCTTGTTGATTAAATGCCTGGTGGTACTGTTTCACGCGTTCGGCTCCCCGACTTTGACAGTTTTGGTTCTTTCTAGCAGAGCTAGAGAAGTGGGTGTTGATCGCTTGGCTGCTTCGTGAAGTTCTGAAAAGGTTTGAAACCGGATATTTTCCAATAAGGATTTGTAGACCAGAATCATCCCGTTAATGCATAGTCCATCAGTTGTTGCTCAGTAACATTAGGATCATGACAATCCAAAGCTTGAATCCTGAACCTCTTTACATAGTCGTTCGGATTTTCAGTGTTCTTCTGAGACATTCTTCCTAAGTCAGAAAGAGTAATCTGCTCAGAAACAAAAAAGTATTTCCTGTAGAAAGCATTAATCATCTCTCCCCAATTAGATATGCTCCCTGGTGCGATGTTGTTGTACCAAGTGTAAGCTCGCTAGTCAGATATTTCGATAACTCCTTCAAACGGACAACATGGTTATGTTCATGCTCTCCTAATGCTTCCAAGAATCGAGAGATTTGTTCTCGAGCATTCCCTGTGCAATGTGAACATTGGAGAGGTGTAGCCTTTGGGGAGAGGGATCCTTTGTGTAGCAGCATGATATGGAGGTTGATGACGATGGAAAGATGATGTATTTCCTCTTCCTCGATCCTCCATAAAACGTTCCAGATCTTCACGAGTGATGAAACCGGCAGGCTCCTTTGTCGGTGTGTTTTCCACAGTTTTTTGGACTTTGTCATCATCGATTACATGGACTGGAACGACCTCGGGATCAACAGTTTATTTAGCTTTCCCTTTCTCTTGAGTCATTTTGTTAGTGAGAGTCTTGAGGTAATTGCATAGATCTTTCTGCGTCGCAGCCATGTCAGTCTAATTTTTCGCAAGAGTTTCTTGCACCTTCATGAGATCGGCTATGGTAGGCGGATTTTCCATGATTTATTCGGGCATACCGAAGAGAGGATTGTCTCCAATGTTGGTTTGCGTATGAGTGGTGTTGTCAGTGTGGTTGTTGGGAATAGGTGTAGTTGCTGGAGCACCACCATTGTTGCTAGTGCTAGCGTTGTTCGGGTTAGGATTTGTGACTGAACCTGACCTAAGATCAACCATTTTGAGATCTTGAGATTGCAACCGAGAGATTAATCTCCAACTGTGGTCGCCAATCTGTGGATGGGGAAAAACGATTTGCTGGTTTTTAGGGAAATAAAGAGTCGAGCGTGTGGACGAGACTCCTCAACCGAGCAAACTGCTTAACCTCACATAGATGCACTGCAAAGGGATTGCTTATATTTGAGAGATCAATCTTTAGGACTCCGGCCTAAACCAAGTCAATGGCCGTTCCAGAGTAATTCGGTCACAAAGAGGGAGATGGGTTGGTCTGTAGGAGGGAAGCTGAGAATTGTGTGGGATCAGTGATGATCAAGGATTGTGGATGTGTTAAAGGTTTCTACAATTTTTGTGTGAACCAGAGTTCGAATAATTTCTGGTAGATTGATGAATTCTTGAGCGTAATTACTCAAGAAATTATGTGTAGAAAAAAAAAACATTGTTCGTCCCAATCATGGATTCCGATACTTATTTATATTGTCAGAGTAATGAACATATTGAACCTGTAAGCGTGACGGTTTCTTGAGTGAAAGAGTGGGAAAGTGGGAGATCGTGGTAAAGTCAGTTCCGTGTCATGTGGAGACTTGACTGATCGTGCACCCACTACTTTTCTAACTCCATCAACCGTTTGCACGACTTACTCACATTTCTCGTCGTGGATGAACACACGTGCCGTAGCCGCCAGACCAAAACCCTAAGTGATATCCCCCCATTTGTGACATGATTTATGTCTCACGAATTGTCGAGTCAGTTATTGAGTGGTTAGACAATGTGTCTAGGTTTTGTTGAATCGAGCATGATTGACGAATGCTCAGTGATTCGTGAATGTTAATATTGCTCGTCTGAGAAAATATTGTAAAATCGATGAGTTTTTGAATATTGAGTTGAAATAAATATTCGAGATGCCCAGTTAGGCGAGTTAGTGAATGTTGATGAGTTACTGAATATAAGTGGACTATTCGAGCAATTGTGCAAGTATTGCTCGATTCGACGAACTACTGATAAATTACTGATAATTGGATCGAGCAACTGGTAAAGTATTGTTCAATTCGACAAATTATGATAAATTACTGAATATTGATAGCTGGATCAATATTCGAGCAACTGAGCAAGTATTGCTCAATTCGACGAATTATTTATTGGTGACGTGACCCAATAAAATATTAATTAAAATATTGATAGATTATCGAATATTACATAATTAATCTAGATGTTGATTGCTGGATCAACATAAATTTATTAGTGTTTGAACTTGCTCGGAATGATGATTTTGTGGAGCGTTTGTTCGAAACCCTAATTTTTGAGCAATTGTTCGATAATTGATGAATTTCTAAAAATAGGTCATGAGTGAGGGAAGGACCAACCACATGGGATGATGGGTGACCATGTGATGCCCGAGTGCTCGAGTGATCATGCACCAGGGTCCTTGGTTGACCGGTTGGTGAAAGAATGATGATTATATGTCGGTTTCATCATTTATTAAAATAGTGCCTGATTGAGCATTAAGTCATAAAACCTAATTTATGGAGAAGTGGGGGTCCGACCAAGAGGGCATGAGGCCGACTCTTGGTGGTCATGGGACTAGCTGATGGTCGATTGAGAAAATTCCAAGTTGGTTGAAAAGAGTTTGGACCCAATATGAGCAACTGAGAAAATTAGGTCAAAATTGTGAATATATGTGGGACATTGTGTAAGCCTTAGGTCCAGCATTGGTCGGTCAAGGAAGCATGCCCGTGTCAGCATATAATGCCCATGTATTAGTCCTGAGAGTTTTGGGACTTTTTGATGTGCATTTGAGCAATATCTCAGATTTTCAGAAGAGTTCGATCTTTGACTGAAATTCTTGATTTTTTGCTCGAATGAGCAAGTAGAACTTTGCTCGTTTGATCAAAATTTTTAAAATATTAAAATAATAATATTTTATTATTTGTCGTGAGTAGCCTAGTCGGTCGTGTGACCATGTTTTCTTTTTGGCTTTTTCATGGTTTGAGTAATATTTGAGAAAACATGAAGAAACCATGATTTTTGCTCAAACGAAGGAGTTTCATGAGATGTGGAAATAATAATAAAATTAGGGTTTGGAAAGTGTGGTACCGACCACGGACAAGGCATGGCCGGACAACTAGGATCCTAGTCCCGTGACACTTTCCCTAATTTTATATTATTTTTCATGATACGGGGAAAATTCCATGAAGCCAATGTGTTTTGTTGAAACCATGAAATTTCCATGAGATGAGGGAAATAATAATAAAATCAGGGTTTGGAAAGTGTGGGACCGGCCACGGACATGCTAGGAGCCCGATCCCGTGACACTTTCCTTGATTTTATATTAGTTTTCATAATACAGGGGAAATTTCATAGAACCAAAGAGTTTTGTTGAAACCGTGAAATTTCCATGAGATGAGAGAAGTAATAATTATGAAAGACTAGGGATTGTAAGGTGTGGGACCGTCCACGGCTAGGGAATGGCCGGCCGGCTTGGTTTCCCGGGCTCGCAACACCTTTCCCTATTTTATACTCATGAATCCGTGAAGATATGGAAACACCGTGAGTTTTTCTCAAACAAGGAAAGTTGCTAGAATGAAGGAGTTTCATGAGTTCAGGAAAATAATAAAATAAAGAAAAATAATCGAAGCGGGGTGAGACTGGCCACGGCAAGGGCATGGCAGGTCGGACGGTGGGCCTGGTCCATGAGCGCCTCTTTATTATTTTAATGTTATTTTTCTCTCTCCTCTTTTGTGTAGGATTCCTCGTTTGTCCATATTTCGAATGCTCGTTCGTGCATTTGGGTTCTCGTTCATGCATCATTGTCGAGTACACTTGCACCCTTTTATGGGGCTTACTCAGTGGTAGTCCAGATACCCGGTTGTTGAGTATTTATTACTAATTCATGAATTAAGTGGATAATGATTCATGAAACTGAGTAATGAAAGTGAGTAGTTGTTTATTATCATTCCATAGGATCAGCCATGGATTCGACCATGGATTCAGAATAATAAATCAAGTGTTATTATTCTGTGGGATCATGGATTCGACCACAGAATCGGAGTAATAAAGTTGTTTATTACCATTCTATGAGATCATCCGTGGATTCGATCATGAAATCGGAGTAATGAAAGTAGCCATTTCCATTCCATGAGATCAGCCGTGGATTCTATCATGAAATCGGAGTAATGAGATTATCTATTACCATTCCATGAGATCAGCCGTGGATTCGATCATGAAATTGGAGTAATTAGATAAAAATAGATTATCTTCTAGGAATTCAGTGGTGAATGTCACGGTAGAACTAATCTATTGCAAAAGGGATATTAGCCAGTTAAAGCGTCATACCCATTCCGAAAGGTGCATATTCAGGAGACAACTGATATCCTGAAGGCGTTATTTCTCTCAATCTTACGGAGAACCGCCTGGATCTATACACGGTCTCTCTACATAGTCAGGGAACAGTAAGTGTCACCGACATGAAGGCGTTACTGCTCTCTATCTTACGGAGAACTGCCCAATCGTTCTTCTATGTAGAGGGGAGTCTCTCTCATGTAGTCAGGGAACAATAAGTATCACCGACGTCCTGAAGGCGTTATATTACATAGAGGGCATGATAAAATGTGCGGTATCGAACACTCAGCTAGTGGAGGCCTTTCAGTAAAAATATTCATCATGGTTTCGTAAAATATGAATCGTTACATGCCTGAAGTCGTATCAGAAACTTGCAGTATCATGATTTTACGGTTTTGACCTTTTTTGAAAATTCATCATCAACAACTAGGATCCGAATCGGATAAGTTTTGATATCAGGAAAGATATTATCAAAAAAAATCTTCCCCTAGTTTCCACAACCAATCGCCTACAAAGATATGACATTTTAAGCACTCGTTCCATATAGAACTCTCCCACATTATTTTGTTATTCCCCTGCAAGACAAAATAATAACAGAAAGAGATAACCTTTACTAGAGAAAGATCGGCAAGGTTTGATATATTACGTGTATTAGAGAAATACTCGGTTGAACCCACTAGCATTAGTATGTCAAGTTACTTATCAAATTTAGATGACAAAACACATTCTAATTTAGTCACCAAAGTCAGTTTCATACTAAACTAGGTTTAAGAAGTGGAGTATATAATCAAAGATATTCTTGAAGAATAGATATTGAAGACTACTTGAAGACATCTTGGATAATATCAACAACTCTTGATTCTATTATTTACTCTACCGAAACAAGTGCTTACTCTACAGAATAATTCCTATAACGGTAAATATATATCACTAGAAAGGTCCTTGTATTGTAGTGAATGAAATAGGATGCAACGAGCCAAGAATCACTCAATTCCGAGTTACAACATAGAAGTTATGCGTGATTTAATAAAACAACACTTATAGTGTAGCTAAGGTTGGTTTCGTGAATAGGAAATTGTACACGAACTTTTGGCAACAGTCCGTGAACCAAAACCGTGAATACATGAGTAAAAGTTTTTTTGATCAAGTATTTGGGTGTTTCCTTTCCTAGACAAGGTAGCTTTGTTTCCAAGCAACCTAGCCTTTATCATTCACTGTATGTTAGAGAATTGCTCTGTCGAACTCGGATGCCTTGCTATCTCAAGCATGTTTGTCAATATTAGTGATCAAAACCATAAAGTCTTTTATTTCTAGTCTACTATAGCTAAGGCCTCGGACTAGGATAAAAAGTGTATATGAGCTCAAGAAATCCATGGCGATCATCATACAAGACGAATTATTACTCAAGGAACTAGTGGATCTTCATCGACTAAAAGGTATGTGGAGACTTGAACTTATCTATCACTCAAAAGTCTATCTATTTTATCTTATATCTTGAAACAAAAGTCGTATTACTATATATACTAAGAATATACACATATGATATTTCGAGTTGAGTATATCTCGCTTATCTATTTCTCAAAATATGTGTTGGTAAAGCTTTCGCTTTAGCCAAGTTCATCTTTACCTAGTGACGAAATTCATGTTATGTTTCAATCATTTTGGAAATTGCTATGACGAAAAATAGTTTGTGAATAACAACTATATAACGCTCTCTGAGAATGTTTCAATGATTGAAATGAGAGTTTAGACAATATAACCATTGGAGGATATAAGAATTGTTGTGGTAACACATATATGTATAAGTCCTTAGTGCTTGAACCGAAGTTGGTGAACTTTGTTGATCAAGTGAAACCGGAGAATTGCGTGAGTTTCAGTCCGCGAACCAGTCCGCGAACTGGCAGAAGTTCTCGACCTAGAATCTCTGCTGGAGTTTGTGAACTCCATCCGCGAACTTGAGTAGGTTATGTCTAAAAACGATATTTGTGAACTTATCTTAATAAACTAAGGAATGCTATTGAAAACCGTGGCTATATGGTTCATGAATCGATTCGAGTGAATCACATCGTTTTTGCTTCGATTGTGTCTTTTGTATTACATGAGATTTCCTTGCAATTGAAAAACTCTCTAACTAGTTCATTTGAACTAGTTATGGTGAAGAAGAATATGGTTGATATGAAAGTTATCATATGGATAACCATTTGGTTAACTATTGTTGAACCAACTAATGTACAAGTTTGGGTACGATTTTAACAAGCCTACAAACATGTAGTACATTTGTGTATATGATGTGGTATTAGAGGTAGAAAGTAATGCAGAGATTTCTGTAGGCTGAGGAAGAAAAAAATTGAAGAAGAAGAAGAAGAAACGTAGAAAAAAAGGAAGAATAAGATAGTTTTGTAATAATAATCGATTAATAAGTTGTGTCTACACAAGAATAAGACTAGCCTTTAAATAGGCTTAAGCAAATAACTAAACTAGGAAACGTAAAACAAAAATGAAATCTAAAAGAGTCCTAAAATAAGGAAAGACATAAACTAAGTAAACTTAGAAGCCAAGCTTCTATGCGGAATCTTCTGGAATAAGTGTATGCCCTGCATCAATCCCCCCTTCTTGAATGAAACTCGTCCTCGAGTTGTTAGTGCAAATAAATAAGTCATTATCACCATGAAAAGTGAAAATCTCTTGCACATTAAATGTGTTTGAAATATTCCAGTCACTTGGTAAATCAATAACATACGCATTATCACTGATCTTCTTTAAAACCTTGAAAGGACCATACTTTTTCATTATGGTTTTGTTATAAGTCCCCACTGGAAATCTTTCCTTTCACAAATGGATCATGACTAATTCACCTTCTTTGAAAATCTTCAGTCGCTTGTGTTTATCAGCATCTTCTTTATACTTTGAATTAGACTTTTCCAGCTTAGTCTTTACTGACTTGTGTAGTTCAGTAGCCTTGTCCACAAAAGAATCTGCAGCTTTACTTGTACTCTGAGTGTTGGTTAATACTACCAAGTCAAGTGTATGATTGGGAACCTTAGAATACATAATCTCAAATGGAGTTTTTCCTGTGGAACGGTTGACAGAAGTATTGAAAGCAAACTTCATATGAGGAAGTAAAATATCCCACTGTTTGCTATTTTTCATGCATTTAGCTCGAATGAGATTACCAAGTGAAGGATTCACTACTTCTGTTTGGCCATCAATTTGTGGATGAGAAGTTGTGCTAAAATGTAAAGCAGTCCCCAAACGCATCCAAGGAGTCTTCCAAAAGTAGCTTAAGAACTTAGTATCTCTATCAGAAGTGATGGATTTTGGAACTTCATGTAGATGTACGATTTCCTTGAAGAACAAGGCAGCTACGTTTGAAGCATCAATGGACTTTTTACAGGCAATTAAATGAACCATTTTAGAATAACGATAAACTACTACCATTACAGAGTCATTACCTCTAGCAGTACGAGTCAAACCAAGTATAAAATCCATACTCACGTCAACCCAAGGTGCATCAAGAACTGGTAATGGAGTATATAGGCCTGTATTTTGAATTGTACCCTTAGCTCTCTGACAGACCATGCACTTTTGTACAAATTTTTGTGCATCTCGTTTCAACGAAGGCCAATAAAATCTTTCTTCGACAAGTGCGATGGTTTTATCTCTTACAAAATGACCACCAAGACCACTACCATGCAATTCACGTATAAGGTGTAAACGTAAAGAACCTTGAGGAATCTATTACCTTTAAAAAGAAAGCCATCTTGAATGAGAAAATTATCAACTTAATGACTTTGAGAACTGCATAAGTTCCATAATTTACTGAAATCTTCATCCTATGGATAGATATCTTTGATGTAATCAAATAAAAAACTCTCATTGCGAATTGTGACTAACAGATGACTTCTTCTACTTAGATCATCGGCAACTTGATTCAACTTACCACTTTTGTGCTTCACTGAGAAGGTATATTTGTTGATTGTAGCTAACCATCTATCATGCATTATGTTAACTTTAGCAGAAGTATTCAAAAATTTCAGTTCATGGTTGTCAGTATTGACAACAAATTCTCTATGTATCAAATAAGTATGCCACTGCTTGAGAGCCTAAACAAGATCAAGTAACTCTAATTCATAAGTAGACCATTTTTTCTGTGCATCTGAATTATTTTCACTGTGATATGCTATTGGATGACCTTCTTGTGATAAAACAACACCAATGCCAACAATGGAAGCATCGCAATCTATCTCAAAAGGTTTGTCGAAATTTGGTAAAACAAGAATTTGTGCAGTACAAATCTTTTCTTTCAGAACATTAAAGCTTATGTCCATGGCTTATGTCCATTCAAACTTCTCTTTCTTGAGGCAATCAGTTAAGGGTGCAGAAATAATGCTAAAATTCTTCACAAATCTTTTATAAAAGGAAGCCAAGCCATGAAAGCTATGTACATATCGAATAGAAGTAGGAACTGGCCACTCTTTAATTGCTTGAACTTTAGAAGGATCGACATGTATGCCATGATTAGATATCACATACCCCCGAAATGTTACTGATGAAGCCATGAATGTACACTTCTTCAGATTAACATATAAGTAGTTATCAGCAAGAACTTGAAATACTTATGACAGATGATCAAGGTGTTCTTGCTCACTTCGACTAAAAATCAAAATGTCATCAAAATACACAATAACGAATTTACTAAGAAATGGTTGGAGAACCTGATTCATGAGTCGCATAAAGGTACTTGGTGCATTAGATAATCCAAATGGCATGACAAGCCATTCATATAAACCTTCACGAGTCTTGAATGCTGTTTTCCATTCATGTCCTTATCGAATTCGTATTTGATGATATCCACTACGTAAGTCCAACTTTGTGAAGATAATAGAACCCAAAATCAAGTCAATCATGTCATCAATACGAGGTATAGGAAATCGATAAGGAATTGTAATTCGATTTAATGCTCTGCAATCGATACACATCCTCCATCCACCATCTTTTTTGCTAACTAAGAAAGCATGGCTGGAACAAGGGATGTTTCTAGGTTGTATCAAACCCTTTTAAATTAGATCATTCACTGGACCTTGCAAAATCTCATGCTCAGTATGACTTAATCTGTAGTGTACTTGATTAGGTAGAGAAGCTCTAGGAATAAAATCAAGACAGTGCTGAATATCCCTTAATAGTGGTAAAGTAGTTGGTAACTCAGTTGGAAATAAAACACTATATTGAGATAACAAAGGTTGAACCTTATTAGGTAACTCAATCATAGGTTTAGATTCCTCATGGGAGTTTTAAGAATGTTGCTGCTGTAAAGAATGGACAATAGTGGCTACAATAGCATTGGTTTTGTATTCACAGAGTTCATGAATATTTGTTGTTGATCTTGACGGACATAGAATCTTTGTGCTTCTATTATGTACGAAAGTATAAGTATTTTCGAAACCATTGTGTACTGCTTGAAGATCGTATCGCCAGGGTAGACCAAGAAGAAGATGTGTTGCAGTCATATCAATAACATCACAAAGAACTGAGTCTTCATAGCCTTCAAACTTGAAAGTTACATAACATTGATGAGTGATATCTTGAGTAGATGACTTATTAACCCATCCTACAGAGTAAGGTACCGGATGAGGATGCACTGGTAGACCAAGTTTTTTAACCACGTGAGCGGCAACATAATTATCTACACTTCCACCATCAATTATCATGTTACAATTTTTACCACTAATATAACACTTTGATCGAAAAATACTGTGCCTTTTAGAAGGACATGGTTGTGTAAGAAGAAGTGGACCAATCATATCAATAAATTCGTCTTTATCTTGAGTTTCAGGTGAATCTTCTTCATCGAGTTCGTTAAAATATTCATTGACTTCATTAATGAACTGAGTGTCGCCAATAAAAGAATTAATTTTCCGACATTCACTAGATATATGCCCAGGTTGTAAACATTTATTGCACTTCTCTTATTGAAATTTAGCATAAGCATTATTGTTCTATTGTTGCGGTGGAAATTGTTGTTGACGTCTGGAAGGAAAACGACTTCCAGAAGTAGTAGCAGTTCGATTTTGTTGAACTTGAGTCTGTTGAATAGCTTGAATCTCCATTGGAGTCGGTAAAATAGGTACAGTATTCAAAGGAGGAGGCGTGTAAAGTGTAGTATAGGGTGGTTTACAAAAAACATGGTTACTATCATCTTGATATGAAGACTTTGAATAATACATTGGAGTAACTTCTTGAGAAAAAATTGGAGATAAAATATTAGATTTGTAATTACCTTGATAACGGTTTTGTCTAGGTTGGGAGATCTTAGCTGAACGAAGAAGTCTACGTTCAATTTTAATCGCCTGTTGAATAGCTTCAACCATGGTGAATACTGACTGAACCATTCCTTGCTAAATTAAAGAATTCAAACCCTCTATAAATCTTGATACTAGTTGTTCTTCTAATTCATGCAGTTCATTACGAGCAAGAAGATTATAAAATTCGGTGACATATTCCTCTACTAAATGTGCTCCTTGTCTATAATGTTGAAGTCTAATAAATAATTGTTATTTGTAACCTTTTGGAAGGAATATAGCTCGCACTAACTTGCGCATGCGATCCCAAGTACGAATAGGAGGTTTGGAATTGTTAACTCTGTCATCACATAATCTCTCACACCAAGTAGCAGCACCTCTTTTAAGTTTATATGCAATAAGGCGAACTTTAGAATGATTTGGAATCTCCATAAATTGAAAGAAATCCTCTACTTCATAAAACCAATCTAAAAGTTCTTCTACTATGAAACTACCATTAAAACTTGGAATGTAAGCCTTCAATTTGTATTCAGGCAAAGAACTGTAAGGATTTTGAGAAGACTTAAGCCTTTTGTCTTCAATCCAAAAATTTCTTGATGTTCTTCTTCATTATCTTCATCTTCACTGTCAGCAATAGAAAAAACATAACTTTTCTTTGGTGTACAACCAATAAACCCCTAATTTTGTAGATTTTTTTGATCTTTTGCATGCTTTCATCAGGAATATCATCGTTGTGAACAAACAGATTCTTCTTTGATGATGAAGGTTACTTAGCTTCAACCAATAGTTTTAAAGTTTCTTCATCCTCAATCTTAAGAGTAGTTGCAAATTTGTCGAGAATCATATGAATATCTTCAAACTTCTTTTCAGAACTTTCATACTAAGTAAAGCAAGTTTTCTCAAGCTTTGTTAGGTTATCTAAAATCATAGAAATACTTGTGTTAACTGTATCTATACCAGCATTAGCAGCATTACTAGCAGTAGTACTTGCAGTAATAATATTGGTAAGCTTGGTGATAGCAGCGTCGAAAGATTCTTGAGTAACGGTGCTAGCCATAGGGATAATTTATTATTATTATTATTGATAATAGGGTTGCGGAAGCGATTAAAAACAGGATCAAGTAAAAGTTGAAAAACCTAAACTAAGCGGAAGATACCAATTGATATGGTATTAGAGGTAAAAATCAATGCAGATATTGCTGTAGGCTGAGGAAGAAAAGAATTGAATAAGAAGAAGAATAAATGTAGAAATAAAATGAAGAATAAGATAGTTTTGTAATAATAATCGATTAATAAGTTGTGTCTACACAAGAATAAGACTAGCCTTTAAATAGGCTTAAGCAAATAAATAAACTAGGAAACGTAAAACAAAAAGGAAATCTAAAAGAGTCCTAAAATAAAGAAAGACATAAACTAAGTAAACTTAGAAGCCAAGATTCTATGTGGAATCTTCTGGAATAAGTGTATGCCCTGCATCAGTATAACAAGCTATGTTTTCGATCTAACGGTTGATAAATACTAGCTTGTATCTAATCAGGTTTTCATCTAACGGTGAATATTGAATGCTTTGTTACTAAGCTAACATTGATTGCAAACCATGATTTGAAAGACTATATAAGGGAGAACTATAACAACTGGGAAACCAAATCCCCACACATTCTGTGTGATACTAGTTTGCTAAGATAGAGTCGATTCTCCTTTAACCTTTGGTTTTCTTCTTCTAAAACCAGGTTAACGATTTAAAGACTTCACTGGGATTGTGAAGCCAGACCGATACTACTTTTATCGTAGTTGTATGATCTGATCTTGCATCTTTTATCGTACGAGTATAATTGTAATAATTGGCTTGAGATTTATATCTCCGATAGGCAAGATATAAAATTAGTCACAAACACTTCATCTCATCGTTTGTGATTGCTCAATAATCTTCTTCGCTGCGTCAATTAAGTTTATTCCGAGGTGATTGATAAAGCTGAGCTGTTCTTCGGGAATATAAGTATTGTTTTATCAATTGGTTCTTTTCACCTTGATTTATCAAAAGACATAATAAAACTCATAGGTTTATTCGTGGGAGACGAATTTATCTATCCTTGTAGACTTTTCTGTTTGAGACAGATTTGTTTATTAAAGTCATCGACTTTGGGTCGTAGCAACTCTTGGCTGTGGGTGAGATCAACTAAGGGAATCAAGTGCGCAGTATCTTGCTGGGATCAGAGGTGTAGGAACATAACTGTACCTTAGATCAGTGTGAGATTGGTTGGGGTTCAACTACAGTCCATCCCGAAGTTAACTTGGAGTAGGCTAGTGTCTGTAGAGGCTTAATACAGTGTATGTTTAATCTGGACTAGGTCCCGGGGTTTTTCTGCATTTGCGGTTTCCTCGTTAACAAAATTATGGTGTCTGTGTTATTATTTTTCCGCATTATATTTTGTAATATAATTGAAATAATACAGGTTGTGCGTTGTTCAATCAATTAGAATATCCGACCTTATTGGTTGTTAAATTAAATTGATTGACACTTGGATATTGGTCTTTGGTACCATCCAAGTTATCTCTTTTTGATTAAGACTTGCAGATTGTATTTGCTTGAGTAAATCAAATTGAGAGATTTAGATAATAACTCCTTGAGATATTTCTATATATTGAGTCTAGTTGATTCTCTAGAAAGTGACTCGGAGTTGTCCATTGATAGACACATTTTTGTGTCTGAATTGTCCTCAGTGTCTTTATTGTTAGTTCTTGATTTTGTACTTATTATGGTGTTTTTATGTTTGTGTAGGTGTTTTTGGAGAAATACACTTGTGTGGAAAAAGTTGCTCAAAAAGTGCTTTTTGGACCCCCGGAGAAAAGTACTAAAGGCACCCTCATGTTGGATAAGGGCACCCCCAGGGCGCCACCTGCTATTCGCACCCCATAATTGGTTAAGGGGAAACCACCTTCTTCGTCTGAAAATGAAAAATAGGGCGGGAAATGGACTTGGCAGTTGTGGAGATTTCAGTGACAGAATTAGACATAATTTTTGTCGAGTTTCTCTCGGACCTGACTTTGAATGATGCTGTTAGACTAAAACAGGAAAGGTATTTGATTCATGCACGTAAATAATGAGAAATCATCAAACATGGGATGAAATATATTCTCGGATTTTCTGTTTTTAATTTCCGAGTTATTTTGGGAAGTTTGTTCGTGGATACAACGTGTTAGTTGCTGTCAGAGAAGAATAAGGAACGTTTTGGAATGTGTAAACGCTGATTGACAGCTTCAGAAGACGAGAAGTGAAAGAAAATATTCCGAGAATATTTTTCTTTACTACCAGAGTTATGAAGATTATTTGGAGTAATGGGGTGATATTCGAAGGCCTGTATGGGTATATATAGGATGCAGTCATCACAGAGAAGAGTTACGGAGAGTTTGGGAGAGAGACAGAGAACCACATAGTCGAAAAATCAAGTTGCAGGAAAATTATTTTCTGCTGCTGCATATCTGAAGAAAACGAAGAACAGACCATCCAAGACACATAGGCGTGGGTCTAAGAGTTACAGTAACAACAACAGTTCATCTTTATCATTTCCTGTAACTGTGTTTGCAACAATTATAAACGTTGCAAACACCCGATTTTCATCATTTTCTCTATTTCATCTTTGTAAACACCGTTTGAGCAATAATAATGATTTTTGAGAGTGTTTCCAACATGATGATGAGATAATTCTCTCACAACCAAGGCAATGAGGAATCTATTCACGCATGGATAATTGGTAATTATTTATTTTCTCTAATTTATAATTCACTCAATCACTACTTTTGCAGAGTTATTAATTGTTTGCAAGATTTTCTTCATTAGTTGAGATTCAATTATATAGGTTATGCTTTGTTTAGATAATCTATACTTAGGGATACAATTAATTTTTGAGAATTTTCCTGATTTTATTTGTGAATTAAGAAATAAGGGACTTAAAAGATAATTAGAGTTTTGGATTATTTACCATAATTTATTCATGTGTAATAGTGGAATCAGTGTCTTGGTTATTCCTAATATCTTGAAATTAAATTTTGAGTTAAGTTTTGTTTGTTTTTAAGTTTTTTAATCTACAAAAATCTATATGCTCAAATAAACCACTCCCCCACACTTAAACATTACATTGTCCTTAATGTAATTGGGTCATCCAACGTAGAAATTAAGATGGGAAATTTATAAGATGCAATATGCAAAAAGTAAACGAATAAAAATAACAGATAGAGTAGAGGGAACAAATCTGATGGGTTGACTCCCATGAAGAGAAAGGTATTTGTTCCCTATTAGACAGTAGCGCCTTCTCAAACAATGTGGGGTTGGTACCCCAATGTAAGCTGTGAATCATATATATAGAGCCTGGAGAGTTGGGGATCAACCCAATTAACCCGGTCATCTAAAGATATGCCCCTGCAATCACTATAATCATCCAAACATATATGTGAATCTATTCCCCATACAAAACAATCCTTAGTAATCAATCCATGAATTGTCGAGCTTAGTAATTCATTCACACAAAGAGGTAATAAGCACGTAAGTGCTACATTTTGTACCCATATTTGTATTATCTAGGACTCGGTATTTTGAGTAATATCACTATTTTAGTGCTTTTGTAGAAAGTACATGAGAGTTCGATTAACGAAGGGATAAATGGTTAAATGGAAGCAAATTAGCCCTTGAGACAAAAAGCATTTAATTTTTCAAGGCACCAAGGAGGAAGAGTAACATGGTTGCCGCTGAATTTTCTATGTTAGTAGCTTAGCACCACATTAATTTACTCACGTCCAGGGGATAATACAAATGGAAACGAAGAATATCTTTGTTTACCCAAGCACCTGGGTTCCACTAGTGTATTATGATAACTGGAAGTACTTTCTCCACAATATGTTTGTGCATTGTGGTTTGTTTCATCTTCACTTCTTATCGACAGAAAGGGAGTTTGGTGATGCTGTATCTTTTATTTTATGGTGGGATCGGGAGATTGTATAGAGAAATATTGAGGATGGGAACACCATTTTAAAGCTTACAAAACAGCAATATGGAAATGACTGATGCCTTATGGGCTTATCGTACTACGTTTAAAACCACTATTGGAATGTCGCCTTATCAGCTTATTTATGGCAAGGTATGTCATTTACCTGTTGAGTTAGAATATAGAGCTTATTGGGCTATTAAGCAGCTAATTTTTTCACTTAACAAGGAAGGAGTCCAGAGGAAACTCCATCTCAATGAGTTGGAAGAGATTCATATAGATGCTTACGATAGTGCTAAGGAGTATAAGAAAAAAATGAAACTTGTGCATGATAGAAATATTTTACAAAAGTGTTGATGGTGGATTTTCATTTAAGGCTGAAATTGTAAAATCCAAAATTATGCGCTAACATCTTGCAAAAGATAAAGCTATTAATAAGTGATGAATACTTCTTCACTTTACTAATTCACCTAGAATGGAGCATGTGGCAACAATCCCAGTATTCTGTGAATTAAATACACGAAATTCATCCAGGTTGGAGCATGTAGCAACAATCCCATATACCCTGTGAATTTACAGCATTATTAATTAATGCATGACCAGCCTTGTATTTCTGTACTCATTATCGGTGTGGCATGACGACTGAGTGTTATTCTCAGCAGAGCAACACGAACCTCCAAGCATTAATAATGAAGCATGTACGAAATACCCGTGCAGGATGCAACTCTCGGTGTGTTATACTAGCCCGATTGAGTATACATCTCTCGGTGTGTTATACTAGCCCGATTGAGCATATTTGAATCTGGATTGTCCATATCGGTCTCAGAAACGATCACGACCATCCAACTTCACCAGCATGATTGGATGGCTTATATTGAATCCATGACCCAGAGTAGGTAATAGTATATTCATTACCGACCCAACGCGGGACCCTCATGGTCGGCCTCCCCAAAAGGGTGGCATAGCTTTCCAAACCGTCCAAGCCAAAGCAGGACAGACGTGAAACCCTAAATTATGGTTTACGACACATTACATGTGTCTCAAATCAGTCTCAACCATCCATCTTCGCAGGCATAGATGGAGCGTGTAGATGTAGATTCAAAGGGCCCAGATCATATCAATACAAACACTGTGGGCCCTCCTACATACCTGACCGATCAGTCAGGACCAACTATGGTTGGTCATCTTAATTCGTGCGCCCCAAACTGGGTATGACACACGGCCGACAAAAAAAAATCTAATTAGGGTTTGTGTCGCGATCACGAGCGTCCATTTTATTCTACTCGGATGAAGGGTCCAGGAATAGACTAAGCAGGTCCGGTGAGTATCAACACGATCATTGTGGGCCAATCTATCTCCACACCCGATCATCCAAGGCATATCATGCCTGGTTGCCTCGATTTTCACGCCCAAACTAGCGTGGTCACACCTCCCAATTACAAACTAATCTCGACCACTCAACTTTTCCGGAAAAATTGAGTGGCTTAGATCACGTTTCTATAGGATCTTAAGGTGTGGACGTGTACACAAGCTCGCCGTCTGTATACCAGACTAATCGGCCAAGACCGACCAAGCTTTGTCGTCTTGAAACGTGCGCCCGAATTTGGCATGACGCGCGGCTTTTGCGGAAACAAATTTTTGTCGCAAACTGATCTCGACCACTCAACTTTGCCGGACAAATTGAGTGGCCCAAATCACACTTTCACGATATAATGAGGTATGGGCGCCTACATCGTCATGCCGTCTACACACATGCACGATCGGCCCTGCCAAAATTGTATCCCAAGCTTGGATTCGACCAAGCTGAAGAGTGTTGCTTGCGCACCTCTTCAAAAACCCAAATTCTACTAACGGTCACAGATGAGTGTCTCAAAGATTATCTTGTCCGTTCAACTTCACCAGCTTTGTTATATAGCCCTGGTCATGAGTTAATTGGTCAGTGAGGTGTCATGGTGATCACCACCCATCACTCTACTACACCATGTGGTCGGCCAAGGGAGTACTTTCTTGCGCAACCTCCAAACCATCACATGAAGTAGGCTGGACATGAGGCTATTTTGAGACACTCAAACATCGATGCTTTATACATGCCGAATATACTCGATGCAGTACCTACATAGAATACACACGATACTTCACAAGTATCGACTTCCTAAATAACTTAGTTATTTAATCTAGCATTACATGCTACTTTCTGTGGGTCCCACGATCCACACACTCGAGACATCAATCATGTCACATACTGGGGTATTGGTATGGTGGTTTACAGCATGCAGCGCACAACGCGACATCACAAGAACGTGTCAGGAAGTTATGGATGGTTAGTGATGATGGGAGAAGTGGGTAAGACTGATCATGTAACACTAACACATTCAACTCCACTACTCCATCACTCCACTTTCTCCACTTCCCACGAGAGACGTAGGTTAGGCTCAAAGACTTGTGTAAATAGGTTCTCCTCCCTATTTTCCAAACAGGAACAAGACAAGACAATAGAGGCAAGTGTTGATACAATCGTATTCAAATACCGGAACTGATAGCTTGCATCCTGCAAGATAGTTCATCTTTCTGATACAAGTTATACATAGCCAACACCTTCACAATCTCAATACCTTCTTCGCTTTCCTCCCTAAGATCAACCCCATCTCCTTCACTTGGTGACCGAAGGAAGTCTAGAACGACCATTTCTTTGTTTGGGCCAGAGTTGTACAGATTGATTTCTCGAATCACAAGCACTCACCGCGCAGTGCATTTTTTTAGGGTTTAGATTCATTCCTCATCCACACACCCCAAATTACCAAATCCGTCAAGAATAGTTTTCACTCACAAACAGGAAGTCATTTTCTCCAGGTCAAAAAGTTCTTCTGTATGATACCCGCTTGCATATTTTCCCTGAGAAGTTACGTTCTTGGTGGACGAGCCCTTTTATTATTCGCACTGTCTTTCCTCATGAAGATGTTGAAATCGAGACACTCGACAGTAGCAGTTCTTCGAAGGTTAACGGTCAGAGATTGAAACCCTTTTTAGAGCCCTTTCCTACAGGTGATGTTGAGGAGGTCCATGTTTACCCTTTATTTCTCTCTTCAGCCGAGTACTATCTTTCCGACTTCTCTCTTTACTGATTCCTCATGTTACTTTACTTTTTGGTGTTGCTCTTTCATTAGTAACATTGAGGACAATGTTAGATTTAAGTTTGGGGTGGGGAAGAAACTTTTTATTAGCTTTTAGTTGCAATAAATAAACTCCAGAGCCTATAAATTTATGTTTATTAAGGATGGCACTAACCAATCTAAGTGGATGGAAGCATTTTGGTTGTAGGAGTTGAGGAACCAATCTGATTAGATGGAAACATCTAAAGAGTCTATTCATAAAAGCACATAGCTCAGGTGTTAGAAAACATGGTAGTTTTGCCATATCCTCGTGATGGAAACATCGAAAGAATCCTGATCACTTCTTTTCTTTTTCTTTTTCTTTTTACCATTGCTAGAGTGAAATAGAATGACTGAGATACCTAAAATAAAATAAAATTGAGACCAGACCACTATACCAACCGGAATAAATACAATAAAGTCGACCACTGGTACCCTTGTATATGCCAGTGATAAGTGCCTTTGAATATCAATTTCTCAAGCTTTTCTTAGTTATTTCTCTTGTATTTTTGTATATTACGCTTTGTTTTGCATTTTGTAGGTTTTTTGGAGTCATTGGAGTAAAAGAAGAAGAAACACGTGAAAAAGGAGCAAAATTTTCATTGGGTGTTAACGGACTTGAAGCATTGCGAGTGTGCGAGTCTACAATGCTTCGAAACTGGATTTTTGCCAGAGACGAAATGCTACAGACAGACGTGAAGATGTAGGGGACACCTGCCAGTCCTTTACTAAATCTAAAGAGTTGTTAGCTCGAGCCCAGCACTACTACCACTTGTTCAGTTGTATCCTCAATAAACCAAACAAGTGCAGCAATCAAGTTACTCCATGACCTGCAAGCTTAGGATCGATGAGGTGCTGTCAAGGGTCCATGAGAGAGTTTCACAGTCGAGAAGACAAGGCATGGTATGTTGGGTTAGGAAAGATGTGGATTAATTCAGCCTTTTGAATCGAGAAAAGCTGTTGCACATTGAAATATTTCAGAGTATAAGGGGTGAGGAATTTGAATACAAGAACAACACAGAGCCTGGGTATGTTGGTTCACTGAATTGGGTTTTTGATAACCGAGAACATAGGGAGGAAAAAGAGGCGACTGCCATTGATCCGTGCTACAGATTTAGTGCGATTCTCAGATTATGAATGATTAGAATGAATGGGTTTTGTGTGTATTCTACAGGGAAGGAGTTAGAATTGATATTAGAAACCAACAAAGAGTGGATCTGTGAACCAACAACGAAGTGCACACAAAATTCTCGTGTAAAGGCCTGAATGAGTATCTCCTTCACAACTAAAATTCCATCTCCAAGCAGCTTACTTTCTCCAAGTTTTTCATGGGTTCTGGTGAGTCTATTCGAGAGGTTAGATCGAAACTAAGAAGGAAACGGAGCTGGTAATACGAAATTATAGTGATTTTGAGCAGAGTTGGAACCGTAAGAGAGGGAAGAAACTTAAGATGCGATTTATCATTGATCAATGGAGTATACTGAAGGCTTAACACAGGGAATTCCAAGCTGAGAGGGAACTGACATAAGGTATTGATGTTAGAAGACTTGGGAAATTGGATTCGAGTGTTGGGTTTTGCCGAGAAGTCAGGGAAAGAATGGTCGCCATACATACAGGGAAACAATTGTGTTGCTGCCATCGATTTTGTGATAAACGGCTGTGGTTTGATACTAATTATAGAAGTTTGTTGGATTAGGAAACTTGGGTCGTAATCCGATTCTAATTTAAAGGAAACTGCATGCCTTGGAGAAGCTATAAAAAGGAGTTAAACCTAAACCTACGGATCATCTCATACCGCCTCATGACTGCCGCATCTTCAATAGAGAGGAGCTCTCTGCTCCTCTCTAATCATCATCTCACCTGAACCTTTCCATTCCATCTGCATACACCACCACCATACCATTAACACCTCTTTGCATACCACCAACACATCTGCATAACCACCAACAGCATACACCCACCTGCATTTCATCCACCAGTTCGCAGTTCCATTATCAGTTTGCATATCCACCTGCATATCCAGTTCACCACCTCCATTGCATCACCACCTCATCAGAATACACCATCAGCATCAGGTCCTGTCATAGTCCACCTCGCCTTACGACGTTACCACCAGTTCGCCTCCATCAACCACTTTCATCTGTTCGCAGCAGGACCTGGAACTGACGAGAACATCCATCTCCACATCACCAAGGTAGTAGGGAGCATAGACAATACATCTCCAAGGCAGCAGCAGCTTGCATACGCCACCACCAATCCATTATCAACATGCCACACCTTCTCCAGCACCATCAGTCCACATTCATCTCCACTTGCAGCTGTTTCGGTTTTGTATTCCTATTTTATTTGCTTCATTGTGTGCCATGAACTCCAGTAGCTAAGCATCTTGATTAGGGACGATTTCGACGTCCGAACATGAATTCGAAGTGATATTTAAAGTGCCAGTTTTCTCGCAATTATTTCGTTATTGCTTATTCTCTACCATGCCATAAGTGTTTATGAATTATTTATGAATCGTTTAAGTTGCAAATTAAATTGGTTTATGGATGATTCGATTGCTAATTTGAGAACTCTTCGAACCGTAATTGTCTAGATGTTCCGAGTACAAGTAGTAATATGTGGTTATTGACGATGGGATTTTGTTAAATATCCATGTGTATTGAATGACACTAGTAGATGAATCGAGCTTATGTGTTTGTCACTAGGAATAGCCTATCTCACGGAGCTTAATGCACTTGTTTGAGTCACACCTAGTAAGCGTACCTCTAGGAAACTTGGCAAGTATAATCCGGTAGTCGAGCGCTTCCGTGTCCGGTGAATTAGGAGATATTGCGGAGTATTTGAGCGTACTAAATATTCTAGGGTTATTAGGAATGGGTACTTTGCAGAAACTAGCTATATCAATAAGATTCATGTTTTGTGACTTAGAAGAAGTCCTTGATCATTCTCATTCTCATATTTGCATTTCTTATTCAGAAATTGAATCGACAACTTAGACTCAACTCTCCCTTAGGAACGAACCTGCTTATCCGTATACTACTAGTTAGTTTAAAGAGAAGTAGAGAAATATTATTTTTGCGAGTTCGACACCTCGTCAAAATTGGCGCCGTTGCCGGGGAGCAGTCAGTATTTTGAGTTGTTATTTGATTTTCTGTTTTTGTATATTGTTTTTTTATTTTTTATCTTTTACTAATTTATCTTTTTAAGAATCTTATTTCAGGTGCAATCAATAATTCTTTTTGCGTGTGCACAATTGGAACAAGTGGTAAGTCTCTAAACTAGTTATGTGCAAGATGAATCCTTTTGAGAGTAATACATATGGTTCACAAGATCAAGCATACTATGGTAATAGTTCTGATTTTCAATCTCACTCTTACAATAACTTCCAACCATATGTCGGATATAATCAAAACCAATCTTTTGGCTATGATGACTATTCGACAAGACCTTGTGATTATTCTCATACATCGCAACAACCTTTTGGTGGTTATGTAAGTGGAAAATCACAAGGATGGGGGGATAGTTATACTTCTCATACGTGGCAATCTAGTTTCTTGCAGATGCCTAATGATTCATGGATTTGAGACCTGCATGGAACTAGATTAACTCAACTCCCAACATGCCGAGTTTCATACCAAGTGAAACATATGATAGTGTATATAGACCCGCTCCGAATCGTATTTATGATTCTTCACCCATTCAAAGGGAAGAGGCGTGGTCTAGAGAACCTATTGTGAATAGTAGTGGAAAACGAGTTAACTTAAAGAAACTCTTTAGACAATATGAGCAGTTGGAAAAAGAGGGAGCAGCGGAAGAGACTCTTCGAGCAATTACTAGGGCCATACATGATGAGGTTAACCGCCGTGTTGATAATGGAGAAGAGCCCCAAGAAGAATATTCTGAGGATGATGAACCCTTGGAAAATATTGATAATGATAGTGCTACTAGTTCAACTCATGATTTTAATGATCATTCTCCTATTCAAAAGGAAGAAGTTGAGTCTAGAAACATTACCATTATTGATGGTAAGACTTATGTTGTGTATGAGAGCGATGATGATTATGACTTCTTTGTACACCGTACCCCAAATTCAGAGATCGTCGATACTTTGAATGAGAAGTCAACTTGTGAAGAACGTAAGGATTACGATAATTTTCTTATGGAAGATCCTGATTTCTTTTCCGATGAGGAGGAATTGGTTATAGAAGAAACCAATGAATGTCTTGCCAAGAGTTCGAGTGAGAATGATGATACTTGTGATGTGAGAATGGAAGTGTCCAGCAGTACCAAGGATCCTGAAATACAAGAGGTTTTGCAAGGTTTGTCTAACCCTTTATGTGAATCTCTATCTAATGATGATCCTCCCAAAATAGTAGTAGTTTCTCAAAGAGTTGTTAATCCATCTTTTAGGAAAATACCTCATTCGGGGCTGGAATTATGTGCTTCAAAAGTTTTATCTGAATTTCTTGCATCTAAGTATCCACAATATGTGTTTGAGTCTAACACCATGCAGGTTTGCCTAGAGGAGCGAATCTAAGTGCCTTTCACTTATGTTTTGTATACACTTCCGAGTGTAGAAAAGACTAAGTGTGGGGGTGACTCTCGTGGGGTGATAGTTTTATTTTTACCACTATTTTCTAACATTCGTGTGAAGCTTTTGCAATATATGCAGATTGTTTTGTGGGTGTATCCACAAATTTTCAGATTGTTGATATATGGGGAGTCTATTTTGGATATTTCTCGTATGCGTCAATCAGGTGAACAATTCCAATTCTTACTTCCTTGTCTTTTTCAAGTATTCCTCTTATTATTTTTACAATGGTTTGAAACATTGAGGACAATGTTTGATTTAAGTGTGGGGGTAGGGTATAATATGAACAAAAAAATTGACGTATACAAAACTCTAACTTTTAGAGATTTTTGAACAATTTAGAATAAATACTAGCCTTTCTAAGTAGATGGAATTTTTTCTTGACGGTGAGGTATATATATTGACTGAGTCAGGGTTAAATTCCAACTAAATAACTAGTTTAGTGTTTATCCTCTATTGTTCAGAAATAGCTATGAGTTGGAGTATCATTTGTATATAATTTGTAGAGTTTGATGCCAATAAATAAAAAAATTGCTTTATAAACTTCAAAATCTAGAAACTTGTGCCTTTAGGATGACACTACCAATATAAGTGGATGGAACCATCTTGGTTACAGGAGTTGAGGAACCCATTAATTGAAAGTACGAACATAGCTCATGAATTACAAATTTTATGATAGTTGTTACCATATCTCGGAATATCACCATATCACGTTCTACTTTTATTGTTCCATATTTATCTATTGTTATCTAAGTGATTTGGTGGGTCACTAAACATCGACTTGTTATTACTGATAGGATGAAATAGAGTGATTGAGTTACTAAAAAAAAGAAAAAAAGACCGACCAATTAGACCAATCGGAGTATATATACATAAAAAAAATGACACTTGGATAGCAGTATGTGTGAAACGTTGTCCCTGTCTCCGTCGCCTAAACAAGCGTGGAATGCAGGATCCAAGGCAACTATCATGTACTTGTTGACAAAGAATCATGCGCTTGGATCCAAAATATCCAATCATGTTGTCAAATAAAAAAAAAGAAAAAAGAAAAAGAAAAGAAAAATTATTATTGTGTTGAATAAAGTCGACTCATGGTTCCCTTGTATATGCCAGTTGAGTTGATGTAGAATTAAGTTTGTTGATCGCTGGTTCCCTTGTATATGCTAGTGTGTTGACACTAGAATTCAGACCAGTAGCTCAATCCAATAGGATGCATAGGTTCATCTTGGCAGTGACCTTCAGACAGATATGGGAAACACCGATCACTTGTTAATATTCACCAACATCTACCTCTTTATCCATCTTCTTAATCTTTTCATGTGTGATTGTGGTTAGTCAGATTCTGAGAATTGTGGTTTGTTCGACTTTCTGATTAGATCTTTATTTACTTATATTTGAATTGGATTGGAATTAAGGTACCTCCTCTTGTAATCATTCTGGATTCGTTCATAGATTCTTCGCAGGTAGTTGGAATTTGGAGTTGAAAACATAGGTTTTGTAGGTAGACCTCTTGTAAACCTTCACGAGACTATAACTTTTCCACTAGGGACACCTAGGGGTTTAAAGGCTTGTTATTTATGCTAAAAGTAACCGTAATCTTGACGAGAATGAGTTGATGTATTTTAGTTTTGTTTTGTTTGCTCGAGGACTATCAAAGATGAAGTGTGGGGGAATTTGATAAGTGCCTTAAATACATCTTTTGAATATCAATTTCTCAAACTTTTCTTAGTTATTTCTCTTGTATTTTTGTATATTACGCTTTGTTTTGCATTTTGTAGGTTTTTGGAGTCATTGGAGTAAAACAAGAAGAAACAGGTGAAAAGGGAGCAAAATTGTCATTGGGCATTAACGGACTTGAAGCATTGCGAGTGTGCGAGTCTCCAATG
Source organism: Papaver bracteatum (assembly GCA_023529315.1). NCBI lineage: Eukaryota > Viridiplantae > Streptophyta > Magnoliopsida > Ranunculales > Papaveraceae > Papaver > Papaver bracteatum. The sequence continues at coordinate 62,132 of JAJJWX010003231.1, read as the reverse complement.
CGTCGAAACTGGATTTTTTCCAGAGACGAAATGCTACAGACAGGCGTGAAGATGTAGGGGCCACCTGCCAGTCCTTTACTAAATCTAAAGAGTTGTTAGCTCGATCCCAGCACTACTACCACTTGTTCAGTTGTATCCTCAGTAAACCAAACAAGTGCAGCAATCAAGTTACTCCATGACCAGAAAGCTCAGGATTGATGAGGTGTTGTCAAGGGTCCATGAGAGAGTTTTACAGTCGAGAAGACAAGGCATGGTATGTTGGGTTAGGAAAGATGTGGATTAATTCAGCCTTTTGAATCGAGAAAAGCTGTTGTAGATTAAAATATTTCAGAGTATAAGGGGTGAGGAATTTGAATACAAGAACAACATAGAGCCTGGGTATGTTGGTTCACTGAATTGGGTTTTTGATAACCGAGAACACAGGGAGGAAAAAGAGGCGACTGCCATTGATCCGTGCTACAAATTTAGTGTGATTCTCAGATTATGAATGATTAGAATGAATGGGTTTTGTGTGTATTATATATGGAAGGAGTTAGAATTGATCTTAGAAACCAACAAAGAGTGGATCTGTGAACCAACGACGAAGTTCACACAAAATGCTCGTGTAAAGGCCTGAATGAGTATCTCCTTCACAACTGAAATTCCATCTGCAAGCATCTTACTTTCTCCAAGTTTTCCATGGGTTCTGGTGAGTCTATTCGAGAGGTTAGATCGAAACTAAGAAGGAAACGGAGATGGTAATACGAAGTTATAGTGATTTTGAGCAGAGTTGGAACCGGAAGACAGGGAAGAAACTTAAGCTGCGATTTATCATTGATCAATGGAGTATACTGAAGGCTTAACACAGGGAATTCCAAGCTGAGAAGGAACTGACGTAAGGTACTGATGTTAGAAGACTTGGGCAATCGGATTCGAGTGTTGGGTTTTTTTGAGAAGTCAGGGAAAGAATGGTCGACGTACATACAGGGAAACAATTGTGTTGCTGACATCGATATTGTGATAAATAGCTGTGGTTTGATACTGATTATAGAAGTTTGTTGGATTAGGAAACTTGGGTCGTAATCCGATTCGAATTTACAGGAAACTGCAGGCCTTGGAGAAGCTATAAAAAGGAGTTAAACCTAAACCTACGGATCATCTCATACTGCCTCACGACTGCCGCATCTTCAACAGAGAGGAGCTCTTTGATCCTCTCCAATCATCATCTCACCTGCACCTTTCCATTCCATCTGCATACACCACCACCATACCATTAACACCTCTTTGCATACCACCAGCACATCTGCATAACCACCAACAGCATACACCCACATGCATTTCATCTACCAGTTCGCAGTTCCATTATCAGTTTGCATATCCACCTGCATATCCAGTTCACCACCTCTATTGCATCACCACCTCATCAGCATACACCATCAGCACCAGGTCCTGTCACAGTCCACCTCGCCTTACGATGTTACCACCAGTTCTCCTCCATCAACCACTTTCATTTGTTCGCAGCAGGACCTAGAACTGACGATCACATCTATCTCCATAGCACCAAGGTAGCAGGGAGCATATACAATACATCTCCAAGGCAGCAGCAGCTTGCATACTCCACCACCACTCAATTATCAACAGGCCACACCTTCTCCAGCACCATCAGTCCACATTCATCTCCACTTGCAGCTGTTTCGGTTTTGTATTCCTATTTTATTTGCTTCATTGTGTGCCATGAACTCCAGTAGATAAGCATCTTGATTAGGGACGATTTCGACGTCCGAACATGAATTCGAAGTGATATTTAAAGTGCCGCTTTTTCTGCAATTATTTCGTTATTGCTTATTCTTTACCGTGCCATAAGTGTTTATGAGTTATTTATGAATCATTTAAGTTGCAAATTAAATTGGTTTATGGATGATTTGATTGCTAATTCGAGAACTCTTCGACCCGTAATTGTCTAGATATTCCGAGTACAAGTAGTAATATGTGGTTATTGACGATGGAATTTTGTTAAATATCCATGTGTATTGAATGACACTAGTAGATGAATTGAGCTTATGTGTTTGTCACTAGGAATAGCCTATCTCACGGAGCTTAATGCACTTGTTTGAGTCACACCTAGTTAGCGTACCTCTAGGAAACTTGGCAAGTAGAATCCGGTAGTTGAGCGCTTCCGTGTCCGGTGAATTAGGAGATATTGCGGAGTATTTGAGCGTACTAAATATTCTAGGGTTATTAGTAATGGGTACTTTGCAGAAACTAGCTATATCAATAAGATTCATGTTTTGTGACTTAGAAGAAGTACTTGATCATTCTCATTCTCATATTTGCATTTCTTATTCAGAAATTGAATCGACAACTTAGACTCAACTCTCCCTTAGGAACGAACCTGCTTATCCATATATTACTAGTTAGTTTAAAGAGAAGTAGAGAAATATTATTTTTGCGAGTTCGACACCTCGTCAACCAGCTGAGTTGACCTAGAGTTAGGATTATCGACCACTGGTCCCCTTGTATATTCCAGTGTGTTGATATTAGTCCAGACCAGTATCTCAGTCCATTAGGATAGGTTCACCTTAGTCAACATCATCCACGTTTTTCTCTACATCCATCTTCTTAATCTATCCATGTGATTGGTTGACTCCGGTTTATGATGTCCAGAAACTATCTGAGTAGAGCTCTGTCACTTTATATGAATTTTAGTATGCTTTGATGGTGATTATGATGCGATTAGGGTTATGAAACGAATTAAAGATGAACAAAGAGACGACTTTAACGTGGTTCGGCAAGTGTTGCCTACATCCACGGAGGAACAGAGAAATTCTTTATTGATTGAGTGATACAAGAGTTTTCTCCGGGTTAGCTAACCTAAAATTCCATCCCCCATTAGGGTTTAGGATACATGTATTTATAGTGTTTATGTAACCCTAATTATGGTGTAAACTTAATGTGCAAGAAACTTGGGCAACAAGTCTTCTAGAAACTTCTGGAATAAACTGTATTGGGCTTCCATAATAAGCCATGTGGGTTTCCTCAATAAACCCACGTGTTGGTTTCCACAATAAACCAATTGGGCTTCCTCAATAAGCCATGTGGGTTTCCTCAATAAACCCACGAATTACCGATATTAAATAGCTTGTGCGGCACGCATGTATACTATTTTATACACGATACAAACATCTCCCCCTCTTAAGCTCCAACTTGTTGGGGGTTAAGAAATTCCTTTATCCTTTCGCGTCGACCGTTGATGATGTAACTCGCCCCCAAGCGTGAGTAGAGACATTACAAAGATGCCCCCAACTGTAATTACCTGCAAAAAAAATAAAAAATAAAAATGCTCACGTGCTAGGCGAGACTTTTTTCCACGTGGTGGACTTGTGATGCTCGAGATCTAGTCGAGCCTTGAGTGAAATGTAATGTGCTTACGGCTGGGGCAAGGATTTTTGCTCGCAATGTAACAAGGCTAGCGCTTGCTGCTCGGGGAGACTGACTGTTGCTTATGTTGAGTACGAGTCTTTGGACCAATATCGGGCATTGGGCGCGTGATTGAGACGAGACGTTGTGCTTTCCAAGGTGCAAGTCTTTCATACTCGCGTGCGAGACGAGATTTTATGCTTGCGATAAGAGCAATACTTATGTGCTCACGTGCAAGGTGAGGCTTCATGTGCTTGCAAAGTGATGCAAGTCTAAATATTGAAGGGTCAAAGCAATCCTCATCTTGAGCTTGATCATGTCGCTATCCACGAACCTCGAACTCGATCATGTCGCTATTCACGAACCTCGAACTCGATCATGTTGCTGTCCCAAGTGCATATAAAAGTTTCTTGAACACTGGATTTTTTGCTTCCATGTTGTAGGTAATTGAAAGATGATTCCAACGAGCCAAAAATCACTCAATTCGGACTTAAAACGAAGAAGATATCAAGGAAACAAAATAGAAGATCAAGCCCAAGCCCAAGCTGTGGATCAAAACATCCGAAGGAATATTCAAGCGGGACTGAAATATCCTGGATCATTGGCTTGGATTACGGCTCTGCTTAGTGGCTCATATTTTCAAGGCGGCTCGAACAGCTCGGCTTGGGAAAGCTTAACTCAAGGGAACGACTTAGCTCGAAGCGGCTCAGGTGCTTAGATCATGACGAAGCGGCTCGAACAGCTTGGCTTGTCTTGCAGCGGCTTGGCTCGGCTAGATCTAATGGATGGTATCTTCTAGATCTGACGGACAGGATTTTGTGAATGAAGAGTCGTACATGAGGCTGGATCTCTGTAGCTGTACAAGATATGATCTTTTGTAACGGTTTTTGCAACATTAATATTTATGACTGATGTTTAACACTTGCTGATTCTGTTTGCAACAGCTTCTGTAACTGTTGGGCAACAGTTTTTCATGTTTGTAACAGTTTCGCTGCAAACCCTAAGTTTTTTTTTTATTCTCTTCTTCGCTGATTTTTGCATGAAAATCCGTGCACGTTTTCTTCGGGACTTCTCTCAACAGTAAAACACGATCGTTTTACTCGAATCCCCTTAGTCGGCGCCAATGTTTGTACCTAAAATAAATTATAGGCACTAAACACGATGATTTGATGGTGATTATGATGCGATTAGGGTTATGAAACGAATTAAATATGAACAAAGAGACGAATTTAACGTGGTTCGGCGAGTGTTGCCTACATCCACGGAGGAACAGAGAAATTCTTTATTGATTGAGTGATACAAGAGTTTTCTTCGGGTTAGCTAACCTAAAATTCCATCCCCCATTAGGGTTTAGGATACATGTATTTATAGTGTTTATGTAACCCTAATTATGGTGTAAACTTAATGTGCAAGCAACTTGGGCAACAGGTCTTCTAGAAACTTCTAGAATAAACCGTATTGGGCTTCCATAATAAGCCATGTGGGTTTCCTCAATAAACCCACGTGTTGGTTTCCACAATAAACCAATTGGGCTTCCTCAATAAGCCATGTGGGTTTCCTCAATAAACCCACGGATTACCGATATTAAATAGCTTGTGCGACACGCACCTATACTATTTTATACACGATACAAACATACACCAATTAGAATTTCGCATCAGGGTACTTCCTCCTATAATCAATAAGTATGCCAACCAAGGAGATTCTTTAGTGCCTTCCAAGGTTCTGCGTAGATAGCTAGGGTCTGGAGTAAAGTTTTTGTGGGTACACCTCTGGTAAACCCTCCGGAGATAACACTCCGTCACTAGGGACACCTAGCGGTTTAACGGCTTGCTGCACGTGCTAAGTGTAGTCATTTTATTTTCTAGATTAGTTTTTCTCGAGGACTAGCAAATAATAAGTTTGGGGTATTTGATAGACACATTTTTGTGTCTGAATTTTCCTCAGTGTCTCTATTGTTAGTGCTTGATTTTGTACTTATTATGGTGTTTTTATGTTTGTGTAGGTGTTTTTGGAGAAATACAATAGTGTGGAAAAAGTTGCTCAAAAAGTGTTTTTTGGACCCCTAGTGAAAAGTACTAAAGGCACCATCATGTTGGATAAGGGCACCCCCAGGGCGCCACCTGCTATTCACACCCCATCATTGGTTAAGGGGCAACCACCCTCTTTGTTTAAAAATGAAAAAAAGGGCGGGAAATGGACTTGGCAGCTGCGGAGATTTCAGTGACAGAATTAGACGTAATTTTTGCCGAGTTTCTCTCGGACCTGACTTTGAATGATGTTGTTAGACTAAAACAGGAAAGGTATTTGATTCATGCACGTAAATAATGGAAGAAATCATCAAACATGGGATGAAATATATTCTCGAATTTTCTATTTTTAATTTCCGAGTTATTTTGGGAAGTTTGTTCGTGGGTACAACGTGTTGGTTGCTGTCAGAGAAGAATAAGGAACGTTTTGGAATGTGTAAATGCTGATTGACAGCTTCGGAAGACGAGAAAGGAAAGAAAATATTCTGAGTATATTTTTCTTTACTGCCGGAGTTATGAAGATTATTTGGAGTAATGGGGTGATATTCGAATGCCTGTGTGGATATATATAGGCCGCAATCATCACAGAAAAGGGTTACAGAGAGTTTGGAAGAGATAGAGAACATCAGAGTCGAAAAATCAAGTTGCAGGAAAATTCTTTTCTGCTACTGCATATCTGAAGAACAAGAAGAACAGACCATCCAAGACAGTCATTTTTCAACAGTGGGAACGACACAGAGGCGTGGGTCTCAGAGTTACAGTAACAACAACAGTTCATCTTTATCGTTTCCTGTAACTATGTTTGCAACAATTATAAACGTTGCAAACACCCAATTTTCATCAATTTCTCCATTTCATCTTTGTAAACACCCTTTGAGAAATAATAATGATTTTTGTGCATGTTTCCAACATGATGATGAGCTAATTATCTCACAACCAAGGCAATGAGGAAGCTATTCACGCATGGATAATTGGTAATTATTTATTTTCTCTAATCTATAATTCACTCAATCAGTGCTTTTGCAGAGTTATTAATTGTTTGCAAAATTTTCTTCATTAGTTGTGATTCAATTAGATAGGTTATGCTTTGTTTAGATAATCTATGCTTAGGGGATACAATTAATTTTTGAGAATTTGCTTGATTTTATTTGTGAATTAAGAAATAAGGGACTTAAAAGATAATTAGAGTTTTGGATTATTTACCATAATTTATTCATGTGTAATAGTGGAATCAGTGTCTTGGTTATTCCTAATATCTTGAAATTAAATTTTGAGTTATGTTTTATAAGTCTAAAATCTATTGCTTTCACAAGTCTCAACGAACCTATTTACTACAATACTATTGAGATCGCATCAATTTTTGGCGCCGTTGCCGGGGAGTGGTTGCATAATAATCTCTGATTGATATCTTGTACATATCTTATTTTTATTTTATTTTTGTACAAATTTTTTTTTTCTTTTTCTTTCAGTTCCTTTTTACGCAGTTTGTTTAATTTTATTTTAGGTACCTTTGTCTGAAGTGTTGCGGGCGAAAAAAAAAAGTATGCATTCGCAATGCTTTTTCAAGAGCCATTTGGAAGATCTATTAGAGGTTTTTTTAGATCATTTTGGGTATGATTTTGATGATGATAGTGTTATTTGTGAAGTCATTGCATTATTATACTCCACACCACTACTAGACACTAATAAATGGAATCCCAAACTAGAACCTCTTGTTATGCCCGAGTCTCGACTAGTACCATCAGTCGAGAAAGCTCCGACCATGACCTTTGAGCCATTAAGTTCTGAATTTTTTCGTCTTGATGATATTAATAATGAAACTGTTTTAGATGATAATGGGTCTATGAGTCGTGATATTATTGCACCATTGAGCTCTTGTTTCGTGCATGAATTTGAACCAATATCAGTCACATAAGTTATTTCTACTGATTTAGAGCCTGATTTAAAACGTGCACCTCAACAAGAAGTTATTAAACAATTTTTACCTCTTTGTGTGAATGAATTACTGATCTCGACAATGCATCGATTGATTACTAAGGATTGTTTTGTATGGTGAATAGATTCACATATATGTTTGGATGATTATAGTGATTGCAGGGGAATATCTTCAGCTGACCGGGTTAGTTGGGTTGTTCCCAACTCTTCAGGCTCTATATATATGATTCACAGCTTACATTGGGGTACCAACCCCACATTGTTTGAAAACGTGCTACTGGCAAATAGGGAACAAATACCTTTCGCTTCATGGGAGTCAACCCATCAGATTTGTTCCCTCTACTCTATCTGTTATTTGTATTCGTTTACTTTTTACATATTGTATCTTATAAATTTTCCATCTTAATTTCTACGTTGGATGACTCAATTACATTGAGGACAATGTAATGTTAAGTGTGGGGGAGTGGTTTATTTGAGCATATAGATTTTTGTAGCTTAAAACAAATAAAATAATAATAATTGCATTTGCATTTGCATTCCATGACCAGCTGTGGAGCGGGTCTCTATAAAAAAAAAATGGAACAACATGACCAGCTGTTGAGCGGGTCTTTCTGATTATCTGTCTCGCTGTTTAGCAGACATCTCTCGATCTTGCTGTTTAGCGGATCCGTCTCGTTGTTTAGCATACATCTCTCGATCTTGCTGTTTATCCATCTAGTTGTTTAGCAAACATCTTTATTTCACTGTTTAGTGGTTTCGTCTAGCTGTTTAGCAGACTTCTCTACACCACTGTTTAGTGGTTCCGTCTTGCTGTGTAGCGGACATCACTCTTTATCCAGTTGTTTAGCAGATATATTCTTTGTTTTGCTCGAGGACTAGCAAAATATAAGTGTAGGGGTGTTGATAAGCACATAAGTGCTACATTTTGTACCCATATTTATATCATCTAGGACTCGGTATTTTGAATAATATCACTATTTTAGTGCTTTTGTAGAAAGTACACGAGAATTATATTAACGAAAGGATAAATGGTTAAATGGAAGCAAATTAACCCTTGAGACAAAAATCATTTAATTTTCCAAGGCACCAAAGAGGAAGAGTAACATGGTTGCCACTGGATTTTCTATGTTAGCAGCTTAGCACCACATTAATTTACATTAATAGCCTTTGGTTACACTAGTGGATTATGATAACTGGAACTTACTCACCATGGTGGGATCGAGAGATTGTACAGAGAAATATTGAGGATGGGAACACCATTTTAAAAAACTACCATCTCTTCTTAGCTTACAAAACAGCAACATGGAGATGACTCACGGACAGGGGCTAATACAAATGGAAACGAAGAATATCTTTGTTTACTCAAGCACCTGGGTTACACTAGTGGATTATGATAACTGGAACTACTTACTCCACAATATGTTTGTGCACTGTGGTTTGTTTCATCTTCACTTCTTATCGACTGAAAGGGAGTTTGGTGGTGCTATATCTTTTATTTCATGGTGGGATCGAGAGATTGTACAGAGAAATATTGAGGATGGGAACACCATTTTAAAGCTTACAAAACAGCAACATGGAGATGACTGATGCCAAAAAGAAGGTGAGTTAGCCGACAAAACGGAAACGGGACTGTGGTTCATACACATTGCAGGAATGAAGATGCAAGTCAGGCTTCTAATTAATTACGGTATTCAAGAGAGTCTGCTGGATGTAGAAAGAGCCTGGGTAAAGATGGCTCTTACTGTGAACTATGAGGTTTCAGTTTGGTCTGAATTTGAGTGTTAACTGGTTTCTCGAGTTATGCAATAGATGAAGGATGAATGATGGTGTTGGCTCGGACCTGAGTGCAAATGAGTTTTGAGATGCAGTGAATTCAAGCTACAAGAAATGCTGACAACGAAGCCGACGAGTGACCATTTTTTTTTTTTTGTTAAATCCAATTTGTATTATAAAAAAGCAAAAATACAAAGATCTCTAAATCAGAGATAAGAATTCAAAGTTTGTACGCAAAAACAAACAAATAGAACTAAACAACTTACATACTATTTGAATCGAAAATAAGAGATATAAGGTGCTTCTATTGAATTTAAAAAAACAGGTCTTCCATCATAACTTAAGCCCTCCTCCTCCTGAAGATTACAACCTCGCTTAGCCATGTTGTCAGCCGCAAAATTGATTTCGCGGTAAATGTGCTCGAAGCGTATATTCCTGTACTTGGAACGAATGCTCCTCCATCTTTGCCTCGCAAACCAAGGTAAAGAATCGTGAACAAAAACATGAACGGCAGCCAAAGAATCTGACATCACACAGACATTTAGAATCTCCCATTTAACTGCCCATTCCAGACCAACCATTATCCCATAAACCCATAAACCTCTGCCAGAAAGTTTGTTGTGCAACCTAACCCAATACTTAGAGCTCCTATAACATTAGCCTCACTGTCTCGAGCCACCACCCCAGCACCTGATCTTCCCGGATTGCCACGAGACGCTCCATCGCAGCAAAGAAGGAGTTCGTTTTCAGCCGGGAGATTCCAGTGACATTCAATTGGCACAAAACCCTTAACTCTTCTATTAGCTACTTTAAAGAATGAAAGCACCCTTAAATCTCTAACTGAATTGTGCATGTATCCCTTAAGTCTTCTTGAGTAATCATGCACCTGGTTAAAGACCTTTTTTTGGAAAAAAACCCAGCTCACCTTTTTGCTGTCATAGATGAAATTGTTTCTCGCCATCCAGATTTCTGAACGTATTACCAACAAAGCAATTAGCCATAAGTCCTTCACCATACGGCTTGAGCCCTTGGCAGCATCGTAAGAAGAATTCAGGGATTGCTGTGGCCGGAGATCAAAGATGCTTTCAATCCAGGACCAAGCTTTACGAGCAAAAGAACAGTGCCACATTAAGTGATCCAAGGTTTCTTCAGCAACATTACACATGCAACATTTATTAGCAATTTGAATTTTGAACCTCGATTTCACTTTGTCAAGAGTTGCACAGCAGCGTCTCATGATTTTCCAGTTTCGCGCAGCTAGAGAAGGGTGGATTCCAGGCCTCCAAATCAGCTGAGTTCCCTCGAACCTTGGGTATTTATTTCTAGTCAGCTCTTTCGCCGACCTGACTGTGAAGTTGCCATCCAATGTTGGCTTCCAAACTTGGACATCAGTCCCTCCCAATTGAATAGGAAGATCCGCTTCTTCATAACCTGCAGCCAATAAAATGTCTCTGCATTCCGTATTTAACTGCCATACACCATTGACAATACAGTCACTCACTCTGAAATTTCTATCAAGAGTGTAGTCTTACAGGGTGTCTGCCACTGACTCCTCTCACATCCATACATCATAGAACAAAGAGGTTAGTCTACCATCCCCAACCAGAACCTTGATGTTCTCCTCCACCGTATTATACACCCATTTAATCCCTAGAAGAATAGAGGATTTAATATACCCCACCAACTGACCATTTCTTTTAAAGAACTTAGCCCGAAGATATCTAGCCCAAACCTTAGTTGAAGTCCTAATTTTCCACCACAATTTCATGAGCAGAGCTTGATTGGTGATCTTCATTTGAGAAAGCCCCATACCACCTTCCTCGTATGGAGCACAAATTTTATCATAAGCCACTGTGAAAGACCTACTAACTCCAGAATCTCCTGACCAAAGGAAGTTACGAATCGCAACCTCGCACTGGTGAGTAAATTTACGCGGCCACTTGTACACTGCCATGTTATGAATTGAAAAACTAGTAATCACCGACTTAACCAAGACGACTCGGTCTTGAAAAGATAACAACTTACCTTTCCAACCCGCAAGCTGATTTTTGATTTGCTCTACCAGATTACTAATATGACTATACCTCACAGTCCCTTTCATAACTTTGACTCCCAAATAACGATCCGGAAAAGTTGCCACATTCATACCCAGAAAATTTGAGATTGCTCGTCGCCTGCTCAACGAACCCCCTCCATAATAAAGTTTACTCTTTTGACGACTAACCGTTTGACCCGAAGCCCTTTGGTATAAGTCCAATAAATTCACCAAGTTTCGAAAACTCTTCATATTTCCTTTGCAAAAAATCATGATGTCGTCCGCGAAGAATAAATGAGAAGGAGCCACACCCTTTCTAGACACCATATGAGCCGACGAGTGACCAAGTTGTGCATGTTCTGTAATACAGGGAGTAATAGGAAGTGCAACTGTGAAGAAATAAGATGAGTGTCAAATGCGAAGTCAGTGGGCTAATGGTGGTTATCGAATGGAGCAGCAAAGCTAGGTGATGCATGTTGTGATGGTAATGGCAGAAGAAACGAATACAGGACTGAAAAGCTTTGGTTTAACTATTGTACAACCAGTGGATGGCCGGGACTGAGAAGTTCACAAGACAGAAAAGCGGGTATGGCAAAGTTAGAATTCATCCATGTCTATGGTGCAGTCTACGAACACGACAACTGTTTGGTAATTGTTTGATACGGTCTGGAGTTGAATCGAAATGGAAGTGCAGGCAATAGTGGTTGTTAGCAACATAAAATGGAATGGGGAATCTTGGATGGTGTTTACATTGAACGAATGGTAAGAAGATGGAGAGTAGAAGTTTGCTGTTACCTGGATTTGGAAGTCGTCGTCATGGCAGCAGCTCCTTGCGAGTCAGGGTAGCAACGGTGGAATTGAATTGGGGGTTTGCTGTCAGTGAACTTGGGTACGAGTTGAACAGAAAAAGAGCTCGAGAAGGAGAAGAAAGGAAGGAATGCAGACGAGTTTAAGCTTCGAATCTGTTTGTCTATGCTACGAAGTACTGGTGCTTCCTTGGTGATCTTACGACAACGAGATAATGGAGAGTTGTGGGGTTCAGGCTGAGTTGTTGCTACCGGTGAACAGGAAAGTGCCGAGAGTTGGACAGACGTAAAATAGAAAGTGGAGCTGGGAATATAATTGCTTTTTGGGCTGGGCTTTTGGGGAGCGCTAGCATCGGTTGTAAGAGGAGAAATGGGATTGTTATAAAGAAGGGCGACAGAGAACGAGAATGAGAGGAAGGGAGGTGCGGCTACGGCCATAAACAGAGAAAGAGTAGGGTATGGAGTTTTGATTTCATTGATCTCTTTTGATTAGCTAGAGTTTTATTGAGACATTTTTATGGTTTTTGAGAAAGCTATGTCTAGCTAATCATGTTAGGGTTTAGGTAGAAACCAATTTGATTGTGTGAACTCTACGTTTATATGCTTAATAATGATTTGAATGACTAGTAATTTATCTTCATAAAAGCTTGTATCTAATTGTTTATGTGATTTTCTTTATTATTTATGCTTTTGAATTGATATTTCGTGCTTCGGTTAATCCCTAGACGTGGTATGCAAGGATAGATATGTAATGCTTTAGGATCACTACATAAGAAGCGAAGGAAGTTACAGCGGAGAAACTATATTTTAGAATTTAATATAACATCTTCAGGGACATGAGATTTATTTCGAAATTTATCTTGAGTAATAAATAAAGATTAATAGAGTTTTATATGATTGAATCAGCGAAAATCGAAAACCCTAACAACCCTTTCTCATTTTGGTTACGTCTTTGTTATTTATTATTTCATTTTGCCCGAAATCTGAAAAATCGTTAAACATCATCTTATTTGGTTCTCTTGGTATTAGCTAGTAGTAGTATTTGCACACTCCTCGTGGGAACGACATGTACTTGCCATTGTCTACTAGTTAGACGATGTGCACTTGCAGTATTTATTGTGGGTTTTCCAAACCTATCATCCATACAGATTGCTAATCGAAATATTGGGTGTGGTTGTTAGACCCCCGCTTTTTCAATTGGTATCAGAGCAGGAAAACTCGTTCAAGACAGCACAAGTCTGTGTTTGTAGCGATCTGACTCTATGGACAAGAGTAGTATCTCTGATAAATGCATCACCAGAAACAAAAGTTCTTTCTCGTGTTCAAACTAGACGAACCTCGTGTTCAAACTAGATAAACAGATTATGACATGTGTTATTCTGATTACATTTCAAAAGAGTCTATTTCTCAAAATAAATGGGAAACAGCTGAAGAGAGTGAGTTGATTCTAAATCTTGTTAGAATCCAAGCTGATAGACTCAATCAGATGAAACAACACGTCAGTATTCTTCTTGGTATGATAAGAGACTGCAAATCCAAAGAAAATATTGAAGATCATCCTTTATGTATGACTCTTGATGCAAGCCTTAAAAAGGATGCGTTGGAAATAGAACATCACTTGAATAAGCTCTCTATTCAAGGATGATCTAAGCGGTCCAATATACCAATTACTTCTTCTACAACTAAAAATGCTCCAGCACTAGAAGTAAAAATTGAGTCTCTTCCAATTAAGAAAGATATGTTAGTTTCTCTGATCAAGGAAATTCCACACCATATGGAAGGAATAAATCTCCTGACGAGAATATTAAGACTAAACTGCCTAATCACTCATGTGATAAGAAAGTATGTCTCTTTTGCGAAGCAAAATTTTCTGTTAAACAAAAATGAAACTCTAAGTTGAATAAAAATTCTATTGTTCAACTTCAACATACCTTAGACTTAATCCTCAAAGGTGTAACTGATATTTGTATGTCGAAACCCATTAGTTTTCATACGTACCATGTGTATGTTACCAGAAAGGTCAGTTCAATGAGTTCCTCAAATGTTCAAAAGAAGAACAGAAGTCTTAATCGTCTAAGGAAAGACCAAGCTGTTGTTTCTGAAAATAACATGTCTCTTGATTTGAGAAAAATTCCAGGAGAAAGAAGGAAAAATGATGATATGAGAAATAACCTGATAAAGATAATTCAAGACTACAAAGAAATTGTCAACAGGTTGTCATCCTCCTCAAGTCAAGACTCTTCTGGTAAGAACTCAAACTATGTCTCATAATTTGATGACAGTAAGTTTTATGATAATTTCTCAAATCAAAAGGAATCCCTCTCACAATTCAGGAGGAAAAAGAGAATTGATTATAAACACAATTCCTTGAATGAGCTCAGATCCAAGACTTGTGCTAATTAATCACAAGTTAGGAACTTGCTCATAAAAATCCCGTTGAGCAAGATGTGTAAAAGTCAGGTGTACTTTGGAAATTTGCATTCTGTCTAGTTAAGCTCTTCTCTTATCGTTTATAGCTAAACTAGTGCCAGCAGACAATATTGCTTAAAAGTATATACTATGTCTTTTATTATTTTCCTATTCAATTGTCTTGTGTTCTTTTCTTGTGGGGTGCACTGTGTTCGAATGTGTACACGGGTTACCATTTCGAGTTTACAGCTTGGAAACCCTAAAAGCCTTTCTTTTAAACAAAGCCTTTAAATAGCCGACCTATTGAGTTACTTAATTCACGTACGCATACTCTAGGTTTTTCTGGGTTATCAAGAATGTCCTCTTCTTCATCTCTCTATGATGGTTTTGCAAAGGGATTTCTTGAGAAAGGTTTTGGTCTTGAATCAAAAGGAAGAAAGAAAAGAACTCTTATGGAAGATGGAGCGCCTAATGCCTCATGCTACTATGCCTACTCACATCAAGATATTGATAATGAGGATATAGTGTCTGCTGAAGTGGTTCATGACTTTCTTAAATACTTTGAGAAAGCGAAACTGCAACTTGTTGATACAATAAAGGATCTTGATGTGGTTAGAAGTGAGTTGAAAAAGGTTACTGCTGACATTGGTCTCATGAAGTCACATGTTAGAGAACTTCTCAATAAGGATATCTTCTTCGAAGACGCAGTTGATAACATGGATCACGATCTCAAAAATATTGAAACCCGTGAAGCTGTTAAACGTGAACTTTAGCTCATGAATGGTTTCTAGAAACTTGAGTTCTTATCGCCTAGTAAATCTTCTATTTTTTCTTATTTATTTAGAAGAATAACTAGTGTTTTGGAATAGTCATTATTGTGATTACACATATTTATATCCAAAGTTTTCATCTTCTTGTTTTTAGTTTTATTGCTTTAAATTCTAAACTTGTTTTGAAGATGATTTTTGCAGTATTAATCTTTTTGATTTTATATTGCAATATTGTTATGGGATATGTGTGTTTACGTCCGTGAACTTGATTGTCCCATATTTTGTCAAAAAGTAAAGTCGTTCGTGAATTGATTTGCAAATATTGATAAAATAATGAATAGACTTTTGACAAAACACAAAATTTAAGCATATATTGTCAATTATTGATGTAAGATAGGTTAAAATATTTTGTGATTCAAGGATTATGTCTATTGTGTCTCATTGTGCAAATAGTGATGGAAACATAGAATGAATCCTTGCTTATTCCACGGTATAAGATCGATTCTCCGATCCAAAATTTTGTGTAAATATTGTGTTATTCCATGAAGTGTCTTATGTTGAGCACTAAACAACAAAAGTTGATTGCTTTGTGATTAGCTTAGTTGTTGTTCCGTAAGGTACTTTATGTTGAACATGATTGAACTAAATTAATCATCTTGTGTGATTATTTAGTTAGCACTCCATAAGTTTTCTTATGTTTGAGCTTTTCTTTGACTGGGTTGGTTATTCATGATTAACTTAGTCATTGCTCCATAGATTTCTTATGTCGGGTGTGGCCAATTAACTTGATTACTTTTGTATTTAGTTTGATTGAGTATGACAATTAGATTATTTGTGAGTTTTCTTGTGATTGATTTAAGTCTCCATAAGTTAACTTGTGTCGAGCATATTTAGTCAAATTAATCTTGGTTCTCCTTGGTTAATATGATTGAATATTTCTTTTTGGATTCCAAATTCATACTTGTATGTGATTTGTTGAGTCTAAAGAAATCCTTCTTTTCTTTTTGAAATTAATTAAGGTCGCTCTTGTTGTTCTCTTGGGAATGACATTTTATGGGGGAGAGTTCTTTTGAACTTGCGCGTAATTGCCAAATCTTTGTGGGGAGTGCGGCTATGGAATATTATAGGGGTTATCTTATATCTTTATAAACTCCTTGATGATTGCATTTAGCTTCGGCTTTATGATTGAATCTAAACAAGATGATATATATTTACCTTTGGTCATGAAATGTATCTTACGGAAATTTCATTAGGATCCCGTTCTTGTACCTTTGCCAATTTTATTGACAAAAAGGGGGAGAATTAATATGTAGTTCACACTATACATACATATGGTTTTCGGATCATTATGTAAGGGAGAGTGGTTTCCATGTGAGATGGAGTATTTACTAAGGAGGAGTAAAGTATCACCATAGTATTGTTGTTAAAGTTGTGATGCAATTGGACTTTGATGCTATGTAATGATACTATGACATTGTGTAACAATGATTGAGAACCATTTCTTTTCTCATTGTTATAGCTACGTATTTTCAACAACGATGGTGTTAAACTTACAACCTTTGGGATCACTGAATTACTTGGAAGTGACGAAGATTTCGAGTATTGTTGAAGATTAGACGACATGTGGAATAGGAACTACAAAGTTTATTTTATATGTTTTGTATTCCATATGTAGTAATAGTTTTGCCACTAAAATTGACAAAGAGGGAGATTATTAGAGCATTGCTCGGTCAAACTCGCATGCGTTGCTATCTCAAGCATGTTTGTCAATATTAGTGACCAAAAATATAAAGTCTTTGATTTCTAGTCTACTATAGATAAGGTCTCGGACTAGGATACAAATTGTAGTTGAGCTCAAGAATTCCATGGCGATCATCATACAAGACGAAGGACTACTCAAGGAACCAGTGGATCTTCATCGACTAAAAGGTATGTGGAGACTTGAACGTATCTATCACTCGAAAGTATATCTATTATATCTCCTATCTTGAGACAGAAGTCGTATTACTATATAGACTAAGAATATACACATATGATATTTCGAGCCGAGTATATCTCGCTTATCTATTTCTCGAAATATGTGTTGGTAAAGATTTCGCTTTAGTCAAGTTCATATTTACCTAGTGACGAAAGTCATGTTATGTTTCAATCATTTTGGAAATTGCTCTGACGAAAAATAGTTTGTGAATAACAACTATATAACGCCCTCTGAGAATGTTTTAATGATTGAAATGAGAGTTTATACAATATAACCATTAGAGGTTATAAGCATTGTTGTGGTAACACATATATGTATAAGTCCTTAGTGTTTGAACCGAAGTTTGCGAACTTTGTTGATCAAGTGAAACAGGAGAAGTGCGTGAGCTTCAATCCGCGAACTGGCGGAAGTTCTCGACCGAGAATTTCTGCTGGAGTTTGTGAACTCCATCCGGGAACTTAAGTCCGCAAACCCAGTCCGTGAACTTGAGTAGGTTATGTCTAAAAATAATGTTTGTGAACTTATCTTAATAAACAAAGGAATGTTATTGCAAATCTTGGATTTATAGTTCATGAATCAATTTGAGTGAATCACATCGTTTTTGCTTCAATTGTGTCTTGTGTAGTACATAAAGATCTAAGTAATTGAAAAACTTTCTAACTAGTTCATTTGAGTCATTTGGACTAGTTATGGTGAAGAAGAATATGGTTGATATGAAAGTTATCATTTGGCTAACCATTTGGTTAACTAGTGTTGAACCAACTAATGTACAAGTTTGGGTACGGTTTTCACAAGCCTACAAATGTGTAGTACATGTGTGTATAACAAGCTAT
The DNA here is from genome assembly GCA_023529315.1 of Papaver bracteatum. NCBI lineage: Eukaryota > Viridiplantae > Streptophyta > Magnoliopsida > Ranunculales > Papaveraceae > Papaver > Papaver bracteatum. The sequence goes on along the minus strand of JAJJWX010003231.1, from coordinate 44,167 downwards.
GTTTTTGATCTAACGGTTGATAAATATAAGCTTGTATCTAATCAGGTTTTCATCTAACGGTGAATATTGAATGCTTTGTTAGTAAGTTGACATTGATTGCAAACCCCGATTTGAAAGACTATATAAGGGAGAACTCTATCAACTGGGAAACCTAATCCCCACACATTCTGTGTGATACTAGTTTTCTAAGATGAAATCGATTCTCATTTAATCTTTGGTTTTCTTCTTCTTAAACCAGGTTAACGACTTAAAGACTTCATTGGGATTGTGAAGCCAGACCGATACTACTTTTATCGTAGTTGTGTGATCTGATCTTGCATCTTCTATTGTACGAGTACAATTGTAATAATTGGCTTGAGATTTCTATCTCCGATAGGAAAAATGTAAAAGTAAACACAAACACTTCGTCTCATCGTTTGTGATTCCTCAATGATCTTCTTCGCTGCGTCGATTAAGTTTATTGTGAGGTGATTGATAAAGCGGAGCTGTTCTTCAGGAATATAAGTCTGGTTTTATCAATTGGTTCCTGTTCACCTTGATTTATCAAAAGACGGAACAAAACTCATTGGTTTATTCATGGGAGATGAATTTATCTATCCTTGTAGACTTTTCTGTGTGAGACAGATATGTTTATTAAAGTCTTCGACTTTGGGTCGTAGCAACTCTTGGTTGTGGGTGAGATCAACTAAGGGAATCAAGTGCGTAGTATCCTGCTAGGATCAGAGGCGTAAGAATATAACTGTACCTTGGATCAATGTGAGATTGGTTGGGGTTCAACTACAGTCCAGATCGAAGTTAGCTTGGAGTAGGCTAGTGTCTGTAGCGGCTTAATACAGTGTATGTTTAATCTGGACTAGGTCCCAGCGGTTTTCTGCATTTGCGGTTTCCTCGTTAAAAAAAATCTGGTGTCTGTGTTATTTCTTTTCCGCATTATATTTTGTTATATAATTGAAATAATACAGGTCGTGTGTTGTTCAATCAATTAAAATCAATTAAAATATCTGACGTTATTGGTTGTTGATTTAAATTGATTGACACTTGGATATTTGTCTTTGGTACCATCCAAGTTATCTCTCTTTGATTAAGACCCGAAGATTGTATTTTATTGAGTAAATCAAATTAAGAGATTGAGATAATAACTCCTTGAGATATTTTCTATTGATTGAGTCTAGTTGATTCTCTATAAAGTGACTCGGAGTTGTCCATACAGATTGATAATCGAAATATTGGGTGTGGTTGTTAGACCCCCGCTTTTTCACGGTAAATAGGGGTTTCATGTAACCATACAATTTATCCCTCGAAAAAATTGTGTGTGTGTTGCATAAGTTTTTTTTCTATATCTTTGTTCTTCACGAGCAAGAGTGATATTCCAAAAGACTTTACTTGGGGATCGTAAAACACATGGAAGCTATCTTCTTTGATAGTTACCCAACCTATTTCTAGGTGTTTTTTGTAAACCCTAGATTTGATAGATCAATATATCTCTAAAAAAATTAGGTGATTTTGTGAGGAAGAATCAACTAGGTTACATAACCGTAAACCCTAATTTTTGAGGAGCATCTTCTAAAGAGAATTAATGTTCTGCTAGAAGTTTTCAACAACATCTTCTAAAAGAGAATTAGGGTTTTGCTTGAATGTTTACAAGAGGACTTCCCAAAGATAATTAATGTTATTCTATGAGTTTTTGCAGGTGCTAAAGCAGGCATTACATCTAGTCTGAAATCTTGCAATAAATAATTGGTGTAACAGTTTAAATCAGTGTGTGTTCAATCTGGGCTAGGTGCTGGAATTTTTCTACAAGATTGTGGTTTTCCTCGTTAACGAAAATTACTGGTGTATGTGTCATTCTTTTTTCTACATTATATTGTTTTCTCTTTATAATTGAAATATCACAGGTTATATGTATCTTAACCTAGATTGTATTATCTCAACTGTAAAGAACCTACATGACTCGTTCTTGTTGAATTCATATCTTGAAATATAGAGTACAAGACTTGTTCTTATTGGAATTTTATTCGTGAACACTTCCGGTACATACTAGGCTTACGTTGTTAAGATAATCTTAAATACAGTTTCGTAACCGAACTTATAGATTGTACAAAGATTGTCCATATAGGTTCCCGAATGAAAAAGTTGGTGGTGTACTAGTTACCCTCTCCTTTTCATTGTTACAGAGCATGAAAACACCACAAATACCTAGAAAGTGTGTTTTTGTAGCGATTTGGACCTATAGACGTGAATTTGAGCTTGTGTCAACCAAGTTCAATTTACGTACCACCAGGATTTAATGGCACGAATTACTTATGGTGGAAAATATCAATGCGTTCGTTCTTACAAGCTCGTGATCTCCAAACTTGGATTCAAGTAGTCAAGGGTTATCATCCTCCAATGGTCGTTGTCAATAACAGAACTACTGCGAAGGATATAACTGATTATGATGATATTGAAATCAGTGCTGCAATGCATAATTCTGACGGATTAAATGCAATTGTACATGCCATAAGCCAAAATCTCCAATATCATGTGACTATATGTGAAACTTCGAAAGAAGATTGAGATATCTTGCAGACCGTATTCGAAGGGAATACCGTAGAGAAAGAAGCAAGGCTTCAAAACCCAGCATTTGATTCGGAAAACCTTCGTATGTATGATGATAAAACCTTTGATGAATTTAACCAAAAACTCTCTCAGATAGTTAGCTCCTCACATTTGTTAGGAAGAATTATTCCATAAAAAGATATTTTGTTAAAAATTCTCAGATCTCTACCATCAATATACGAGTCTAAATAACATGACGTCTTAGAAGCAAACAGTCTTCCAACACTAACAAAGAGTGATCTAGTTGGTAAATTAAAGATCTTTGATGATGAGCACCGGTCTGAATAAAGAGTTAAGTATTTATATTAATGCTGTAAACAACACTAGTCCATCAGTAGGTAAAACTACTGTGCCATAGACTAAGGATGATGCTCCATAATAATTTAGAAAAATCTTGAGAAACAGGAAAAAATAATTTTTAAAGATACATCATCTTCTAATCATAAGTCTTGCACTTGTGTTGATGATGTTGTTCAATGCTTCAACTGTCTTGGGATCGAACATTTATCTTTTGTACACCCTAGAATGGACCGTAGACAACTACCATACACTGCAACTCTCCCAATTCTTGATGATATGCCTTACAATTATCCAGTGTATACATGTGAGTTTGCATTAGCTTATGGAAGATGTTTTTCGGACATATATTCTAAATATTACGAAGAAATATTCCATGAAGATACAATTGCTAATAAACTTCTTAAGGAATGTCATATTGAACTTTCTTACTGAATAAATAACTTCTTAAGGAATATAATATTCAGTAAGAAAGTTCAATATGACAGACTTCCTAGTGAGAACAAACACTTGCGAGACCAACTTGAGTCTATTGGTAAATATGATTATCTAAAACAAATACGAGGTCCTAAAGAAGAAATATCAGAAGAACGTGATCGAGAGAAGGTACTTCAAGCAAAACTAGATAACTTGGAGAACATTGAGATGAACTTGTTATTTGATTCAAAACAAGAAGATCTCAAAGTTCAATTTGAATCATCCAAGGATGATCTAGTTAATGTGCTTGAAAAAGATTGGAAGAAGACAAATATGAGCTTAAAAGAAAGCTTGTCTCTCAATAGTAGCTCAAGATAAATTAACCTCCATATTTGGAGCATGCAGAAGTCATCGTGATACGCAAGGATTGGACTATGAAGGAATAAACGCTTCTAGTATATGCAAAGAGGTGAAACTTGTCAAGGCTAATAGTTATTCTCAAATAAAATCTCCAACTGACGACAAAAGTGAAGTATCTCCACCATCTTCTAATGACCGAAAGAAATTACATCAAGCTCCAATGCAAGCACATACACATCCAGTTAACAATAAACATCACTTTTCTCATTCTACTAAAAATTACTTTTATTGCGGAAAACCATGTCAGTTCCAAAGGGGATGCAGATTTCATAAAAGAGATAAAGCCAGATCTACTTTTGTTCATAAGATGATAAGATCTGAGGAGAAAAAGAATTCCCCCAATGAAGTTTCTTAACAATACTGGGGAGAAAAAGAAACCTTTATCTCATGAAGTCATTCAGAAATGGGTACAAAATTAGATCAATAAAGCAAAAAATGTCATTAAGAAGGATCTCCCCGAAAAGAGCATGACAAGGGACAACATCCTAATAAGGTTCGAAAGAGTTGTTGAAAGTTTCAAGGAAGTTGTATAATTCCTAGAGACCATGCATGACTTTGTTTCAAATACATGTGGTAAACTAAATGACATTCACACCAATACAACTTGATTGTGTTGAAAGTGTATCCTCACCAAGAAAGACCCTAGTACGAAATATAACGAGGAAGGCACAAAAACTAGGGTGCTCATATTATGTTGGGTAAGATGTTGAATATTTGGTGAATCCATAGGATTCATGATTGGATTCTTCTAATAGGTATGTCTATAAACTTGAACAAGCTTTATTATTCAATTATTGTATACTTGATGCCATGATCCATTAATATCAAAAATATTTTTGTTTTTATTATTGGTACTCTTATTTTTCACTAAGTGATTTGGTAGAAATCCAAGTATCATCATGATTAATTTTTTAAACACCTACTTGAAGTTAAATACCCAGTTTTTTTTTTTTTTTTTTTTTGAAGGAGAAAATATTTTTTTATTATGAACAGATCAATTACCCCTCACTATATCATGAGAAAGGGTAAGATACAGAGAGGAGGGTCATGTGTAGACCAACTCCCAGTTACATTTTCTTTGTTAGCATACTGATATAAGACATGTGCTATCTCATTAACACTTCAAGGAATAGTTTTGGACACTAGATTTTGAAATTCACAACAACTTTCTTTGGCTCCTATGATCTCCATATTAATATTTGCTTGAACTTGATTAATTGGCCCATTAATTGCAGTAGATACACCTTCAACATTACCCTCCATAATGAATTTATCCAAGTTAAGACTTCTCGCCAGATGAACTCCTAAATTATATGCCCTAACTTATGCTTTTAAAGCCGATATGTTTGTGAAACAATATGTGATGCAACCCTGAAAATTCCCTTCACTATCTTGAGCCACGGCAGCAACAACACCCTTATTCAATCTAAATGCAACATCGACATTAATTTTAACATAGAAAGCAGGTGGAGGTTCCCAAGTTTCTGCTTCCATATGATGAATTTTCTGAGAATGATCATGCTGAGAGGGAGACTGCTGGTGACTGTTTTTCCTATAATCATCCCAAGCCAACTTCATACACCTTTTCATAGAGAACTGAACACAGTACCATTGCGCATCTTACATAAGTTCCATAGTAAACATGAACCTAAAATAAATGTATTACCACCATCATCAACTTACAACCAAGTAGGGATAATCTGTTCAACATCTTCTAATCCTGAAGTATCCAGAAAAATATAAGAAAAGTCATAAAAGACATTCTTCGTGACCCAACAACCAAAGAGAATATGAAACACTGATTCTGTGCACTCTGAACAAAAAGTACAAAGATTATCAATGGAAAAATTAAATCTTGCGATGTTTTCTTTTACTGCCACACCGTTATGTACCACTTTCCAGATAAACAATAAAATTCTTGGAGAAATATCTTTAATCTTCCAAAGATTCTTCCATGGGAAACTGCTTAAAGATGAAGAAGATGCAGAATTATCGGCCAAGAGTTTGTAGCATGACTTTGTAGAGAACTTGTCGGGGGGAGTTTTAAACCACATTAATGAATCCTCCATAGAGTTCTCAACAGATAAGTATAGATTCGATATCTTCTCCACAATATCCTGAGGGAATAGATCATGTAATACTTCCAGATTTCAGGTCCTTGTATTATGGTCAATTAGATCTGCCACCACTGTATATGCAGATGAATAGAAGTCCAAATTTCTTAACCTACTACCCAATATATTTTGCACCCACTGATCATCCCGTATATTCACTTCATCACCCTTATTAATCAGCCAACAAATATTATTTTCCATAAACTCTCTAACTTGCAGCATTCCTCTCCAGGTTGAAGAACATTGATTAACCTCCTTTGAATTCCTAAAAGAGTCACCTTTTAGATACTTGGCAGATAAGAAATGAGCCCACATTGCATTTTTATTTTTGAGAAACCTCCAAACCAATTTACACATCAAAGATTTATTAACCAACTCCATATCTCTAATGCCCAGTCTTCCATCATCTTTAGATTTACATATTTTTTCCCAATTTATAAAATGAAGTTTCTTCATCTCCATCTCATGTCCCCACCAAAATGAGCATTGTATTCTCTTGATCGTGTTCAAAACTGATTTCGGAATCAAACAAGTGCCAAAGAAGAATATAGGGATAGAAGATAAAACTGATTTTGATAAAACCGTAACACCTGCTTGAGAAAGAAAGTTATGTCTCCACCCAGAAAGTCTTGATCTAAATTTGTCAATAAGGAAATCAAAACTTTGAATTCTTGAATCTGCTAACAAGCGAAAAATACCCCAAGTACTATTTATCCCTCCCCATCTCTCTAACACCCAAATTAGACAGAATTGTTGTTTTTCTAAATTCCTCAACACCACCATTAAACACCACTGCAAACTTGCTAAAATTTAATTGTTGTCCTGACCAATCTGAGTATTGTTTAATCAATTTTTTTAGATTGATAACATTAATTCTGTCATTTTTTCCAAAGAAGAATAAATCGTCTGTGAATATTAAATGAGAAATCATGGGTGCCCATCTATTTATCTTTAACCCTTGATATAATCCTTCTTCTTCATATTTTCTCATTAAAAAAGATAGTCCCTAAGAGAAGATGATGAAAAGAGATGGAGATAACGAACATCCTTGATGTAGACCCCTTTCAGCCATAAAAAATCCCTTTGAAACACCATTCAGCAAAATAAAGAAACTAACATAAGTGAGACAATTCATGATTAACTGGAGTGAGTGCCCATGAACACCAAGTAACTGCAACATCTTCTCTAAATAAGACTAATTTACTCTGTCATACGCTTTTGACATGTCGATTTTTAAAGCAAAAAAACCTTCTTTAGATTCGGATTTGTGCATGGAATGTAACAACTCCTATGCGATCACGATATTATCTGTAATTTGTCTTCCCTCCACAAAAGAATTCTGAGACCAAGAAATAAAGTGTTGTAAGTGAGATTTTAATCGGTTAGATATCAGTTTTTCCACCACCTTGTATAACACATTACATAGAGATATTGGCCTATATTCATCTGCGAGAATGGGATTAGATTTCTTTCCTATCAGAACAATATTGGTATGATTCAGAGCTTCTGGTAATCTTCCCGTAAGAAACATATGTTGAATAAACTTTGTCACTTCGTCACCAACAATCTGCCAAGTTTAACACCGGATAACCATCTGGACCTGGACATCCAAGAGACTTCATATTCGTAATTATCTTCCAAATCTCCTCCTTTTCTGAGACTCTTGAAATGTTGTTACTTTCTTCATCAGACAATTTATAATTAAAATCAAAGAGATTAACATCCATCATGTCGCCTCCGTTTGTTTGAAGATTCCTTCGAAGTGATTTATAAGTGTTATTGTTATCTCTTATTCTTCATTGGTACACCAAGTTTCATCTTCTCTTTGTAGAAATTCAACTCTATTCTTCTTTCTCCTCTCCTTCACATACAAATGGAACTGTTTTGTGTTCTTGTCTCCATGTCTATCCAAATTAATCTTCATTCGTTGTAAACAATATGAAGCCTCCATAGCAATGTAGTCATTAAGATTATCCATGATTTCTTTCTCACTGCAAAAAAGAGTAATTATTAGGTCTTATGTTTGAACATAAAAAAGTTCTTTTTTTAATTTTTTAAAAGATAATATTCTTCATCTATTTTTCATGTTGAGCCATTTCTCGATAGAGATTTATCCAGGACAAAAGGTTATGTGACCTTCTTGTGAGAATGGTTATGACTGTAAATTTCCTTAGTGGTTTTCATAATTATCTTCTATGCACCTTTAAGAGTCAATATAGTTTTACACGGCTCAAGGTGTACCACATCGCTTGTGAGTCCAAATTATGATAACTCGATGTGGGTATCAACACTTTTTATGCTCTTTGTAGAGATCTCCCTTCCTATCTAACTCCTAAGAAACATACGAGAATATGATCCATGGGAATTTCTACATAACGAGCTAAGAATGATATGGCTGGATAATATATATAATCATAATGTTGATATTTAAACTTAAGTTACGGTTTGTGAGTAGAAATCTCAAGACATGATAATCATACATATTACGGGTATATCATTTACCATTAGTTAAGAGATAATGGATTAAAGGTGGAGTACTCATGATAGACAAACCAATATGCCTAATGATCCATATAGCTTGTGTATGATTCGTTTTTACCTAACTTGATTTGTATTTAAGTTCTTAAATATACAGGTTAGAATAAACAAACAAAGTCAGTGACTTGTGTTTTTGGTGAATTGGAAATAAGAAATTCCGGGTTCAAGCTTGTCTTATTTAAAATTTTGGAAACATAACTCAACTAATGGATGTTCATAGATCCTTAACAATCTTGGTTAAGAATAATTTATTGTTCATGAACTATTTTTGTTTCAAGTTGGTTAATTGAAAATTGCCCAAGCAATAATATTTATTATCTATGACCACTGGGAAAGTTTCAATTTTTTTAAAGAGTGTTTTCAAAACTTCTATATTTTCGGCTCAGGGCAGGTGGCGAACCATCTCGTAAGCCATAGATATCTGAGTTTCTGGAGTACAGGAAGGTTGTCCAACCAGTTCTCCAATCATAAAGTTCAGATTGGGACAGTTCATGAATCCAGTTCACGAACTGTTGACATATGAATTTTGGGAAACATGACAGTTTGCAAACCCAGTTCATGAACTTAGAGTTCTAAATGGGACAGTTCACGAACCCAGATCACCAACCATCCCAGTACTGAATTTTGCAAAATCTCATAAACTATTTTTATAAATATGTTGGGCATCACTACAACTCTCTAACACCATTTTTATACAACTTTGTTCAGTAAATCACTTTGTGTTCACTAAGTCGGTTGAGGTTAATGGCAGTTAGAAAAGAATCAATATGGGCCCAATCTACTTGAGCGTGAATTTCCATCTACAGGTTATACCCCCATTCCATTCCCTGTTTTTAACCCTTCATAGCAACAGGAGGAGACACAACTACTTCACTAAACTTACAACTTTTTAATTTACAAGTATTATTTTATTAGTTAGCATAGCATCCACTCTATAAATATCTTATTATATTATTAGCTTACTAGGTATCACCCCGGCCTATAGCCGGGGCTCAACCAGTTGGATTGTTTGGTGTTGTATGGATTTTACACCTATTACTCTTTTGTATCTTAAACTATTCAATATAATAATGTAGTGTACTGAGGTACAACTACAAGAATTGAACAAGATAACCAGCATCTAGCTGCTTTCTCTCTGCTAGCAGAGCCTAACTTTCAAGATTGAAAGCAAAATTAATTTTTCATTGATGGTTTTCAAAGTCTTACAATGATTGGTTATAACAATACCAAATCTGAGAAGAAGATAAATAGCAGTCCAGATTACATCAACAAAAAATAGAAAGAAAAACAAAAGTCGAGGACAGTTTCACGTGACTTCATTGACTCGCTTACTGAGTCTTGGCTCGGACTCTGATAGGTGACTCGGCTAAACTGGCTGGTAATTGTCAGGTGCATGACAATGCCCCCCCCCCCCCCCTCTAAAAATCCTTGTCCTCAAGGATGAAGTCTGAGAATTGTGCCTCAATGTGAGATGTGTCCTCCCAAGTAACATCTTCAGCAGTAGTGTTAGACCATTGAATGAGTATTTGAGGTACATAAAGGTTACCTCTGAGAGTTTGTCTTGTGTCCAACACAGCTACAGGTTCCAAAACAAATTGCCCTTTATCATCCACTACTGGCAGAAATGGAAGTGTAGATGCTTTGACTCCAATGTGTTGCTTGAGTTGAGACACATGGAACACGGGGTGTATCCGAGACCCAACTGGTAATTTCAACTTATAAGCCACATCTCCAATGCGCTTGAGAACTTCAAATGAACCAAAATATTTGGCAGACAGTTTGAAGTTTTTTCTGACAGCAACTGAAGTCTGTCGATATGGATGAAGTTTAAGGAACACCATGTCTCCCACTTCAAACTCCCTCTCCACCCTTTTTTTGTCTGCAAAAAATTTCATGCGATCTTGTGCTTTTGCCAAATCTTCCTTCAGTAATTGCAGCATAATATCTCTCTGTTGCAAATAATTCTCTATAGAAGCAACTGAGGTAGTATCCATAATTGGAAAGATAAGATGATGAGGTTGATACCCATATAGAGCCTGAAAGGGAGACATTTTAAGACTCGAGTGATAGTTGGTGTTAAACCACCATTCAGCAAGGGGAAGCCAATTTGTCCATTGTTTGGGATGAGAGCTAGTCATACACCGAAGGTACTTCTCTACACATGCATTAGTTCTCTCTGTTTGACCATCTGTTTGAGGATGGTAAGCAGTGGAAAGTTTGAGAGTAGTTCCCAAAGATTTAAATAAGGCCTGCCAAAAATGACTGACAAATATTTTGTCTCTATCATTGATAATGGAGTTGGGTAGGCCATGAAGTTTAAAAATGTTGTTAAGAAAGGAGGTTTCGACTGAAAGAGCAGTGAAATGGTGGCTTAAGGGAATGAAATGGCTATATTTGGTAAGTCTGTCAACAATAACTAAGATGACACTCTTTTTGTTGGACAATGGAAGTCCTTCGATAAAATCCATTGAGATGTCCTTCCAAGCTTTTTCGGGTATGGGTAATGGTTGTAAGAGGCCATTAGGTAAGGAAGAGGATCCCTTGTGGCATTGAAACACCTCACAAGTGGAGACAAAGTGCATCATATCATGTTTCATTTTTGGCCAAAAGAAGTGGGATTTTGCTCTATGATAAGTTCCTAACATACCCGAATGACCACCAATAGCAGAAAAGTGTAAGGATTGTAGGATGGAATGTCTCACCTCATTATCGGAGCCAACATAGAGCCTGCCTTTGAATCTAAGTATGCCTTGAGTATATGAAAATTTAGGCTGATCAGGAGAGACTAGCAGAGAAGCTATAAGTTGTTGAACAGCAGAATCACCTTCATAACTTGAAATGATATCGTGTGCCCATTGTGGAGTGCTCACTGAAAGTTCATTACAATCTGCATATGATTGGGGTACCCTGGATAAGGCATCAGCCACCACATTATCTTTACCCTTCTTGTACTGGATGACATAATCAAAGCCCATCAATTTGACCAGCCACTTCTGTTGCAATGTAGTAGAGAGTTTCTGATCCATTAGATACTTCAAACTTTGGTGATAGGTTTTGATGATGAATTGGATGTGAGAAAGATAGTATCTCCATTTTTGTACAGCCATTACAATGGCCAAGAATTCCCGTTCATAAGTGGAGAGGGCTAGAGCTTTTGGACCCAAGCCTTTACTGAAAAAAGATATTGGTCTACCTTCCTGCATAAGTACTGCTCCAACTCCTCTATCACAAGCATCCGTTTCTAGAATGAACTGCTTGGAAAAGTCTGGTAAGGCCAAAACTGGAGCCATGGTCATAGCAGTTTTGAGATTAGAGAATGCTTCATGTGCTGATGGAGACCAATGGAAGGCATCTTTCTTAAGCATATCAGTAAGAGGTTTAGAGATAGTACCATAACATTTAATAAACCTTCGATAATAACCTGTGAGACCCAAAAATCCCCTCAACTGCTTCAAATTGGCAGGTAATGGCCAAGTGGTCATAGCAGAAATTTTATCAGGGTCAGCAGATACTCCTTCGGCAGAAATGAGATGGCCCAGACAGTCAAGTTCTGGCTGAGCAAAAACACATTTAGACATTTTGGAAAATAAAGTGTGTTGTCTAAGCAAGGAAAAACCTTGCTGGAGGTGGAGGATATGGTCTTCCATGGATCTACTATAAATGAGTATATCCTCAAAAAAACAAGCACAAACTTCCGCAAAAAGGGTTGAATAATTTTATTCATCAGAGCTTGGAAGGTAGCGGGTGCATTAGTGAGACCAAAGGGAATCACCCTGAACTCATAATGTCCATGATGAGTTCAAAAAGCTGTTTTGTGAATGTCTGGACTAAAAACTCGGATTTGATGATAACCAGACCTGAGGTCTATTTTGGAGAAGATAATTGCTCCTTTGAGTTCATCCAATAGCTCATCAATCAATGGTATGGAAAATTTGTCTTTAATGGTGGACTCATTTAACTTTCTATAATCTACACAGAATCTTCATGTGCCATCTTTTTTCTTGACAAGTAGAATTGGAGAAGCAAAGGGACTGTGAGTACTCTGAATAAGCCCTGCAGAAAGCATCTCTTGGACCAATTGCTCTACCACAGCTTTATGAATGTAAGGGAATTTATAAGGTCTCTGTGAAGTAGGTGTAGAATGTGGTTTGAGTGGGATTTTGTGGTCCAATATTCTTGAAGGGGGGAGTGTTGTAGGTTCTTCAAAAACATCAGAAAAAGTATCCAACACAGTAGTAACTTGTGGAGGTATATGTGGAGGGGGTGAGGTGGAAACATCAAAGAATTGACCAATGAAGGTGGGTGCATGGTCTTCAATATACTTTGTTAAGGAAGAACCTTCAGGAAGATGTAAGGAAGGTTTATAAGAACTTCCCTGAAGAGTTATAAAACTGCCCTGATGAACAAAAAAAATCCGCAGTTGAGAAAAATTGAATGTGACATCCCCCAGCTTTTGGATCCAATCGGCACCTAAGACCATGTCATAGCTCCCTAGAGGCAACACCCATAAATCATAGGAGAACTTATGTCCCTGCATTTCCCATTGAATGTTCTGACAAATACTAGCACTAGAAATGTTGTCACCATTTACTACTGTCACCACCATGGGCCCTGTAGGAGATGCATGGATATTGAGTTGCTTGACAATAGTGGAGTCAATGAAACTGTGGGTACTACCAGTATCCACTAGCACCATAATTGGGTGTTGTTGAAGAAACCTAGAAATACGAATAGTATCATGAACTACATGTCCTGTTAAAGCATGTAAGGATATCTCAATAGTAGAGTCACTAGTAGTTGGTGAAGAAACATTGGAGTCAAGAGTTGATATTGGTGGGGAGTCCTCCAGTTCGTAGTCATGGATGAGCATAAACAACTGTTGAGTCTTGCACCGATGGCCCTGTCTATAGAATTCATCACAATTGTAGCATAACCCTTTTTCCTTTCAGACTTGCATTTTGGCATGGGTAAGTCTTTTGATAGGAGGGTAAGTAATATTAGTGGAAGGACTTGGTGGAGAAGTTGGGTGTGTGACAATTGGGTTTGAAGAAGTAAGTTGTTTACTAGAATATTAGTGGAAGGACTTGGTGGAGAAGTTGGGTGTGTGACAATTGGGTTTGAAGAAGTAAGTTGTTTACTAGAATGTGGGTGAGGGGAGAAAAAATATTTAACAGTAGAAGGTGGATGGGATACAGATAAGGGTGATGGCACAAAGGGCCTATAAAAAACTTTGGGGGGTGTTGGGGCGTGGAGTAAAGAAGTTTGTTGTAGTCTGGCCAATACAAAGGCTTCAGTGCTTGTTTTTGGTTGAAACATTTGTACAGAAACACGGATATCTTCCTTCAACCCACTGATGAAACTTAATGTATAAAAACTTTCAGGTAATATAGGATTATTAGCGACCATAAACCCTTTATAGTGTTCCCATTTATCGAAATAATCTTCTACGGTTGTAGTTTGAGCTAATTTATTAAAACTTCCCACATAATTATCCTAAGTAATATCTTCAAAACGAATACATAAATCTCGAACAAAAGTATCCCAATGAATGGATTCCTTACCTTGTTGGTAGTTCATAAACCAAGAATCTACCTGTGAATCGAAATGAACGGCTGCCATGTCCACACGTTCCTCTTCCGAAAATTTGTGAAATGCAAAGTATCTTTCATATTTGAGAGCCCAACCTCTAGGATTCGAGCCATTGAATCTTGGAAAATCCACCTTGGGAGTTCTAAAAAATCGATTGTGTTTAGCAGATAAGTGTTGGATAACATGGTGAAATCCATTGAAATGGTTGTTCGAAGATTCTACATCAGTACCTTGATTTGGATCTGGTGGTAAATCAGACCCTGAGGGAAACGATTTTTCAAGTAAATAACGAATGAAAGCAAGTTTTATTCCATGTTACCCACTGATAATTTCAAAGAGGTGATATCAGATTCGATGTTGGTAATTGATTGAGTGTGTTGATTCACTATAACAGTGAGATCGGTAATTTTTTGGTTGGTAGTCATGGAAAACAGGTCCAGAAAAGGAATCTGATACCAATTGTAGTGTACTGAGGTACAACTACAAGAATTGAACAAGATAACCAGCAGCAAGCTGCTTTCTCTCTGCTAGCAGAGCCTAACTTTCAAGATTGAAAGAAAAATTAATTTTTCATTGATGATTTTCAAAGTCTTACAATGATTGGTTATAATAATACCCAATCTGAGAAGAAGAGAAATAACGGTCCAGATTACATCAACAAAAAATAGAAGAAAAACGAAAGTCGAGGACAGTTTCACGTGACTTCATTGACTCGCTTACCGAGTCTTGGCTCGGACTCGGATAGGTGACTCGGCTAAACTCGCTGGTAATTTTCAGGTACAAGACAAATAATTAAAACATTGTACTTATTTTGAGTTTAAACTCAAAATTTATGTTTAGTTAAATATTTTCTTTGTGGATGTTAGATAATTGTCGGTGTTTTGGAAGGTTCCGGAACATGCTAGAAATCCTTAGTGTAGAGAAATACAAGGTTTCCTAGTTTAGGTTGATTTCCATATTTAGATAGGTTACCTAAATACTAATAGGTTTCCTAGATGGTTAGAGTTTCCTTTTCCAAGGAGACTAATACTTGGGAATCAAGTTTGTGACTCCTATATAAAGAGGTCTAGGCTATGTTTTTAGACATGGAATTCGTAATGGAATTTTAGAGGTTTTCAAGATAATTAGAGAATATATAGTGTAGTTCTCTAAGGTTTCTAGGGATTCCATCCCACCTATTGGAGTGGAGTTTAGAAAAGAGAAAGACCATTCTCGGGTGGTATAAGATACACCGTTGGTGTTGAAAGAGTACATCGTTATGGTTTTAGGGAGATGTGGAAGACATCGTTCGGTAAATAGAAGATCGCCTTGTTCGTTGATGGCGGAAGATCATTGTTGGTATTGGAAGAGATATCGTTTAGAAGAAGACCATCTCAGTTATATGAGATAAGTATTATCTTGTTTTGGTTAGACAATATTCTGTTATTTATGGAGCGTTTTGTTCAAGAGAGTTATTTTAGGGTTTATGATCAACATAATGTTGAATCATAGTTTGTTGATTGATTCATCAATCATTAAGTGTAATTCTCTATTTATTGGTTCCATAATAGAGAAGAAGTCGTAGCCGTTTTTGTGGATGTAGGCATATTGTCGAACCACGTTAAGTCTTGTGTACTTTACTTATTGCTTCTAATGTGTGTTTGCATCGTTGATCTTTAATTCTACGTAGATCCAAAGATTTAGTATCTTGTGGGTTAATTCTATTTATATTTCCGTAACAAGTGGTGCGGTTAGTTTGGCTATCTCCCACGACAAGTAGTGCAGTGAGCGTGGAGAGGATCGAAGTTAGAAATGGGGATGTTCGGTTTTATGCAGGTAGCGAAATTTGTGGTTTCAAAGGATTTGATGTTTTCAAGTATTCAAGTACAAAGGATTTGAAGTTTTAAAATATTTGAAGATGCATAGGTTGATGTTATCAAGCATTCGGATTTGAAGGGTTTGATGTTATCAATTTTGGGTATGAAGCAAGTTAACGTGTTCCGGAAGAATGAGATACTTTGATATTCCACATTCGTTTTTGGTAGTGCGCTACATCAAAGGATTCGACGTTATACTTCATGAAGCATGTAACCCTATGCATTCCGGATAGCTCCAAGTAAGTATTTGTGTAACCATATTTTGGTTAGTTGATTGTGTTTTTTAATTCGTTTCGTATGAGTCTCTTGTGGACTATTTTGGAACACCAGGTTTTTCGTTTGGGTGTATTTGCTTCGTAAATCCCGTTTTGAGAAAGTAAGAGCATTGTGGTTGAGATACAAGTTTTGGCTTGTATGTTTGTTGAAGTAAAAACGACAATTTTTAGTATGTCAAATTTTTATTATTGTTTCGGTACGAAGGGTACAAGTTTGATATTGTCGTCATCAGTTAGATCATGTTGTTTTCAATCTTTTGACCTAAAAAGTCGAAGGATGTTAAGAAGAAGTTAGACTCAAAGATTTTTGTGGCTTCAATATCATATGGCAGTGAAGATTTGGTGAGATCTTTTTGAATATTTCGTTTTTGGAATTGTTGACCGTTATCAAGGATCAACATGTTTCAGTTTTCGAAGAGTTTAATTTTGTTTGGAGTACTTGTGCGCGTTGGTTACAAGTAAGTTGAAGTGTGGTGATCGTTTGATGAGACGTGGTATGTTTTGGACTTCGTATACATGGATTTCAGTTGTGGTGGAGCTATGGTTTCTTATTATTTAATGAGAAACAATTTCGTTAACACAAGTTATGGAATATGCATCTTAGGCATATGATTGAAGAAAGGGTTATTTAGTTGTGTTTCTGTGAACGTTGTAGCTTCTAAGGGCGTGTACCTTTGGAGAGTGATGTGGCTACATGTTTGGGTATCATTATGTTTCGTATACATGATACGTTTAGTGACATCCATTTGTGTGTTTAGGGCATCTTTCTTACTATTTCTGAGAGAGATGCTAAGTAGAGTGTGACCTTTGTTTCGATGATGTTTTTGGCGGAGGATTTTGGTTGTGTATCAGGGATCATCGAAGTGGTTTGAAATACATCACTACAAAAAAACTTGGCTTTAGCGACTATTTTCTTACCAACTGCAGTTGGTGGAATTCTTCAGCAACAATCATTTGTAACTAAAAACAACTATGGTTGGCGGAAATGTCTAACCACCAGTTTTTCAGCAACGATAGTGGGTGGAAGGTTTTAGCATGAACAACTAAACAACCGAAATATCGTATGTGTTGTTATTAGCCTCCAACCATCATGTTTGGGCACCCAAACCGTACCCTAAAAGGTACATATCTTTTGCCACTCATCCTACCCACGAAATAATCTGTTGGTAGACACCTCAACCAACCATCAAATTATTGGCGTTGTTAGTATCTTTCAGCCACGAAAGTTAACAACTACAAAGTACACTAGAAGGTAAATACTTCAAGACACTATGTGTAGCCACCAATTCAATCTTTTGGTAGACACTTGTACCAAGACATTAGTTTGTTGGTGTGGTTAGTAGATTTCAGCCACCAGGATATGATAACTACCAAGTTTCATGGTTTATTAAATAAGTACGCAAAGATGATACAACTTGTCTTGGCGAGTTTATCGCTAGAGCATCGTATCGATTGAAAAGTTTCATCTTTTGAAACAAAATTTGTCTTGGAGAGTTTATCGCTAGAGCATCTAGATGATATAGATGCATCACCTTACTTTACTACACCAAAACCAGGATTTTCTCACAATGTAACCTATCACAGTTTATTTTTCAATCACTGAAACATTTGTGATAAGTCCTGCAACAATTATAACTGTTGTTAAATTTTGTATTCGTGATAATGATTAGGTATATTAAATTCTTTTATTAGCAACAATAATATTTGTTGATAATTATCCAGACAATCACAATTATAATCTAAAATGATGTTTCCACCCTAATTAAAATTTCACCACATCTAAGGGTAGTATGGTCATTTTCATTGTCTCCATAAGATTTATTGCATCTATTTAAGGGTAATATGGTCATTTTCACAGTCTGTAATTATTACTTTACTTATTTCTGATAAGGGTAGTATGGTCATTTGCACAGTCTCCATAATATTTGTTGCACTTTTTTCCAATAAGGGTAATATGGTCATTTTCATAGTTTGTAAGAATTACTTAACTTATTTCTGATAAGGGTAGTATGGTTATTTTCACAGTCTCCATAATATTTGTTGCATTTTTTTCCAATAAGGGTAATATGGTCATTTTCATAGTCTGTAGGAATTACTTTACTTATTTCCGATAAGGGTAGTATGGTCATTTTCACAGTCTCCATAATATTTATTGCACTTTTTCCAATAAGGGTAAAATGGTCATTTTGATAGTCTGTAACATTTACTTTACTTATTTCCGATAAGGGTAGTATGGTCATTTTCACAGTCTGCATAATATTTATTACACTTTTTTCCAATAAGGGTAATATGGTCATTTTCATAAAAAATTTAACCCTAGGTAATTTTCAAAATCGGTAACAATTACTTTACTTATTTCCGATAAGGGTAGTATGGTCATTTTCACAGTCTCCGTAATATTTATTGCACTTTTGTCCAACAAGGATAATATGGTCATTTTCACAATCTGTAAGAATTGCTTTACTTATTTCTGATAAGGGTAGTATGGTCATTTTCACAGTCTCCGTAATATTTGTTGCACTTTTTTCCAATAAGGGTAATATAGTCATTTTCACAATCTGTAAAAATTACTTTACTTATACCTGATAAGGGTAGTATGGTCATTTTCACAGTCTCCATAATATTTATTGCACTTTTTCCAATAAGGATAAAATGGTCATTTTCACAGTCTATAACATTTACTTTACTTATTTCCGATAAAGGTAGTATGGTCATTTTCACAGTCTGCATAATCTTTATTACACTTTTTTTCCAATAAGGGTAATATGATCATTTTCATAAT
Source organism: Papaver bracteatum (assembly GCA_023529315.1). Lineage (NCBI taxonomy): Eukaryota > Viridiplantae > Streptophyta > Magnoliopsida > Ranunculales > Papaveraceae > Papaver > Papaver bracteatum. Next base: position 25,281 of record JAJJWX010003231.1, on the reverse strand, counting down.
CGGTAACATTTACTTTACTCATTTCCGATAAGGGTAGTATGGTCATTTTCACAGTCTCCATAATATTTATTGCACTTTTTTCCAGTAAGGGTAATATGGTCATTTTCATAATCTGTAAGAATTACTTTACTTGTTTCCAAAAGGGTAATATGGTCATTTTCACAATCGGTAACATTTACTTTACTTATTGACGATAAGGGTAGCATGGTCATCCAAAAGAGAAATTCAGGTCTAACTCTGGTAATCTTTGAACCTGTGATGTTCAATTCTGATATATTTCGACCTCAGTTCATCCGAAAACGAGAAACTCAGGTCTAACTGTAGTAATATTTAAACTTGTGATGTTCAATTCTGATATATTTCGTCTTCAGTTCATCCAAAAGAGAAACGCAGGTCTAACTCTAGTAATCTTTGAACCTGTGATGTTCAATTCTGATATATTTCGACCTCAGTTCATCCGAAAACGAGAAACTCATGTCTAACAGTAGTAATATTTAAAACTGTGATGTTCAATTCTGATATATTTCGTCCGCAGTTCATCCGAAAGAGAAACTCAGGTCTAACTGTAGTAATCTTTGAACCCGTGATGTTCAATTCAGTATCGAAGTTGACGAAAACTGGTGTGTTTAATTAAGGTATAAGGGAATATTCATATGGATTGTATGCCATCATGCTAATTTTGAAGTCAGATGCCTCTCAGAGCTTCTTGGTTCATAGATTGTATGCTATTATACTGAATATGAAGTTCGAATCGACATCGAGCTTCGTATTTATCGATTTTGATGATGTATCATGCAAAGTTTAAAGTCAGAACCCTCTAAGAGCTTCTTGGTTCATTGTTTTTAAGTCGTTATACCGAATTTGAAGTTCGGATCGACACTGAGCTTCGTATTCATCGATTTTGATGATGTATCATGCTAAGTTTGAAGTCAGAACCCTCTTAGAGCTTCATGGTTCATAGATTGCATTCCATTATACTGAACCCTCTCGGAATCTTCACATGGCTATAAACCTACAAATGTTTCTCATATTACCCTTAATGACCTCTCCCACTAAGTCAGAATCTTCACTGGAGCTATAAACCTACAAGTGTTTTTCATATTATCCTTAATAACCTCCTCTACTAACTCACAATCTTCACCGGAATCCTAAATCTACCGATATTGTTCATATTATCCTTAATGACCTCTTCCACCAAATCGGAATCTTCACCGAAGCTCTAAACATACCAACATATGTTATATTATCCTGAATAAACCCGGACCTCCACTATGTCGAAATATACACCTGAGCACTAAACCTACCAATGTTTGTTAGATTTTTTTATTGAGCTCTTCCACTTATAAGTCAGAATCTTTAACGAAACCCATATTCTATTATTATTAAGTTTTGAATCTTGTTTAATTGAAAGAAAATAACAATTCTTGATTTCATTTATGATTCTTCTGATTCATTCTTATATATTTTTCGGATTTATATATAGTCAGAAGGTCGATAACAATATCCAAATTTATTCTGATTTATATGTAGGGGTATGATCCGTTGACATGGTTATAATGAAATAATCTTGACATGGTGGCACCTTTTTCTCTAAAAAATCTAAACGACGATTAATTTGAAGCTAATATTTTGGTGAAATGTTCCTCCTATAAAACTCTACATTCCTACCAAAAATGAGAGTATTTTGAAATACAAAACCTTGGATTTTGGTCTTACGAAGGTTCAAAAGAAACACCACTTATCTTAATCTGTATGAGAATCTATTACTATTTGTCTACCATTGATAAATCTCCGCAATCCGTATGAGAATCAATCACTGTTGTCCATTTTTTTTTTTACAAAAACCAAGTTTTTTTTCTCCTCTCACTTTCCTCTTTCTCTTCTTTCCTTTCTCTTTCTTTCTCGGCCTGTTCTCTCCTCTCTAACTCCGGCTTAATCAAAACCTCTCATAACAAATCCTTGTTCACAACCCTAAAAATCCTCGAATCCATGATAATCCGTGAATCAAAAACCAATCCTAAATCGAAAAAAGCCTCTAATTGAAACTTTGATAACCCTAAAAATTTGATATTGTCCCTGAAATAAAAAGAACCCCTTTTCTGTGATAATAATTGTTCTTCGATCTATTAGTCAACGATTGAGGTATAATCCCGAGATTAATTTGTTGTTGTTTTTGATGATATTGTTTGATTTTGATCTAAAATGGTTTGTTATGTACTCTTTCTCAGGCAAAAGAAGAATTAATGAACACGAAGAAAACTATTGGAGCTTCAAAAATGTATACTTTCATGAACCCTAACGATGTCTATCTTCATTGTTGCAATAGATGTTCAATTTTTGTTTTTATTTATTTTTTTCATCTCGATCTTAAACTAGGGTTTTTCAATTTGGGGATTTTCTTGCTCTGTTGGTGAAGATGACTAAGTAAATACCGGTCTGATCTATCTATTCAAACTTATAGAATTTGTGTTTGTCTTTGAGTAATCAATTTCATATGGTTTTGATGTTGTTTCTTGTTGATTTTTCCAAATGATTGATGAAATGCGTACATCTAGAAGATCAAACCAGTAAGAGATTGAAGGATACTTTCGTTGCGAAAGGTGTGCTGATTGTGAAATAGAAAGTTAGGGTTTATGTTCATTGTATGGCGAAAGGTGGGTTGTAGAAGGAAGAATTGGAAGTTAATAAGAAGAATGTGGTGAAGTGAAAAGTATGGAAACTGCTGTGAAGAATGTTGTTGTTGCTCCTGCGGCCGGGCCGGCTAGTGAGAAGAAGAAGGAATGGAAGAAGGGGTTTAAGAAGATTATTTTTAAAGAGAAGTATAATTATAGGGCATAGGATTTGGTTGAGATTTTTAAAGAACGCAGAGTAATGTGAAGATAAGTAAGGAAGTTGGTGGGGAGTTTAGTTTGTTTGATGGGTCTATTACTGGGACTAATTTGGAACTTGAAGATGGGAAATTGACTCCTCAGAAATGGAGGTTTGGGAATTGGGCAGATGGGATTTACTCTACGGTAATATATTACGTTACTTTGAGTTTATTTTTTGTTATTGAATTGGATTGATTATGGATTTATGGATATTGATTATTTGTTTGTTGCAGGTGAGGATTACATTTGATGAGCCTGAATATGGAGTTATTGTGATCAATTTGGTGCATACTGAAGTTCTTGAGGAAGACAGGATTATATTCCAAGGGTTACAAGGGTTAGAGGATAAGGTACACAGTTACATAACTTAGGCTTGTGTTTACTGCTTTTGGCAGTCGTGTTTCACTGTAAACTAATACAAAGATCTTGAAATTTATTTGATGAAGGTTGTGACTCCAGATCAAGCTTGTAAAATTTATGCATCTCTGAAACAAAAAGGGCTTCTTGTTGTACTGGTAGAGTATGAAGGAGAGCAACATGAATTAGCACCAAGCAATTAGGTTGTGTTGTTCGAAATAGATGTGCTAAATTGGGATAATTGCTTGAGCTGGTTGCAATTAAAGGAGGTGATGCTCAGTTGGTTCAGAACAGGAAGGGTGATGTGGTTGGCAGTGACCGGAGTTTGATAGTGTCCTGAACTTGGAAGATGGGTGATGATAGAATGGGCATGTCGCAATACTTATACAGTCCAGTTGGACGACTTCGTAGGAGATATATACATCAGTTGTAAGTATTATTTGTGTATAATATTTGGGATTTCACTTTTTCTTTCTTTCTTTGTCATTGTTTTAACATGATGGCGTTTGATTTGCAATTTCAGGTACCTGGAGCTAGAGTTTTGTATCTTGGGGATGCTTCTGGCACTACTATCCTGGTGTTGGTTGGAATGGTTGATGTTATTTTCTCAGATGTTTCTCAACCTGAACAGGTGTGTTGTGAGGAAGTGACTCTTGTTTTGATTAATTTGTTTGATTTTGCAGGTGACGCTCAAGTTATTGTAAGGGATTGAACCACTAGGCACTGCTGAACCTTAGAATTACAGATCGAGTGTTTTGATTACAATGTTTCTGATGGAGTATCCATTATTAAAGGTTACTCTAGTGTTTAGGTGTTCGATCTAGGTTTACAACTTAGTGATAAAGAGTTTGCGAAAGAACATCGCAACTACAACAATTACCCATTCAGAGGTACTCTCTGACACCCTATCTTTCTCCAAAGTTCCATTCTGGATCATTTTATTTGTTTGATTATTTCTGGATGATTCCTTTTCAATTAAGATTTAAACTAATAACCCTTTGATTTACAGTGCAGGAGCATCAAAACAATACTTCTATACACAAATTTGAAGCTCGTTTTTTCTCATACTCTCTCTCTCTCTCTCTTGCAGATCTTCATTTACTGGTAAATAAGAATCTTGGGTTTAAACTGCCTTTTGTTCAAATGCATATTGAAAACTACTTTGTCTAATATATTTATGGGGTTTTATCTTCTGTTTTTGGAGTTGTTAATCCGTTTAAAAGTCAGTTTGTTTCTTCAATTTTTGTTGTTGTGAAATTATGGGTTATGTAGAAAAGTTTGGGTATTTTATGAATCCTATATTTGTGCTTTAATGGTCTATGTGTATGTCTTTTGTAGATCGGCAATTGAGAACATTATCAATACAGCAGAACAAGAAGTTGTGGATTATAATGTGTGGGTTGAGGCCTGCTCAGGAGAATCATATTCTCACCTCACTTCAACCAATGGTCTTTGATTTATAAGCTTTATTTGGAGCCAACGGATGCAGTTCCTAGCTTGGTAGACCATGTAAGTTGTCTGCTCCACCTAGTATTAAAGCATTTCTCAGCGAAACTAAATATCTTTCACTCGGTACTAGGAGTTTCATACAACTCAGTATGGTGATACGGATGAATCGAATATGTTATGTTCTGACTGCAGATAGTTTACCCATGGTTGTCGTTATCTCTTCAATGTGAAGATGGTGTGTGTGTACCACCTTGCAGATAGTTTTCCCATTCTCTGAAACTGTCAAGAGGGACAGAATATGGTAAAACTCCATTATTTTTTGTTCTGTTTCTGTAATTTTTTAATTTTAGCTTAATTTAAGTAATGAGTTTGATATATGCCATTTTGAATTATAGTTCTGCTATAAATAGTATAATTACCGCAAAATATCATACTTCTGTTCAGCTCTATACTTGACATATTGATGAGAGTGGCATGGGAAAGACCTTGATTTAAAACAGTTTCGCGCGCGATAATTTACATTCACAGTTTTACTCTATAATTTGCTCATGTGTTTAAAAATACTCGTTGATTTAAGTGATACTGGTACTTAGGATAATAGTTTAATAATCACATATTTGAGGATGAAAAGTTAGGTGTACATTGTATGACATGAGTACCTATAACGTAGATTTTCTTATGAGACATTGGGTTTGAAACTGATTGTGCGAGTTGAACAATAATATAGAGGGCAATGGATATTTAAGAATTTTTTTTGACTAATCGTCATATTTAACTACTGTTGATGCATTGTGTGAGTTGAACAATAATATAAGACCCAAGTTAGCTCAATTGCTGATTGAAATGCAAGTGGAATAGTGACTTAACATTAGATTGGGTCTTTTGGGATCGGTGGATTCTGAAGCCATGTTTAATTGCATGTGTTGTTATCTCTTTACTGTCCTGTCTAATAATTAGCTAGTAACCAAATATACTATCATTGGTTTAGCAATAAGAAAACAACATTGTGTACCATGGCTGATTATTGGGGATTGTTTATTGGTCATTAACTTATCGGTGATAAGTCCAATCATTAGTGCTCAAAGGATAACCAATATTTGATATATTGCAGTTTATACATATCTTAATTAGTGTTGATGCTTTTCACTTCATGCTTCTGCTGTTTTATTGATGTGATTCTCAATTAGCTGACTTGAAATGTTGCTTTTGACCATGACATAAATCAGAAAATCCTGTCGTTGAACTCCACATATTATGGCACAGTTTAAAACTGCAAATGCTCAATACTCTAACAAGGATGGAGTAATTGTTCAGGTATGTGTAACTTGGAAGGAAAAAGTAGGAAGGAAGTTCACAGTCATTTTTCCTGGCACCACAAGAGAAGGGTTACTATGTTCAGAATGATGTTTTTAGGTACAAGATTCAAGTGCCGAAGCCGAAGCCCGTATTGGTTAACTGAAAAAGTGAAAGCATTACAGCAGCAGCTCAAGAACTTGGCTGGTCTCGTTCTTTTATTATTCTTTCTCCTCTTCTATTACGATAATGGGACTTGAATATTGTTTTTCTTTTGAAAAACCTCTCATGTCCCTGATCTCGCGTGCCAGGTACTACAACACTTATTACGGAGGACCCGACTAATGGTGTTGAGGAGGTAGTTGTGCAGGAAGAGGTAACTTAAGCACACGGTGCACTTCATGGGGGTGTATGTGCATTATTTAAACCAATGCCTGAGTGAGTGACCCATCATATTGTTGTTGCAGATGATATTGGAGCTGATGATCCCCACTCCATGGGAAGGTGTTCCTTCAGGCACCCTAGATCCAATCATTTATGTAGTGAGAGCATAGCCAAGTAAAGATCCAGACTTCAGTTTTTGCTCAATCACCGCTTAGGTACATTTGTCCTCTGTATATATTGTAGTTTGATGTTTTGTTTGGGATGTTTTGAATGTTAATGATTGAATTTTATTAAAGTTTACATTTAGTTTTTCATGATAGTCTCGAGAAACCACTCTCTAGTAACTCAAATCTGTAGAGGGACAAGCCTTTAACCAACAATAATAACATCTTGACCGACTGATTTGTAATGGCTCAAACCCATAAGTAGTTAAATAACCATGTGTGTATAACTTTTCACCAACTCAGAGTTAGCACTTGGTCCAACCAGAAAACTGGTGTTTAGAAACCTTGACTAACAAAAAGTTGGTGGCATAACCCTTGAGCCAACTGCAAAAACAGCAGCTGAGATTCTCATCCAACTAAAATTCAATGGAAGGAAACTCTCTTCCATCGAGAAATATAGCGGATTCAACCCTTCACCAGCACCCCCAACGTCGCTCCTTAGCCAGTCGACTATTCTGCTGCTAAAATCCCCCTGCCAACAAAGATCTAGTTGATAAAACTCTTGACCGTCAATACATTCAGTGATAAATTTGCTTGACCAACGACATTAAACTTGCTTGACCAACGACATTGCTAGAACCCCTTTACCAACAAATATCTAGTTGATACAACTCTTGACCGTCATGGTTGAAAATATCTCTTCCATATTCTTTAACTGTAGTGATAAAATTGTAATTGACCAACTAGTTGTACATCAAACACCTCCACCAACTTATCACCAACCGAAAAATCAGTAAGTTATGATCTTTAATTTAGAAGCTTAAGATTTATGAATTTATTAGGTTGATATTGTGGTTAAACAACGTTTTATAACATCCTACCTCTTACCAACGATGTATTAGTCTTCATCAACAACTTTATCATTTTTAATCATACTGAAAATTTCAAAGTAGATTTAAAACAAACTCAAAACATGTGAAATGTTTCAGCAACAAATGTTTATCAATGTGTGTATCTTCTAACAACGATAGTTAATAGTTATTGCCTTTCTCAAATCTTCCATCTCCTCTTCCATATTCCAGCAAATTCTTCATTCAATTCCAAAGAAACTTGTGTCGACTCGCTAAAACTTCCGGTCAAGTTATATTCCGTTTCATTTAGTTGACAAATATCTCTTCCACTGGTTCTGGTTAGCATGGTTGATCCAAGTCTTTTCGGCCCTCAGCAAAAGATCAACATGCCTGGATATCTGTTGTGCAACCACCACATTTCAGGTTGGTTGTCAACCACCTTCTCTGAATCTAGAGCTCCATCCGCCAATTCCACCAGCCTCAAACGACACCATAGCTACAATGTCATAAACAGCTGGAACAACTAAATCAAGGTAGTCAACATCAAACACCCACTTCCGCTAAATCCTAAGCAAATATCAACAACACCATAGTAATCAATCCACCAAACTCAAACCCCATTTGTGATCTTTTGATTCTCTTCTCGCACCTCCACCAGCCATCCAACTATTCTGCTGCTAGAACCCCTTTACCAACAAATATCTAGTTGATACAACTCTTGACCGTCAAAATATTCGGTGATAAAATTGCTTGACCAACGACATCAAACACCTCCACCAACTGAAAAATCAGTAAGTTATGATCTTTAGAAGCTTACAACGTTTTATAACATCCTACCTCTACCAACGATGTATTAGTCTTCATCAACAACATATTTTGCGGGTGAAATGTTTCAGCAACAAATGTTTATGCTTCTAACAACGATAGTTAATAGTTATTGGAAACTTGTGTCGACTAAAACTTTCGTCGTTTCATTTAGTTGACAAATATCTCTTCCAGCAGCATGGTTGATCCAAGTCTTTAGCAAAGAAGCCTGTAGTCACCGAGGATATCTGTTGCCAGGTTGGTTGCTGCAGAGCTCCATCCGCCGAAAACGGCCCTGTACCAACTAAATCAAGGTAGTCGCTAAATCCTAATTTTCTTATAGTGGCAAGACCGTTATGAAAAACAGGTTGGTCTTTTAGTGTTGATACGTTCCAATTTGGAGGTGAAGACCTGTTTGAGAGGAACAAGGTATCGTTTTGGCACTTTATAAGTTTAGGTACAATTCTACTATTTGGTGTAGAAATCGATTTTATCGCATACTAGTTGGATAAAACACAGTGCATGTTGTTCAAGTTTCTTAGAAAAGTTTGGGGTTGAAGTTTCGGTGTGCTATCTCGTGAACCTTTTATCATCTACTGTTGTTTGGTTAAGTACTTCTGGATAGTGGTCAAGTTTTGGTTACCAAGTTTATTTCTCGGAAGAGAAAATAGTTTTGGTGTTAGTGTTGAAGAAGGTATTCTTTCTTTAGTATTCTAGAAATTATGTTTGTAATTCTTTATAAATTTGGAATTCTCGGTGAAGAGAGTTATGTTATAGCAGTGATGGTATTTCGAGAGGTTTTGGTTTGGATGGACTAGTGTGTTCCTTCGCTCATCTACTACAAATATTGAGATTGCGGTTTCAATAATTACAGAGGCGGTAGAAGATGGGATCAAAGATTTCTTTTGAGGAATCTATTTAGCAAAAATTTAGTTTTATCATCCTTTGCTTCTCAGCTTAGCGTGAGAAGTTATCACTATTATCTTGGACAGTTACTTAAAAACTTATTACGGTTGCTTAAGAATAAGAAGCAAATGAGTGAACACAACAACGTTTTGGATAGTTGCTTGGGAGCTGGTGGAGTTTCCTAAGGTAAGAAGAGGGTTGTGTGTTTGGGTCTTTACATTTTTTGAAGGATGATTGCCAGATCTTGTTTGGAACAGTTACGTACTGGTATACGTTTTAGGGTAAGGTTGGCTAAAGGATATGCACAAGACAGATTATGATTGTTATGAAGTTTTTCCTCCGTGATTAATCACATTTCTATCCGAGTCCTGCTAGTTTTTTAGTGTGGCGGTTTGACTTAGTTGACGAAGTCGAAACTGCATTCTTTCCTGGAGATTTTGTGGAGGACATTAATTTGTCATAGACCGTTTGGTTTGATATTACTGGTTTAGTTTGGAAGTTTGGTATGTCATCTTTTGCAGCATCTGGTTTGTTTTTTCATCGAGTTTCTTCGTATCTCTTTACTCGTTTTCGGGTATATGCTCATGGCAAAGAGCAAGTTCAGTTTTATTGCTTTAAGAAGCAATTGAGTTTTGAGTTTCGAGATGAAGGAGTTTTGTTCTGCTAAGAAGATACTTGTGCAGAAGTTTAGACGAGATTTGTTGACTTCGGTTGTTTGGGGGTTGAGTTGGTACTTGATCCAGTTTGCTCGTCGTTGAGGTGCTGAGGCGATTGTTATGTTTTGAAGATTGGCTCAGATTAGTGAAATCTTTATCGAGGTGGAGATTTGTTAAACATTGACAAGGTAGAGATTGTTAGTAATTGTCGGTGTTTTGGAAGGTTCCGGAACATGCTATAAATCCTTAGTGTAGAGAAACACAAGGTTTCCTAGTTTAGGTTGATTTCCATATTTAGATAGGTTACCTAATTAAATACCAATAGGTTTCCTAGTTGGTTAGAGTTTCCTTTTCCAAGGAGACTAATACATGGGAATCAAGTTTGTGACTCCTATATAAGGAGGTCTAGGCTATGTGTTTAGACATGGAATTCTCAATGGAATTTTAGAGGTTTTCTAGGGAATTAGAGAATACACAATGTAGTTCTTTAAGGTTTCTAGGGATTCCATCCTACCTCTTGGAGTGGAGTTTAGAGAAGAGAGACCATTCTCGGGTGTTGTAAGATACATCGTTGGTGTTGAAAGAGTACATCATTATGGTTTTGGGGAGATGTGGAAGACATCGTTCAGTGAAGAGAAGATCGCCTTGTTCGTTGATGGTGGAAGATCATCGTTGGTGTCGGAAGAGACATCGTTTAGAAGGAGATCATCTTAGTTATATGAGATAAGGATTATCTTGTTTTGGTTAGATATTATTCAGTGATTTATGGAGCGTTTTGTTCAAAAGAGTTATTTTAGGGTTTATGATCAACATAATGTTGGATCATAGTTTGTTGATTGATTCGTCAATCGTTAAGTGTAATTCTCTATTTAGTGGTTCCATAATAAAGAAGAAGTCGTAGCCGTTTTGGTGGATGTAGGCATATTGCCGAACCACGTTAAGTCTTGTGCGCTTTACTTATTGCTTCTAATGTGTGTTTGCATCGTTGATATTTCATTCTACGTCGATCCAAAGATTTAGTGTCTTGTGGGTTAATTCTATTTGGATTTCCCTAACAAGTGGTGCGGTTAGTTTGGCTATCTCCCACAACAGTGGAATCTCAAATCAGCTAATTGCATACGGACATGTTTGAATTGGTGTGTCGCATACATTATCGGGATTTCTGCCCAGTAAATTCAACATGCAAACAATGTTGCGCAGAAGATGCAAAAATCGATCTATATTTTTCACTGGAGCTACCATGCATCTATAAAACAAAATAGTGGAATCTAAGTTTATTATGGCAATTACAATCCCATACGCTGGATTTTATTGGTCCATGAGATTCCTGAAAATCGCAGTGTTGCATAATTATCCTATTAACATTCACTTAAGAAATCTAAAGAAAATGCGACCTTTAATGCATAAGTTGGAATTGCCTTTGATTAAAAAAAAAAGAGGCTAGATTTGGTGCTCACGGGTAATGCTAAACATAGCGGTACATGAAGACAAAACAAATAACTTAGTGTATAGGTAAAATATCGCTAATATTAGTAAGAAAAACCAAGAAAAGAATAAAATCCTTTGTACATTATTAAGAATATTAGGTGTTGCATAAGTGAAAGTGCAAATTCGGTTTTTTTTTTTTCGTCAGTTGGGACGATTTATCTGCACTTTCTGAGTGACTTTTTTCATCGATTTGGATGAGTTTTATTTGCAATTCGGTAATCTGAGTATTCTTTCTTATCATCATACAGGTGCAGTTTCGTTTGTTTAGAAGTTTCTCTGTGCTTAGTTTTTATCTTAGTTCTTCTAACGATGGCTTCTTCCTCAATCCCACAAAATCAAAATGAGGTTGAAGATATTACTCATAGATTAGCTGGTCTATTAGAGGAAGATAACTTGTCTGTGGAAATAACCGCAGATTTCGTTGATGAAACATAAGATTCCAAATACTGTTTGGTTATTTAACTTGTGAATGGAAGGAAATATAGTCTAAAAGTCCTCTATGAGTTGTTGGTTAAAGCTTGGAAACCTTCAAGTTGGATTCTCGTCTCGGAAATGGATCCTGGAATATATATGGTAAAGTTTGAATTAAGGTGCGACATGTGCTTGGATATGGAAGGAGCTCCATGGAGTTTGAACGACGATCTTCTGTTAATGGAGGTAGGTGACCCCAGCAAAATTTCTAAAGATTACATGTTCCACTATGCTGATTTTAATGTTCAAATTCATGGATTACCTTTGTCTGTCCTAAATGAGAAATCAATCACTCATATTGCGAAGTAATTTGGATCTCCATACCCTATCCCAAAGGGAGAACAACTGAAATGGGTTAGGTATGCTAGAGTCAGAGTCAAAATTGATATCACTAAGAAACTACGCAAGTCTATCATGGTCACTCATCCATCGAAGAAGGTTATAGAAGCTCAGCTTCGATATGAGAAGCTACCTAAACTATGATTCTTCTGTGGTTTCTTTGGACACCTCATGAGGCAATGTCATGTGTTATCTAGACAAAGTGAAGTTTTGAAAATAGACTATTCACAGGGATTCTATCAACAGATGCAGGAGATGAATTTGGCTCGGTATACTGATGAGATTAGGGCCAATTTCAGGCCAAAACCCAACCTGTTACTAGATATTCAAGATGATATTGCAGGTGCTCGGAATCTGCTACCGGGGCAAGCTTATGTTTTGGAAGTCAGACAGACGAAGGGGTCTGACACGTGTCTAAATTTTATTGGCGCTGCATGCAACATGGGTATCAGTTATGAGAAATCTAAGGTTAATTGTGATGAGATTGCACAAGTTACGGATTTGGAAATAAATGCTCTACACCAGTCATGGAGTATAATTATTGGCGACAGTCAAAATGCCTCCACAAGACCCCAGAAAGTTGATTATTCTTCCGTTATACCTAGTAAACCAAGGAACCCTAAACAAATTCAAAATCATCACCCTCTCCAAAATCCGGTACCCAACCCTGGTCCACTACCCTTGAACCCAATCTCAGAAAATCAAACCCAAATTTTTCCAAGTCCCGTTTCTCCCCAAAGCCCAGACATAAACTCCCAAGTTTCTCCTACAATATTTTCCCGCCCAGATCCAGAGCTTCATATGAACGAAGGTTATGTTACTTCTTCAAAAAAATTCACTTTTAAATCTAGTCAGAAAGAAGCTTGCAATTTTTTTCGTACCTCTTATTCTTCAAACCCATACCAACCTAGGCATTGGAAAAGAGCTGCTCGAAGGGGCAAAGACAAAGCTTCCCCAAGTCCTCCAAAAATCTCGGGCCTCAAAAGACAAGCAACTCCAATGGAATGTGATACTCCTACAAAGACAAAAACTGAAACATCATTATCCTCACGGGTTCTGGTAGGTGATCCCCAAAAGCTACACGATCAATATTAATAATGTCTTGGAATTGCCGTGGGTTGGGGAATGACACGGCAATTCAAATATTGAAATCATTCCTTCGTGCGTGAAACCCCTCGATATTATTTCTTTCGGAAAATCTTCTTAATAACAATAAGAGTACTAGGGTTTGCAACTCGCTAGATTATAGATTTCATCACTTTGTACCGGCTTATGGGAGGAGTGGAGGCCTAATGCTCTTGTGGAAGGACAATGTGGATATGGATGTGCTGTCGTCTAACTCAAATATTATCAGATGTCGCATTGCTCAACAATTCAACCAACCTGGTTGGGAGCTATTTTGTTTATATGGTCCACCTGTCTATCAGTTTAGAAATGGATTCTGGGAAGAAGTTTCTCACATGGTTGCAGCCACCAGTCTCCTTATTGCCTTGTTGGGGATCTGAATGTCTTAATTTCTTCTCATGAAAAGCACGGTGGCTCTAATAACTCTAATATCAGCTGTAGAGAATTTCGAAACATGTTACGTGATAGACACATTATTGACCTAGGGTTTGCTGGTCTAGCATTCACCTGGTCTAACAACGCCACTCAAAGGCCTCCTATTTTCGAACGTCTCGACAGAGCTTTGTGCAACTCTTCTTGGAGGATTATGTTCCGCATCTTCTGCAATGTCTACAGTCTCTCATGTTCTTGGTTCCTCTCAGTCTATGATGGCTTCTTCTGTTTTTTCACAACCACACCACATCATTACCGTCAAGCTAGATGAAACAAACTACTCGATTTGGCGTGCCCAGTTTCTACCCTACCTCCAAGGATATGACCTAGATGGTTATGTCACCGGTGAAAAACCATGCCCCGCGCAACTCTTCCGACACCGAAACCCCTAATCCCGATTATGCTCCCTGGATTAAACAGATCGAATTCTTATTGGTTGGATTTTTTCTTCCTTTAACTCCAACTGTTTTGAGAAAAGTTCATCGTCTACACACCTCACATGAAGTATGGTCGTCTCTTGAGTCCTTATTTGCTTCAAAATCATGCCCATATTCATCATCTCCAATGCGAACTCCGTGCCTTGAAGAAGGGTTCTCTTTCAATGAGGGATTACATAGATCGTGCTCGTGATATCGTCGACAACCGGGCTGCTGATACGATTGTTACCAATATTGAGCTCCGACATTGTATTCTAGCTAGTTTAGACTCTTCTTATGATGCCATCGTAACATCTCTTACCACATCTATGGGAACTATGAAGCTTCAAGATTTTATAACTTACCTGCTTACCTTTGAATTGAGAGTTGAACAACAGAACAAGTCCGTGTTTTCTCAGCCCGTTGCTAACGTTGCTTCTTCCACCAAGCCTGTTGGGTGCTTATCAACAACGTTCTAACTCCGTCCAGATCCAGATTGGAGAGGGACTCATACCACGGTACCCTGTCAGTTATGCGATAAGTCAGGACATCAGGCTCCTATGTGTTGGCATCGTTTTAATCGGAACTTCAAACCGCAACCACCTCGCCGGCAAGCAGCTCCCGTTACTCAACCTCCTCGTTCTTATGTTGCTCATACTTCGGATTATCCTGCCAGTGCTCCCTGGGTTCCAGACAGTGGAGCTACAGATCATATCACCAATGATCTCTCTCGCATGCATATACATTCAGAGTATAACGGACCTGATTAAATCAAAATTGGTAATGGTGACTGATTCCTATCTCTCGTGTTGGTTCTTCCATTCTAGGGACACCTGATCGTAAGTTACATCTCTCCAACACGCTTTATACTCCTTTTATTTCTCATAACCTCGCTATCCGTCGCCGGCTTACAAGTGAGAATAATGTGTTGTTTGAGTTTCATCCCACTTTTTTGTCTTGTAAAGGATCGGTGTACGGGAAAGGTTCTTCTCGCGGAACTAGGAAAGGTGGTCTCTATGAGCTGGATGCTTCCTCTAAAGAAGCATGTGTTGGTGAAAGAGCAAGTCCGCATGATTGGCATTCTAGATTAGGACATCCTATGATGCGAACTGTGCGTCATATTATTTCAAAGTTTTCCTTCCAAGATCTAGTAAACGTATAACCTTTTGCTCCTCATGTCATGAGCATAGGAGTCATAAGTTACCATTTTCTTCTAGTATGACTCAATATTTACATCCTCTAGACTTAGTTGTTTCTGATGTCCGGGTCCCTCACATATTTTGTCTAATGAAGGTTATAGATATTACATTATTTTTATTGATGCTCACAATCGTTTCACTTGGATGTTCCGTTATCCCACAAATCTGATGTCTACTCCACTTTTCTTGTTTTTCAAAAACATGTCGAAAATATGTTTGATCGAAAAATAAAGATTTTTCAATCTGATAATGCTGCCGAATATCGCAAACTTACTCCCTATCTTCAACAACATGGTATCTTTCATAGATTTTCGTGTCCACACACCTCTGAACAAAATGGCTTAGTTGAACGTCGACATCGACATATTCGTGAGACTGGTCTTACTTTGCTTTCTATGGCTTCTATTCCTTCTTCTTATTGGTATGATGCCTTTTTCACAAATTTTGTTACTTAATGAACCGTGTGCCATCTTCATCTCTTGCACAAGTTTCTCCGTACGAAGCTCTCTTTGGTGTTTTACCGGATTACCAATCTTTACGTGTCTTTGGTTGTCATGCTACCTCATCTTCGTCCATATAGGTCTCATAAAATGGAATCTTTGTCATCTCCTTGTGTTTTTATAGGATATAGTCCAATGCATAAAGGTTACAAATGTCTTCATATACCTACCGGACGGATTTATGTTAGTCGTCACGTGGTGTTCAATGAGACTATCTTTCCCTTTGCCGTCGTTGACACCATCTCCATCCACCACCGATCAGGTAATTTCTACCTCTCTGCATGATCTCCCGGTTTTTATGAGATCTTCTAGTGTCGAATGGACACTACTTCACCAACTGTGGACTCGAACCACTCCAAGCTGTTTTAGCCGCCCAATACATGCAAACTTCCTCGTCTCAAGGCTTTGATACACACTACCTGCGTCGCGCAAATTCGGCCGCGCTTCGTGCATCCGTTTTACTCGTCATCAACTCATCAATCTCTTTACCTTTACGTCCAACACTCCATCTCATTCTTGAGTTCATCGCTTCACCTCGCTACTACGTCCAACACTCCATCTGTTGCTGAGTTCGTCGCTTCACCTACTACAGTGTCCGAACCTACAGGACATCCAATGATTACCAGGGCTAAGGACGGGATATTTAAACCTAATACTTCTAAATATGCTCTTGTCGCATGTTCCTTTACCTTGAACCAACTTGTTATTCACAAGCTCAAGCAAATCCGGATTGGCGTGAATCTTCGATAATGAGTACAATGCATTACTTGAAACGGTGCGTGGACTCTAGTACCCTATCATCCTTCTATGAATCTCATTGGTTGCAAATGGGTCTATCGCATTAAACGTAAGCCGATGGTACTATTGAACGTCGAAAAGCTCGACTGGTGGCGAAAGGATTTAATCAACAAGCGGCGTTGATTATGGTGAGACATATAGTCCTAGTGAAGCCTTGTACAATACGTGTTATCCTTACATTGGCACTCTCTCATAACTGGCCTATTAATCAATTTGATGTTCGTAATGCCTTTTTACATGGTAACCTTGAAGAGGAAGTTTACATGAAACAACCACCGGGATATGTTGATCCCAATTTTCCTACATATGTCCTGAAACCGCATCGATCTCTTTATGGATTAAAACAGCTCCACGTGCTTGGTACCATCGACTCGCATAATTTTTTGTTGCAGAATGGATTTGTCACTTCCAAGTGTGATTCTTCGCTCTTCATTCGACGTGATGACACTGGTATTCTCTTCTTACTTGTTTATGTCGATGATATTATTCTTACTGGCTCAAGTTCTTCCTAGTTACAATCTATTCACACTTCTTTACAAACTGAGTTTGCAATTAAAGATCTTGGTACTTTGTCTTATTTTCTTGGAATTGAAGCAAAACGTACGTCTTGTGGATTATTTCTTACACAAAGGAGGTATTTTCATGATCTTCTTATTAGAGCAAAAATGGATGGTGTTAAACCAATTAAAACTCCACTCAAAGACGATCGGGTGATATATCGTCTGATCATAGCACTCCCATGACCGATGCTACCGAATATAGAAGTATTGTTGGTGCTTTGCAATATTTGACATTTACTCGTCCCGATTTAGCTTATGCAAAGAAACAAAGTCTGCCAATTTATGCATGCTCCAACAGAATATCACTGAGTCTAGTTAAATGTATATTACGTTATCTACAAGATACTCCTACTTTTGGAATTTGTCTTAAACCGGCCAATACTTTGCAATTGTCCTTCACTTCTTATACGGATTCGGATTGGGCTGGTTCCTTAGAAGATCGGAGTTCGACTAGTGGATACTGCATTTTTCTGGGAGGAAATCTCATATCTTGGAGTGCTCGTAAACAAAAAACAGTATCTCGTTCAAGTACCGAAGCTGAATATCGTGGTCTTGCTATTGTTACTGCTAAAATTATGTGGATTCAATCTCTTCTTTCGGAATTACAAGTATCAACTATATCTCCGCCTGTTCTATGGTGTGATAATCTTGGAGCTACATATCTTACGGTTAATCCCATATTTCATGCTCGAACAAAACATATAGAAATAGACTATCACTTCATTCGTGATCAAGTTGCTTCTAAAAAGCTAGATGTTCGATTTATATCTTCAAAGGATCAAGTAGCGGACATATTTACTAAACCTCTTCCTAAAGCCCGGTTTATTGATTTACGATTCAAGCTAACGGTTCAAGATGACCCGTTGCGCTTGCGGGAGGGTGTTAAGGCAACATCAGTTACGTAGTCTTCTAGAACTTCTTATACATAGTATGTCTTGTATTCCAGGAAAAGTAGAACTTTAGGAAATACTTGTACTCCAAGTCTTTACGTATTTAGGTCTCTATATGTGTATATATAGGTAACCTGTGCGCTTGTATTATTGTACTTGAAAACGTTTGGAATATATAGAACTTAGTTCATCCAACTTCTCTTCTTCTCTTTCTCTATTCTCTTTACTTACTGTAACACATACAATCTCGACTGATTATGTTCTCTAATGCAGCTGTTCTTCACTTGCCGAGAATTTATAGTGACCATGCTCTGATCCTTCTTAACACTTGGAGAATGCAACCAAAGAAGAAAAGACAATTTAAGGTGGAACTACATTGGACTAAACATCCTCAATTTCTTGAGGTTACAAAAAAAGGTTGGGAGGAAGCCAACGACACCATTATAAATAAACTTAATTCCCTGGGCAAAAGTCTCACAAAATGGAGCAGAAAAACCTTCGGTAATGCTGAAAGAGAGCTTGAAGAAGAAAAAGCTAAGCTAGCTGATTTACAATCGAAAGCTCACTTCGTTGATGTTAGAGAGGAAGAAATAATTACCCAAGCAAGAATTCAGACTTTAATTGAGAGGGAGAGAATGTACTGGCAACATAGAAATAAATCCCTATGGGTCCCTAATAATAATAAAAATACACAAGTTTTTCACTTATCTGTTCTTCACAAAAGGAGTAAAAACAGAATTTTGGCCCTGAAGAACGACGAAGGAAGTTGGATTTCTGATTTGGAAGCTATTAAGAATTTGCTTATTACTCATTTCCAAAATATCTTTACTAAGGATAATACTGTTGTTGCTAATACTTTGAGTTTCCAGAATGATGTCATTCTAAGCGGGAAATATTTGGTGGCTCTTTCTAGAGTACCATCAGCTAACGAGATTCTCAATACTCTTAAGAAGATGGGTTCTCTACGTTCTCCGGGACCAGATGGGTTTCCAGCGTTGTTCTACAAAAGTTGTTGCCATATTGTCGGAAAAGATGTAACTGCTCTGATCCAGGATTGCTTTCGGTTTGCTAGACTCCCACCAGTTTTGAACCACTCTTTTATTGCATTGGTTCCCAAAGTAAAACACCCTGAAAGACCAGCATACTTTAGGCCCATTGCCTTGTGCAATGTAATCTACAAGATTATCACAAAAATTATCACTTGTAGATTAAGCCCATTGTTAGACTCTCTAATTGACAAGTCCCAATCATCCTTCATACCGGGAAGACAAATTATTGATAATGTGATCGCGGCAAAAGAACTTGTCCATTCTATGAATAACTCCAACTCTATTTTAGGTTTGTTTGCACTTAAACTCGACATGAGTAAGGCCTATGATAGAGTAGATTAGGGTTTCCTTAGCAATGTGCATGCTTCATAGTTTTGGTATTCATGGTAGCATTCACTCTTTAATCATGAACTGCACTTCTACAGCTTCCTCTTCTATTATTATTAATGGACAACCTGAAGGTTCTATCATCAGTGAGAGGGGTATTAGACAAGGATGTCCGTTATCTCCCTTCTTGTTTATTCTTTGCTCCCAGAGTTTGTCGAAGATTATTAGGAGAATGGAATTAGATGGGTTATAAAATGGCTACAGGGTTAATAGATGGGCGCCAGCAGTCTCTCACCTGATGTTCGCCGATGATATTATGATATTTGGGTTTTTAAATGATACCACAATAACTGCTACCCTTGACACTTATTCTAAGTGTTCAGACCAAGTGGTTAACTATGCTAAATCTGGAATCCATTTTAGTAAGTCAGTTCCTAACGAGAGGCAAATTGAGGTTATGGCTCAACTGGGTGTTCAAAGAATGCAAATAGATGATAAATATTTGGGTTTCAAAATACTAAAGTCTGACCGTAACATTGCCTCTTACGATTTCTTAGTTGAGAAGTTCGAAGCCAAGCTGAATGGTTGGAAAAAACATTTTCTTTCTCATGCGGGGAGAACTACCTTGATTCAATCAGTATTGGCGTTAATACTTGTTTACTATATGGCAACTAATCTCATTCCGAAAGCTGTTATCCGCAAGTTGTCTCAAATCATCAGAAATTTTTGGTGGCGGCACACGAGGGATTCTAGGAAGATGCATCATCTGAAGTGGTTTTGGTTTACTTTAAGCAAAGAGCAAGGTGGTCTGGGATTGCGTGATCTTGAACATCTTAATATGGTGTTGGTCGCAAAAATCGGATGAAGATTTCTATCTAATCCTTCTTCAATATGGGATCAGATAATGTCAGCGAAGTATTTGAGAGATACTTGTTTCTGGAATGCTCGGAAGCCGCAGAAGTGTTCGAGTACGTGGGATGCAATTTTAGAGGTTAGACAGTTTTCTGAAAGAAGGTTGTATCTGGCTAGTGGGCAATGGAGAAACGATAAATGCTTGGTCTGACCCCTGGGTTCCTTCTATCCCAGCATTTATTCCAAGCTTCATCCCAAATGGAACGAATGGAATTACAAAAGTAAGTGACTTGATTGTAAAATATGAAGGGAAATGGAACTCCTCCCTACTGAATTCCACCTTCGAGCCGGTTGTCGCAACTCATATTCAAAGAATAAACATCAATAAAGTGACGGCTAAAGATAGAATCATTTGGAATTTAACCTCGCATGGCGAGTTCACGACTCAGTATTTTCAAAAGCTATTGCGTTCTAATGTTGCCAAGTCTTCTTCTCATAATTATGGGGATTTCCCTTGGAAACGTTTTTGGAAACCTAAGGCTCTTGCTCCAAAAATCCACAACTTTGTGTGGAGGTTGCTAAGAAATGGTGTGCGGGTCTTAGCGAAAATCGGTTCTCACATCGATGGAGTGCAGATGGATTGCCCTCTTTGTAATAGAGCCGTTGAGACAAACGATCATTTATTTGTCCAGTGTGAAGTAGCCCAAGCTGTTTTATTTGCTTCTCCCTTGAAATTTAGTACAGTTTTCATCCCAGAAAGTTCAGTAAGTGCTTGCTGTAAGTATTGGCTAGAGAAAAATGATGGTTATGATAGTTTTTGTTTGGGTGCTAGTGTTTGGTGGGCCATTTGGAAAGCTCGCAACAAAAAGGTATTTGAGCGGTCCTCCATTAACATTCAGGCTATTGTCACGGAGAGTTTATTCTGGTATAACTCATATAAAAATGATCGGGAAGGCGGTCATGTAGAAGCTGATTTTACTAGCGGCAGTGTGCAGACCAACATTCCTGTTACTCAGTGTTTTCCTCCTCCGCAAAACTGCATCAAGGTGAATGTCGACGCTGCTGTTGCTATGGATAAGGCTTATGCAACTGCAATTGCGAGAGACGAAAATAGAATGGTTATTGGCGCAGGCTCTTCAATTATTAACACTACTACGCTATTGGTGGCTGAAGCTCATAGCTTTCTTCTGGCCTTTGCTTTAGCAAGAAGGATAAATATTTTTAACATAATAGTGGAAGGCGATTGTCAGCAGGTGGTTTATATTCTCTAGAAGAAAAGTCTTTCCATTCCCTGGAGAGTTCAACATCTCATCGACGAGATCAGGTCCAATGCTAACGGCATGAACTCGGTGGAGTTCAATTACGTTCCTAAGAAAGTCAATTAATTGGCTCATGAACTTGCGGTGTACGCGAAGCTTCACAATGTCCAAACTTGGTGGACATCTTCTTAAGTCCCCCCTTCTGTTCTCCAACATGCTTCCCTCTCGGATTAGCTGTTTTGTTTCTGCCATTGTCAACGTCCAAAAATAAATAAATAATAATAATAATAATAAATCACTAGTATGAATTGCAACCTGGACGAAATGGCAACACACAAAATATTTCAAGCACCTAACTGCAATTTGATGATTCGTTATATACAGAGTTATCTATTTTCCTTGGAAAGTCCCCCACACAAAATATTTAATTGGATCTTAAGTTGTCCGCTAAAGTGTATTTTGCAAACTCTGTTGGCACATTTAGGTTACTAAAACACGTTTTGAAGATTTATTGCGAACACAGAAGTATCGACGTATCCTTCGTGTCCACAAACAGCATTCGCAATATGATTAAAGATATTGTAATGATCGAAATACATATAAAATAGCAAGTGATAAATATGTAGGAGATTCTGATCCTTCGGGCTCGTCCTCGGCTCGCATCATAGAAGAACCTATGATGGATTAAACATTTGCAAGAAGCATAAATATAAAGATGTAAATGCGGAATAAAAATGAGACAATGATTTTAGTGGTTCAGCACTAAGGCCTACGTCCACGGGGTTGGTTTTTCACTATGTATTATATGGGGTTACAATAGTGTAGATGGGGAAAAACGATTTACTGGTTTTTACGGAATTGAAGAGTCGACCGTGTGGAGACTCCTTGAACCGAGCGAAATGTTGAACCTCACACATATGCACTGCAAGAAGGGAGTGCTTTAAATTCGAGAGATAAATCTGTAAGACTCCGGCCTAAACCAAGAACAATGGTCGTTCCAGAGTCAATTCGGTCACAAGAGAGGATGCGTTGATCTGTAGGAGGGAAGCTGAGAAATGCATGAGATCAATGGTGATCCGATATTGTAGGTGTGTTATGATTTCAGCGTGAAAATGCTCTGAATGATTGAGTTTTTTCCTGGTTGAGAGTGATTTCTGTCAGTTCGTGTAAACAAAAGATTGTCTGTTAGAACTTTGATGAGGAATTGCTCGTTTAGGCGAATGTTGTTCGAATGTTCAAAAAACTCTTGTTTAATGTTGTTGTTTCAATCAGGATTCAGAGACATTTTATAATGCCGTAATTGAAAACACCATGATCCCATGAAGTGTGACAGTTGCTGGGATCAGAGAGTGGGAAAGTGGGAAATAGTGTTAAACCAATTACTCATCGTGCGGAGACTTGGTTAATTTTCCACCCACTACTTTGCTGATTCTTCCAACTGATTGCACGACTTGCTCACATTCTCATCGTGGGTGAACACACGTGTCGTAGACCGCCAGACCAAAACCCTAGTTAATATCCCCCCATTGTGATACGATTGAAATCTCGTGATTATGGAGTCAGTTGCTGACTTTGTGGGACGATTCCCATGTAGGCTGAGTTGAACACGTTTTAGTAAATGTTCCGAAACTCATGAATTTAAATGTATGTCTGCTGAGACGAGGTACCATCATAACCTAAAACGAGCAAACTGTGTTGCTGAATTGTCGAATATTGATAATTGAACCAATATTCTTTGATCCGAGCAAATATTGCTAGTCTAAGCGAATATTGCTAATTTGAGTGAATATTGCCGGTTCGAGCAAATATTGCCAGTTCGAGCAAATATTGCTCGTTTGATGAAATTATTGGTAGCAGGACCGAATAAAATATTAATTTAATTTACTGGCTGCTGGGTCGAGCAAAATAAATAAAAATGTTAATCATGGAATCAACATAAAATTATCAGAGTGTTTGAATCTGTTTAGAATCACGTTTCTGCAGAGCTCTGGATTCAAAACCCTAATTTTACCGAAATGATGATTTATTGCAGATCAATACAGAGTGACACAGGGACCGGCTACATGGTATGACGGGTACACCATGTATCTCCCAAATGCTCGAATGAGCAAAAATACCAAAGTCTCTTGAGGACCAGTTGGTGAAATAATGGTTAAATGCTGATTTAATCATTGAAATAATGCTCGTGTGAGCGACAGATAATAAAACCGGGTATTATGAAAATACAAAGGACAGACCAAGAGGTCATGAGACCGGATCTTGGTGCGTGTGGGACCAATGGATGGTCATTTGAGCAAACTTCCAATTGTTTGGAAAGAGTTTGAACCTAATTTGAGCAGTTGAGCAAATTAGGTTAAAATCATTAAAACATGCGGGACTAGATGTTTGCAAGCCTCATGGTCACCCTCGGTCGGTCAAGGGGATATGACCGTGTCACCATAATGTCTGTGTTTCAGTCCTGAGAATTTTGATATTTTCTGGTGCACGTTTGAGCAACATTTGGAGAAAATATGCAAAATCCATGGTTTTGTTGAAACTAGGAAAAATACATGAGATGAGGGAAAATAAATAAAACAAGGAATTACAAGGTGTGGGACCATCCATGGCTAGGGAATGGCCGGCCGGCTGACACATGGTCCCACATGTTTTTCCTAGTTTTATGTGATTTTATGTATTTTTCTCTGATTTAAGGGAAATTCCATGAAACCGGAGTTTGGAAAAATTAGGGAACTTCCATAAGACGAGAGACATAAATTAATAAATATAAAATAGGGAATGGGAGTGTGGGACCGGCAATGGCCACGGCATGGCCGGACGGCCAATGGGCGCGGGTCCCAAGCCACTCTTCCCAATTTTACCAAATTTTGATGATTTTAGATAATTTACCAAGATATTTTGTTGAAATCAGGGAGTTTTCATGAAATCATGAAACAAAACACTAAATAATAATAAAACAATGGGCGTGTGGGACCGGCTAGGGCATGGTCGGCCGGCTAGAGCCCGGTCCCACAAGTTTTTTCTAATTTTTTAATATTTTCTATGATTTCAGAGAAAATACATGAAATTAGGTAATTTTAGGGAAAATTCATGAAATCAAGGAATTTCCATAATTTGAGAGAAATAATAAAACAATTGGGAACGTGAGGTGTGGGACCGGCCACGGCCAAGGCATGACCGGCCGGCCGGCGGTCTCATGACACCTTTTCCTAATTTTATTATTTTTTGATAAAATCATGTGACTTAGATAAAATACATGAAACTAGGTAATTTTCATGATTTTAGAGAAAATTCATAAAATCAAGGAATTTTCATAATTTGAGTGAAATAATAAAATAATGGGGAATGTGAGGTGTGGGACCGGCCACGGCCGGCCGGCGGTCCCATGACACCTTTTCCTAATTATTTTTTTTTTGATGAAATCATGTGATTCAGATAATTTCTTTGAAATAAAGAAAATTTGCTCGAACGAGAGGATTTTCATGAAATCAGGAAAATAGTAAAAATATGATAAAATATAAAATTGGGCGCGGGACTAGTCACGGCATGACTGGCCGGCCAGTGAGCCCAGTCCCCAACGCTTTTGCTAATATTTTATTATTATTATTTTTCCTTCCTATTTTGCATAAGTTCCTCGTTCGTTCATATTTTTTGAAATGCTCGTTCGTGCATTCAAAATGCTGGTCTGTGCATTATTTGCTAATTACACTTGCACCATTTTTGTCAGGGATTATTCGATACTCAGATGCCTGTTTCATTGAATATTTATCACTAACTCGTGGTATTCTGCTGGGAAGAACCACGAATTGAAGTGACGAAATATAACTAAGAATCGTAGAATATTG